>JAQFJA010000008.1:8078927-8096510 GCA_029874485.1 Naso brachycentron
AGGCGAACGGAAAAAATAATAAATGTGGTGAAGTTGGAGTTCAAGCAGCAAAGCTACTTGGTCATGTATAGGCAGATAAACATCTCCGCTAAGATTTTAAAATAGAAATAAGTATATAAATGCAACTTAAGTTAAATATCTTACATGAGTTAACTTTTGGTTTGAGATAGGACACAAACGCCATTTTGGGGGGTGAAAGTCCTGCATTTTTTCACTCATATGTCCACATCTCCTCCTCCAAATGCTTTTTTCATGTGTAGCAATGTTCATATTAGTTCTCGAGAGGTCATCACTGCAAAAAAAAGGTCTAGAAGTCTAAAAATATTCACAATGCAGAATCAAACCCCGAAGCAAATTATACTTTTATTCCTTTATCAGTAGTAGCAAAGCTTGTCATTGTTTTATGCTTTTGGTACAAAGCTGCCTCATTTACATACAGCATACCATAGTTAACATTAATACCTTGCTCAAGGGCACTTGAACAGCATTTACTGAATTTAAAGTGAGCATATTTATTGGTTTTACTCTTCCCGCATTAAAATTTTCCCAGCAGAGTCGGAGTTGAAAACAACTATCTTCCAGTTAGGTTTGTGCTATTATAACTTCCACAACATGACAATGAAGTAAAGCTGCTTGTGAAACAGATATGAGGAGGCCTGATGTACTAGAGCTGATTTCTCAACTTGTTTCAGTGCTGTGCGATGAATGACACTTTGTTTATACTTCTCTGCAACTCATGCGGTTAGCGTTTTACTCAGCATGTCAGATCCTGCAGAGTTTCTCACAACATCTGTGTCCAGTTACGCTGAATGCATGGATATTTAAAACTATAAGTTTGATCGACAGCTGCTGGAAACCGCGCATGTCTGTGCATTGTCCGCTTAACTGACGTGCAGCTGAAAGGGTCTTGACGAGGACATAACCTCCACAGAGGTTAATATCTAGAGCTCACTGTGTGTGGTGCTTTGCAGGCCTGTGAAAGTGTTGAATGCAAAGTCAGAAATCCACAATTACACTATTGTTGAGTAAGATTATTTGGTTTAGGAAGTATTGTAAATATAAATTACTTAACCAAGTGTGTGATCTGTTACAGAGACATTTATCTCAGTAAAAAAACAACAATGACAACAGCAGGAAAAAACACAGAAAACTGAAGCATAAATCCTTTGTGTTGTCAGTTTTGGAACAACTGACATTAAAAAGTCTGTTTGAAATTATGGCTGTCTCACGATACACGAAGAGCTTAAAGGTCCACTTTGTAGAAATAGCTGATTTCTGGATCTCATTCTCACTCGTCAGTATTTGACAAACTGGGAAACCCAGCTCATCGGGGATCTGAAGCTTTGGGTTGGTGGCGGGCCCAAACTACTGATCCAAAACGTCAGTATGTGACGAGTTGGGAATCTAACGAATAGAGCCTTTAATGTCTCTGTGAAGCGAGAGGTGTAATGCAGACGACTACAGAAGAGTTGGCACATCAAATCAAAAGAACATTTTGTACAGACCTGTGCATTAAGCTTATTGTAAGGTTGAGTCTGAAACAGAAAAAAAGACAACATTTACACATTAAAGGAATAGTTTCACAATTTGGTAAATACACTTAAGTTGAGAAGATCGATATTAAGAACAAAGTTACATCCAATCCAGCAGCTAGTCAGCTAAGCTGAACATAAAGACCAGAAATTGGAGGAACAGCTGTGCTCTGTCCAAAGGTAACAAAATCTGCCTAACATCACCTTTCTGTTCAGACCAAAGATTCATGACGTCTGTTGAATGGAAGGCTCATGTGAAGGAAAAATTGAACTCAAAATTTAGTTCAAAGTCAGATTGGAGTCACACTAAAGATCAAAAGAATACATTTTGGCAAATATCATTCACTTATTTATAATTTTCTTTCATTCAGAGACTGCTAGATAAAAAGATTGATGCCACTCAAATATCTGGGGGTGGGGGGGTGGGAGGTATAGCCAGCACGGAGAGCAGCAGGCAAAACAGGGAGCTAGAATAGCTCTGTCAAAAGGTAAAAAATAAACAAAAAATAAATAACTAAATAAAAATAGCAGCACCTATAGAAGACAAATGTGTGAAATATGGTAATAATTATGATTAACATAGCAGTTTTTAAATAAATGGAAAATGCAGCACTTCTAACATTACAACAAAGACATCTGTTTACTGTGTTAAGAAATATAACTTGGACTAAGTATAACCAGCTAACCCCATCTTGTCTTAAAGCTGCAGTTCATAAGGTTGAGGTAAACATCAGTAAATATTTTAGTGTTTTATTTGGACAAAATGCCATTGTATTTATGGACAGCTGTTATCATGTGATGTCTGTATTTTCCCATCATGACTTTTGTATTCAGTGTTGGTAGAAATCCTACCACTACCATTCTATTTGTCCAATCAGTGATGCTGTCTTCATTCTCTGTCCTCATTGGCTGCGTTTCTCAGTGATAGGTGACGTCGGTATGAGCTGATTAGGTGTTCGTGCCTTACGCTTGTGACTTGTGACTTGAACTGATTTACTCCGCTGTAACTTTCCCTGCAAACATTTTAAAGAGGGAGTGACAACAAACTAAATAAAATGTGAGCCGGAGCAAGAACAGAGAGTGGAGGTTGCAGCAGAGTTGCTTCCCAACAAGTCTCATGCTACAGCTGACATTTGCTTGTTAGCTCATAAGCGAATGTTAACAGCTGTAGCTTTGAGCTAAGGTTGGTTTGAGTTGAAGGGAAAAAAATCACCAAAACCATCTTGGTTTGTTTTTTTCTCTGTGTCAACAATCATCCTGATCAGCTAACTGAGCTAACAAGCTAACAACAGCTACTAGCTACAGCAATGAACGAAAGCTACAGCATAACATTGGGTACATTTACATGCATACGAATAATCCGATCACTGTCAGATTTCTTGAGTTATCAGATTTTTGAAGTGGTCATGTAAACAGCATAATCCGATTTCCTCTATCAGATAACGGCCATTATCTGATAATGAGAAATCAGAGAAACATATGTGGATTATTGCTCAATAATCCATTTTATTCAGTGTGTACAGCGAATCTGATTTCTTTTGTTTTTTAAATCTGCGCATGTGCAAATATTTACTTACTTCAAACCCGCATCCAACAAGACCGGGTTGTTGGCGGTGGTAATGTTAGGAGACCTATGCTGACGCTAAGTAACAAGAGCCGACGCTTCTGGAGAGAGCTCAAAGGAGGACAGGATCAACTCTTATAAAGTTCTCCAACCACAACAACTCTACCATTAAGACAGGCCTAACCCACATCCGAAAGTCCGTAAAGTCGGCCATGTTTGACAATCAACAGGATGTTTTGAGAATGACAGGAAGTTACTTCTTCTTTTTCTGAGTTTAATGGTGCGTCCATAAAGTAACGGCACCCATTGGATTGTAACGTAAACTGCATGCACTTGGGAGAGAAATCCAATGGAGAAATATGATCATTTTTGACTATTATGTAAAAGAGGTGTTTTCTGATTATTGCATTACTGAAGTGCCTGTAAACACAGATATCTGATTATTGCCATTATCTGATTATTCCCAGTTATCGGATTATTGTGTGCATGTAACCGCACCCATTTACACACTGCTCCTTTAAAACTTGCTAATTAACAAGTTATATGATCTGTTTAGTTTGTGCAAAGAAAAAAATGAGTTGTGGGAACTTCCCAGAGTCAAGTCACTATGAGTAGAAATAATCCCCCATAAAACATATAGTTTTTTGCTGGTTTTTGTTCAAGTTAAATTTAGCTTCAGACTTTTAGCTTCAGTAAGCAGATTTTGTTAAGGTTTGACACAGCCAGGCTTGCCAATTCCCTGCACTCTTTGTGCTAAGCTAAGCTAACTGGTTTTTGGCGTTAGTGTCATGACAGTGAAGAAAGCTAATAAGCGTATATTTCAAAATGTCAAAGTATGAATTTCATGTTTTTAAAAGAGAGAAGAGAGTCTTGTGTCTGCATGTGGGCATGCAATTTTGTAATCCTTACCCATAGGGGTGTATGTGTAACAGGGTTAGCTGGAAAGAGGGGTTACACATGCATATAAGTGCAGTGGTGTATGCACTGAATATAATCTGCCTATATATACATGACATGAGTGTGTGTGATGATGTATGTCTTGGGGAGTGTGTTGTTGTTGTGCGTGTTGCGTGCTGCTAAAGAGTTTATGTTATTCCGTCCCTCCTCTCTCCCTCGTTTACTGGCTATTCTGGGAAAATCCAAATTACAGTCTTTCAGTGTGTGGTTGGCTGTGTGGTTCCACATTTGTACTTAACCTACCCCTCCTGCTCCGTCCCTCTTCCTCCGCCTGCCTTAACTTCACCCGTCTCTTTATACCTCCCTTGCTTGAATGAAATTAATGTTTCTGCATCTATATTTTGCTGTCTGGATTCTACTTTGGTTTATTGAATTTAAACATACTTTGAACAGCTCCTATTTGTTGAACAAAAACTATGACAGATGTCAGGATGACATTGATGTCAGATGTCAGTTCTGGTTCTTCTCCAGTGTCTCTTTCCCCTCTCACACTTGATCTCATCTTTTTCCTCCCTCACGTCTTGTTTTCTCCTTTTGCTGTTTTGTCCCCATGTTTGTTGCTGTGTGGATGGAAGTCCTGAACACATCCCCGTCTCCTCTAAAAACATATCCTCCCTGCGGCTTTACTCGCCGCTTAGTTTCAGTGCTTCCTGTCTCCCCCTCTGGCCCGCCTGTAATTACCATCGTAACCTATGGATCTGCAACCCCCTCTCCATTCACAAAACAAGTATTTTTATCTGAGTCTGAGAGACAGAGGTTTTTATGTTTGCGGATAATGTGTATTTGTGTAAGGATTTATGTAAATGCTCATTTAGTGGGTCTCTCTGTTTGCATAATTGCTCAGCTCTATTCCTGATAACTGTTAAATCTATTCTGTCCCTGTGTGTGTGCAGTGACCCCGCACACACACACACACACGAGTCTGTGTGATATGAGACATGTAACGGGTGCAGTGATTGGATTAAAATGACGGAATGAATATTCAAACTCTACGGACACAGCACCTCCAAAATGGCTCATTGCTGTGGCACACTAATGTGCCCTCAGAGGCTTTTGGCAGCACTTTGCAATCCACACTGAATATTTTTAACGTTTCAGAAAGTTTTTATTTTGACCTTAAATGCCATGACGTACCCAGGCTGCTTTGAGCTCCCTCTGATGAGGATGTGCAAAGCAATTTGTTAGTTTTCTCTCACAGATGTGGTTAACATTTAGGCTTTAAAAAAGTCCAAATGAGAGTGTTCGAGTAGTCAAACTGAGTCACCAGCTTTGATTTATTTTTTACAGTATCTGGACGGGCATCCTCATCTGATGTGTTGACACAGAGCAGCTTGCTCTCAAAGGACTCTTCCTCCTTTCCTGCTTTATAATTCACATAAAAACTGTGTTTATTTTGCTACACACAAGCATTAATGTTGCAGTGCCTCCGTTCAAGCTTTCCCAATTTGACATGAAACACTCTGGACAGGCTCAGTACAGATTATGCTATGATGACCACCTCTACTGCAATGCATCATGTCATGAGGCTTTATCCAAAAATAGTACACAGAGTCCGTTTGACACGTTGTCATCGTTAGGGCAACTATTTTTAGATTATTACTTTTCAGGGCAGATTAATGGACTTAAAGATCTCGATGGGGGAAGATCTCATTAAATCTCAGAGGGAAATCTGCTTTAATATCTCTCTCGGCTCACGTCTCTTCTTGTGCGTCTTAGTCCGAGTGAAAGGCGAATGGATCATCAATCATCTGAAGTGACCAGCTGCCTCACTCTTTCCTTGTCCTGTGGCCCCAATCCATGTCTTCCTGTGGCTCTTGGCTACTGTTCACCACTTCTAACTGCTTTCTGCTTGTGTGTTTTTTCCCTGGGTGCACTTGTGTAGCAGGCTGGTGAAAAACGCACGACCATGATGAGTGCTCACCGCTCACCCCTCTAATCCTGTGGAGGAGAAAGAGGAAAGGCTGCCTCGAGGCCAAGCCCTCCTGGTATGACCGAACGCTGTGTGACATTCTCAGCAGCATCCCCTTCGGCAGCAAGACAGCCACAGCGGTCACTCCTTTTGCCTCCTCTTCCTCCTCCTCTACCCAGCTTTTCCGGGCAAAAAAAAAGGACATGTTTGGTTTAGTTGCATGGTTACACACAATAAATAAATAAATCTGCATAATTACGTAAGCCGTGTTTTTGCTGAACGGCGGCCAAGAGTGTTGCAAGTCAAGCGCTAATGTTAGCTCTCATTAAGTGTGGCACAGAGCTCTCCTCGAAGTACAGAGAGATTGCAGTGATGGAAAAACATTCAGGGTCATGCAATGCACACTGGATATGTGCTGGTTTTGACTGCACAGTGTGTGATCCAACAGGCTGGAAACAACTGGAGAGACAAGAGCTTCTGTTCCCCTGATGGCTAATCTCAGATAAGCAGATGAGGAGCCGGTGAGGGAAGCGAGTGAAAGCTTTCATTTTTTCATCCACTTTGAAATACTCTCACTCCGATACGTCTTTTTCTTTTGTTCTTTTCTTTTTCAACCCTGATGGTTTTTAGTCCATCTGTAAAATCTCACCAGTCTCGCTCAACTCTCTTCCATCACAACCCTTTTCTTTCTTGCCTTTAACCCTCTCTGCTTCCCACTGCATTTCTCCATCCTATCTCCTTTGCCTTTCCACACTTCCATCACTGCCTTCCTCTCCCTTTTCTCCCTCTTTCCCTCCTTGTTCCCCTGCTTTGGTTTTGTGAAAGGGGGCTTTATCAGCAGGCCTGAATGGTGCAGGTCCACTGGAAGCACGGACAATGGGCCCATCATCTGAGGGAAGCAGAACCCATGAAAGAGGAACAAAGACCCTCTGCCCAAGAGGGGCCCCACTGCACCTCACACCACCACAGCAACAGCCACTGGCCCTGCGTTCTGAGTGTGCGTGTGCTTGGGAAAGAAATGTGTGTACTCTTGCCTGTATAAGCAGGCAGGTGCTGCCCCTTGGGATATCTGCCCCCCTAAAATGGCTTGGCTTTCGGCTATCATTCTTAAACAGGCTGCATTCTCCTGCTGGCACAACGCATCCTTTATTGTCAAAATATATCTTTCTGCATGGCCTCCTGTGCATCCTCACCACTATGTGTCATGCACTTGTGTTTATTAGAGTGTGGAAGCTCTTAGCGATTCACCCTAACAAGTGTTAGTGAGTACACGTTTTCCTGTCTGTAGTTGTGACATGACAATACATGCACTCACCATGAATATGCATGCTCCCTTACTGTCTCCTCAGGGGAGTGGGAGACATTTTAAAAAGAAACATGTTTTTGCAGGGAAAGCTGTTTGTGTGAGCGGAGTGCGAGACAAGTCCTGTCTGTTGAACAGGTTTTTCCACAGAAAGTGACTAGATTTGACAGAGTTGACAAAGAGCTTATTTGTTCCTCCATTTGTCATCGCCGTTAAAGAGGTGCACTCCCATGTTATGCACCTTTTGGAACCAAACGTGATCTGAATTTGACAATAACTCTTTTGTTGTTTGTGTGATTCACATTTAATTCTATTAATGCTGTAGTATTCCATGAAAAAAACACAAATAACTCAGACAGGTCTGCATATCAACAGTAGTAGAAGAGAGAAGAATGTAAAATATGGCAAAAACTCAAAGAGATGAAAAATACAAATTGAATAAGATTAGTGTGGAGCACTGCTTGCTGTTCTGTGAGGCTGTGCTTATGCTCAACATTGCTTGAGCTAAAGGCTAATGCCAACATGCTAACAGCCCCTTTTACATAGAGATCTGTCGTGAAACCCAGTGAAAACTTTCATAAAAAAGATCCATTGTTCTGACTATGATTTTTTACACTGAACCAAACACCGACATAGGCTAACTGTGTGATGTTTGATAGTATGCTAACGTTTTGAAAAAAAAATAGATGTGTACGACATAACGGTGTCCAATGTTTGTGTAACACTGTCATTACTTTCTAACCCTAAGCAACACACATTCTAAATGTCATTTTCAGTTGCTGTAGGTAAGCAGCTAGCTTCTTCTCCTTCGAGCTTGTTCGCTGCTAACTGCTGCTAGCTGCTTTTTTTGAAGCCTTCGATGTTGATGAAAACAGTACACCTCAGTCCAGTGTTGCCAGTTTGCCCTTTTTTCACAGACTTTACTCTTCTGCTCACTCTGCTGCCAGCTAGAGACCAAACATCATGTGGACTATGTACTAATAAGAGGCTTTTTGAGATAATGGCACAACAGTACAGCAACAAACATGCTGCATGAAAGAGCTATAGTCATCGTCACAATGCCAACATGTTGGTGTTTAACAGGTATTATGTGTAGGCTACTACCTACTCACTATCTTAGTTTAGTGTGTTAGCATGCTAACATTTGCTAATTAGCTCCAAACATCGCTATGGCTGATGGAAGTGTCATTAGTTTTTTCCAGGTTTAGGTCATAAACCAATATTTTTAGGCCCTAAGTTTTCAACCACAAAACAGGATCTTCATCATGGAGATAGATCTGGATGACGGATGGCTTTCTCAAATTCAAAAGGTGACTTTGTTGTTTGACTTTAAGCCGACATGAAAAAACTGATATTGATTCAATCATAAAAACTAATAAAACTTAAACATCAACAGATTAATTATTACTAGAAGGGGCACTTCATCCACAGATGAATAACAAAAAGATAGTAAGTGGGCCTTGAACTGGGATTGTTTTAGTTTTTGGTAAGAAATTGCCTTTTTTATATTCTGAAGGAGTTTGGTGCCTACACAAACAAATCATTAAAACCTCAAACTGATCTGAGTGAAGCCTACTGATTCACCTGTGAGGAACAACACAAGATGACAAATTCACAAAAACAATCACAGGTGGTTGCTGAGCTAAAGCGGGGCTTATGTGGGACTAGTTTTGTAATTGACTGATTGAACTTGACGGTTTGAACCGGCAACAGAATTTCAACAGACAAGTTCAATCCGAAGCTGAGCTCATAGAAGTTGGAAAACAAATTCCCAGCTAAAATCGGCATTGCTGAAATGAATTTGGGAGTTCAGAGGCAGCCAGGATATATTGGAATGAATTTAGTCAGTGTTAATGTTATATTGGTAGTGCAGCACGATTCTAACAGCTCTAAATGCTGCTCACAGCAAATAACAACAAATTGTTATGCTAAATGTTAAACTAATCCTTTCAAACCTCTAATGGGATTTCCTTTTTGTGCACATGTGATATTATGAAAGAGGGAATGTCATTGGTGCACATGTTTTATTTTGGGACAAAACTGTGCTTCATCAACAATAGCTTCAACCTCACTTCTTTGAACTTAAAAGGTAGATTACAGCCCTGCATGGATTTCTCTGAGCTTTGGACCTCAGTAATTTTACTATGAATATATCAAATAACTACAGCTGCTTTCACCAGTGCGGAGAGAGATCATTCTTTCCGGTTCGTTGATATTGTGCAATAGTATTTAATTTTTGAGGGGAGTTAAGGTCAGTTTCATCAGTTGATCTTAACTGGCTGAGCTCTACTCGTATATTAGAACACTCATTAATGTCCATTATGCCTCTAAAGACCTCTTGTGACCTGATATGAATTATACAAGTGATCCAGAAGTTTAGAGTGCCTGTAAGGTCACACTATGCCTTTCTCTGTCATCAAAAGCAAGTACACAGTATGTGCTGTGTATTGCATATGCATCTGTGTTTTGCACTTAAAGTATGAATTTAACATTTCTGTGCTTCCAAAATGTTTATCTGAGCCTGCAGCCGTGGTGTGAAGGCGGATACTCAGGCGTCGACCTAAACCAGAGGTCTTTCTATTTCTGAATACAAACAGGATACAGGGCACGTATTTTGCCGCCCACAGAGCAGGACACATGCAATCGACCTTTGACCCCAGGCCATTTCGAATCATTATCTCCGAGCTTAAGAGCAGGGGCTAATCCTCGCTGTGTTTACCACACAACTGGCACAACAGCTGGATGGTCTGTTTACAGCCTCGCCTGGACCTCTTGGTATGCTGGTACATATGGATACTAGCTGGGATGATGTGGCCTCATTTGGCTTTCCACCAATGGGCATCAAGGAGGTCTTAGCGCACATACAGTAAGCTATGTTCATCTTAGGAGATATGAAGGGCTCAGCGCAGTCGGGTGCTTTGAATCGTCCCATTGCTATTGGCAAATTTCACTGTTCCAGTGAAAAATCGTATTAGCGAAGGATTAATTGGGGAGTCCATGTTGGCCAGTGGGGTAGTGGGTGGTATGAAGCTTTGATAGACCTTTCTTGCTGGTGATTTGATGTTAATGGATGGTGATCTCACTGCAGCCAAGCCTGTTGTCTGGACCAGCAGATGCGCGTGGGGTGCCAAGTAACATCTGAAAGTGGCACGGCGATATTAATTCACGTGTGCTTGTGAAATAGGTCTGGCCTGGAAGCTCGGCGATGTAGTGGCTACTAGCAGGTCATGAGACACAGCTATTGCTGAGGCTCCCTGCATTTTAATCAATTTTATTCTGTTTTAAAAAACGATTAGAAAGTATTGCAATGAGACAACTTGCGCAAATTCCTTTATGCAGATTGTCACCAAAGTTACAGAAATAGTTCTGTTTCAGGGAATATATATATTTTTTCCTGGAGAGTTATATGAAAAAGTCACAACACTCTATTATCTGTGCAGTAAATATAAAGCTGC
The DNA here is from genome assembly GCA_029874485.1 of Naso brachycentron. Classification (NCBI taxonomy): domain Eukaryota; kingdom Metazoa; phylum Chordata; class Actinopteri; order Acanthuriformes; family Acanthuridae; genus Naso; species Naso brachycentron. The sequence continues at coordinate 8,089,648 of JAQFJA010000008.1, forward strand.
CCAGCCTAAGTGAGAGGCAACAGCTTTCAGCAAACTCCAGATTAAACTCATCCATGTCAGCATTACATGCTCATAGCAACTGCTCTACCAATGACGTAGAAAGAGAGACAAAGTCCCAAAAACCAAACTGTGTTGGTTTCTCAACATGAAGATGCTTTAAATGGTCCATATTAGACACCAAGAAGTGTGACATAAGGTGCAAAATTTGACAAGCTGGGGTGAGAACGTGTTGAGCTACCATCAGCTAGTTAGTGCAAATATGGAAACAGCATAAATGTAGGTATGACCAGCTGAAAGGAAACTGAACCCCAGCACTTGGTTTCAAGCAGCAACAGCAACAAGTTTCCCTCCTGATGGCTGTTATGAATTCTTAAATTAAGTTGTTTTTTTGACATGGGAAGTTTACATCACTGGAGTCACTCCAGACGTAGGTCATTTGAACACTGTAGAAGTAGAGGATTTTTTTCATGTGTTTTTTTTTTATTAAGTTTAAGAACAACAAGCAGATAGCTACCAAAGAGGGTTTTAAAGTTCAACTGACTCTGACTCCAGTGTGTGTCACAACAACTGAACTCGAAGCTATCAGAAAATTTCCACTTACACAACTGTGAATACCATGTTTGTGAGTCGTTTGAATGTAACTAAGTCTTTGGATTAACACAGTACACACAACCACATTGTGAAATATCCTCTGATTTCTCGGAGGGCGGGGTCATAACATCACAAATTCACCTTAAACAGCACAAATAATCTCCAACAGAGTGCAATGCAAGGAGATACACGTTATGTAAAGCTAACAGAAATTATTGTGTTGACCCTAATTAAGTGAAACTCTATAATAGGAATAAACCTAATGACTTCAGCAGAGAGCCAGGGCCGTTTTTATTCTGTTTCACTGCGATGTGTTTTTAACGGAGCGAGGATTGTGTAACAGCTCTGCCAGGACAGGTGAACCATGTAACCATGTTCTGACTTGTTTTCATTCTGATGAATAAGTACTGCCTTGAGCCTGTATCCAAACGCACAGACACACAAACACACACATGTGCACTCAGCTACTCAAACTCACCCCTGTTGACACAGACACATCCCACACGTCATTCTTTTTTACTCATCCTTCATCTACTTCATTTGCTCTTTCAATATTCATCTCTAGATTTAAAGCATTTTAAACACAATGCACCAGATGTGTGCCCAAGTTTTACCTCTGTTTGATCCCACTCAGTGAAATCGACAGTATTTCATAACACATCCTGATGGCCTAAGAGGGCTTAGCCCGATGCATGTCTGGGCAGAGGTCATGACTGCGGATGTCCGTCATATAGGCTGGATAATTACACATAAAGGTCTCTTAATCGCCCTCTATTTCATTCAAAAAAGAAGTGCTCTAAAACTCTGTTAATAGTGTGAAGTAGGGGATAGCAGCATTAGCGGTATGAGGATAAACCGACGTCGTGCCTGGAAGTCATCAGTGTCTGTCAAAACTGACTCTCATGCCAATTCTGGAACCACGATGGCACAGTGGTGAGGTTTGTTCAGGGTCATTTAAGGGGAAATGAACCAGGAAGTGCAATGCTCTCCACTAACCGTCTCTTTTATTAAAATTGCAAAGAAATGTAATGGCTAAGAAATACTTGAACATCATTATCATCCTTCATAAAAAAAGATAGAATATATGTTAGGATTAAACTGAGAACAAGCAATCACTCCTTAAAATTGCCTTAAAAATACAGCAAAAGAGTAGAAAATCCTTTCAGATTTGTCACAACGGCTGCTGAGAGGCAGTGAAAGAAGAATTCACAACATCATTTATGACAAGAAACAGATGTTTATGGGAGGTGTTGCTGTAATTTTGACCACTTATTTAGGATACAAGCTGTTAATCATCTCTCCTGCGAACTAATTTATCTAATTACATGAAGGTGTCACAATTAATTTGACAGCTTTTACAAAGTGATGCTATTAAGTAAGCAAACAGAAATTTCCAATTAGCTAGACTGAGCTTAACTAAAAAATGTGTATTATTCCATGATTTAAAGCTGCTACCTCCATTTAACCATTTTTCATAATAGCGTTTTGAAAGGGCAGTACAATGCAACATTGCAAAATAAGAAGTAAAAGTATTAAAATAATCTGATAGCTGTATCAATGCTCCATGGCAGGAACAGGATTACAACCCATTTCAGTGATATTAATATGGATTTGACACAAAAACATGCTGTGACCTCCCACACTACAGGAAGCATGCCAAGCTGGGATAGCAGGTCACATCAGGGTTTTTCTGCTGGTTTAACTGATAAGCTGTTTGATCAGTGTGTGGAGCATTTAATGTGTCAAAGATGACCAAATTGTAGCATGCCTCTTGTCCAATGAACGTGATTTGGGGCATTTACCTCAAAACGAAATGAAATCAGGTATTGCACAGTTGCTTGAAGTGCCAATAATCACTTTTTTTAACAATAAGACAGTATCACGTCATGTTTGAAATGTGCAAAGTTGGCTGCAGAGACTGCGTTGTGGGAGTGTTGTGTTATGTACTGACCTACATGGCTGCACAAATGTGCAAACATGTAAAGAGTCCTGTTAGCAAAGCTAGCATCAACACTACATCGTCTCACGTCAAACATGAGCAACAGTGGTGCGCAATCTGTTGTCACAATCCAGAAAAATTGTTTTCTATGGAAAGCCATTTGCACAAATAACATCTGAGAGACTTTTTCTTTAGAAGGTATTTATCCCGTAAATATCTGCTAAAGAACGTACATGTTATCACGTAGAATTTGTGTCGATACGTTACATTTTTATGAGTAGCACAAAAGTTGACGTGTTATTGTGCTTTTTCTTGTTGTCACAATGACGGACTTTGAATCAAGGCACTCATGCAAATTAATGAGGAGCATTGCATCAATTATATTAAACAACAAAGCAAAGTAGGATGTTGTGAATTAATCACTGATGTGGGCATATATGCACTTGTTGCAGGCACCTACACTGGCACCCATGCACATGACAAAGGAAATGATGTGCATTAAAATTAAGCCAGAGTTCCTTTTTAACACTCCTGTTTGACAAGAATGGTACATCCCGGGTATTTGCATGTGAAGATGCCAAAATGTTATGTATTGACACAGACAAATTTCATGGGAAAACATTCTCCAAGTCATTGTTTGCACAAACGGCCTTCCACAATTTTCCCTGTCAACAAAACACACTGCAAACAGTTTTTTGTGTATCTTCACTCTGACTGGAATTTTTTCAAAGATCCGCTTTCTCAACTAAAACATTTCTGTATGGATGAAAGACAAAAACACAGGAAAAAGCTACATCTTGATAAATACCTGTACACATGAGGTCAAGGCACGAAGTAAAAGTCATTCCTCATCGCAGTGCAGCCTCCCTGAGTGTTTACTTACACTCACAGATATGAAGGCAGGAGTTTTATTGGGCACAGGTGCAGCTTGTTAAAGGCTTGACCTCTGTTGACTTCTAACCAGCAGTCACGCTGCTGATGTTTGAGGGAAAAATATTTATTTCTAAGGATGACGTGCAGTTCAGTTTGTGCTCTGCAAACTCTGCAAATACTGCCTCAGCTTTAAAAATAAAAATATTATAAGCCTATATACTGATAAAAACCCTGCTAAGGCAGTTACTTTTTAATTATATGACATTACCAACACTGTCCTATCGACCAACAAGATGTCACTCGGTTCTTTCACTTCATTTGAATGCTTCACCAATCTGTGTTAACATCTCATCCATCATTGTAGCCATTAGCACTCTGCAACCTGTTGGTTTAATGTGCTGCTCACACGAGTCTTATGTGCTGCAAACGGGTTTTTGGCTTCAGCCTCCAACATTATTTATGTTCCGAAATAGGGAATAGTTTTCTGTTTAAACCAATGCATAGCCGTCAGTGAAAACACTGACATCTTCTAAACACAGATTGTTTGTGAAATCAAGAATGTTTTCATGAAACTGGTTTCTGTATTTCTGTTTCTTTTTAAATGTGTTTTTTTTTAAGTCGCTGCAACATGTCGGTGTAAGTTTGCATCAAAGGCTGCAAAGACTGAAAAAAGAAAACAAAACTGAAACTGAAAGGCATTTGCAAAATTAGTTTGTCAATATGACATTTGAGAAAACATTCCCCGTGGGAAGTGAGTCAAGATACGATGTGACATCTGAAGCAGTGAGTTGAAGTAAGTGGGTTTGACGGATGCTCACACAAGGTACAAAATATAGTTATGAAGTGCAACACACTTTACTTTTTAATAAAATGCCCCTTCATATCTGTGATTCACCAACAGACTGAGGAGTTCAGTAAGCAAGAGAAGCAAAATTAGTGTTGACAACAATGTGTCATTCAACCTGTGACGTATTCATACCATATGATCTTATTCAATTTATGCATATTTGTACGTTTGGATACATCATACTTGTACTGGACACCAGAGTGGACTTAATTTAACAATGATCGTGGTGTGGCTTTTACATGGCAATGTTGACTGGTCCATCACTGTACTGGGTTAGCATTACAGTGGCAAGTTTGTACAAATGGTTAATGTTCCATGAGTATGATACTTACCTACTTGGTAATCCCCTAACTTTTCCCTGTAACGCCACCACGAGGTCAAAATTCTTTGTTATGTGGTGAAATTTCTTCAGCAGTGTTGAGGAGATAGTCATGAATTATTCCAAAACACATTTGTCTGAAAGATGAATCTTCATGACTTAAGCAATATTCTGATTTTCCATGGTAACAGCTTGACTTCATGTGCAGACATTCATGGTTCCCAGTGGATAAATCCTACTGACTTTTCATCTCTCACCATTATCAGGTTGAGTTTTTAATTTTCAAACACTTTGGTTCATGACTAAATCAACACAACTATGACATTTAGGGACATTAGCATCAACTTTCACTCTACTTTCTTTTTTGTGCTAAATAGCAAATGTTAGCATATTACAAAGCTACACAAAAATAGTGAAAACGCGAAGCATTTTAGTTGCTATGCAGTAGCACGTGATAAGGCATCCCTGATTTCTGGGGACAGTCCCAGTTTTTGGTGAACTGTCCCCTGCTGGAGCTGCCACAGACATGTCCCTGATTTCCACTGTGGATTAAAAAGACATGAAGTGAAATCGGTGAAACAGAGGCTGCAGCAGTGATTCTGGTACTAATGCAGTACCAACTTTGACCACAATGCGAGTTGCAATTGCAGAGTGTCGCTGTCTGTGTTTTCGCTCTTTTGCTTCACGGACAGATGTAGTAGCAGATCAACAGTATTTATGAAGGCAGAAGAAGAAAGTCAGATCTGAAGCAGCCTGAAGACCTATTTATATCACTGTAACATATACTGCCAATGTGGCTGTAACGTAGTTTATCGCAAAGATTACCATGTGGTAACTGTTTACAATATTTTATGTTGGGCTCTGTTTTTAAGAGAGGAGAATTACTGATAGACAGAAGAGTGAAGACAGGAGGAAAAGAGCAGGAGAAGAAAGTGAGGACTCAAAGTTAATGGAGTAAGCAAGTCAAGAGAGGAGAATGTGCAAGAGTGAGGTGAAAAGGTGTAGTGAAGAGGAGGAATGCTGAAGAAAAGGAAAAGAAAAAGTTAAGAGAGTAAATAGAGCAACACAAGGAAAGGGAGGCAAAGAGCAGACAAGAGGAAGAATACTTCTTTTAAAGACGCAGAATGTCTTTTATGACAAGATTTTAAAAATAAGATTACATTTACACGCCCCTGTTACCCAGAACAAGATGACATGATGGTCCACTGCATCCTCTGCAAATTGCCAAAATACATGAAACCATAACTGTTCCAATTTTTTATAAAAAAAAAAATTATAAAATAAATTTCATAAATGATAATATTTAATTTTTTGTTTGTTTTTTTCCCTCTCAGTTTGGAAATCTGGTCACTTTAACACATTTGCACTGGCACTGTAAGTTGGCATGCTACAGTTAGCAAGTGGCTTAAAGTAGTGCCTTGCACCAGTCCAGCAGCCTTACAGAGCCACTAGCATGAATGTGGACTCTCGTTAACCTTCAGTCCAAATGAGTTAAATGAGTATTTTAATTTAATGATGGCATTAGTTTAGTAAGAACATTAAAAGGTGCCATACTCAACATTTTAGCATTTACAATACAATGCAAAAGTTTGTTGGAGCGTGGCAAAAAATGCGGTCACACTAATTCATTTCACCAATAGTCTTAATTATGTACAGGTCCCATATGGTTTACTGTAGCACTCAGGTTTCCTGGTTGAATTTCCTCTTTGGTTACAGTTTAATGTCTCACAGTCAACATTAATTACTCTGCCATACTAAACTAGAAATCAGCCCTGCAGCCATACAGCACACAACTCTGGTTTGATCTCTGTATAGGATTTTACTGTAATTGGTGCTAAAATGTTACATAGAGCACCTTTAATCCATATTTTAATTTAACAGCTTGCATTTAAACTATTAAGAGGGTCTCGTTGCCGGCTTTTAACTTTAAAAGAGAGCAATTTCAGGTCACAAATCGGAGTGAGAAATCTAAGGACACTACCTGGCAACAAAACAACAAGTGAGTCATCTTTCGACCAGATTTCCCTTTTTAAGATTTGTTTACGAGCCAGACAAGATGTGCTCTCCTCGCAGCTTTCTGTAAATTTTAAACGGTGTTATTTATTTTCTTTGATACTTGTTTGTGTCAGTCCGCAACATTCTGGATCGTTCAACCCGACATAAATACCCTGCTACGACATTTTTTTGGGAGACAAGCATTAGCTATTCCTGGGCTCAAGTTTTGACCAGATGCCCAAAGTGTCTTCACACACACGAACACACACACACACACACACACACACACACATACCCTG
>JAQFJA010000008.1:8096610-8111286 GCA_029874485.1 Naso brachycentron
CTTCACACACACGAACACACACACACACACACACACACACACACACACACCCTGCACAAGGCTATGACTGTATGTGTGTGTGTTTGTGTGTAGGTCCCCAGCTGTTGAGTGCTGTGCAGATGTAGCAACCAGAAATGAGGGATTAGAGCTAAATCTGGAGGGAGAGAGGAAGAGGAGGAGGGTGGGGGTGATTTGGGTGAAGCTTGGTGACTAAAGGGAAGGTTCTACGGGGTGAAATGAAGACAAAGGTTAAGAATGGATACAGGAAATGCAACCTGACGAACAGAAAGATTAGACACTGATGATGAGAGGCCACAGGCAGAGTGTGGGGCGAGATGTAGAACAAATTTGAGAAAATGTGACAAAACAGAGGAACACAAGAAGGAGGAAGAGATGAGAGCGAGATTTTTTTTTTTTTTTTTTATGAGCGAAAGCTGGAGGCTTGGAAGAAAAAATCCACTGTTAAAAAAGAAAAAAAATATCCCGTGGTGGGGATTTTGTGAGGCTGTGGCACATTCTGTTTGCTTCATTTGATTACAAATTCATTGATTTCTTCGACTCCATCTGCAAAGACGGCTGTGCTCATGCAGGCAGGAAGAAGCTGCAGTTAAAGAATCTTAAATCGTACAACCATGAATGTACTCACTCACACATGGGAGACGGCCGGGGTGTTTTTGCTGACAGAGATTCTGCAACGGAACAGAAGAGTTCAGACGTGTTTTTTATAATTCATAAGAAGCGTTAGCCTGTTAAATGGAAAAACAGATAACGCTTTATGAAAAACGAACCTCACATGTGTCTGACTGTTATATTATATATGTAAATACATATTAAAGAGCTCAACTAAGGGAGTAAAATCTTCCTTCTTTTTCACAGCCTGATATGTACCTCTCTTTCTTCTAGCCTGGGGTTACATTCAAATCCTGCCCTCTTTAATATTCAAAACATTTTCACACACACACACACACACACTGTTGCAGCAAGTACAAGAGGCTGCTGCTGCACACGGCAAATGTGCTCTGTTTGATATTCTGCGATAACTTTGCTCCACTTGTCAACACATTAGTCAACTGATCTGGAGAGGATTGGCAAGAGCCCAAATTAATGTGCGCAACAGCAAAGCCCTCTAGGAAGCTTAACGCCGCTCTAATTAAGATGCACATTCACATTTTTCCTGCCTCTCTGTCCAAGAACGTCTGCCTCATAGAACCTTCAATTAGAGGGCTGTCATTGTAAAAAGTGAAGTTTTGATTTAATTCAGACCCATTATGGATATTCAGTAAATGCAGGGTTTATTGGCTGTTTCAAGGAAGCTGCATGTTCTTGCTTTCAGCTTTAACACTTTGATTGTGACACAAATCTTGTTGCTCTGAGGGCCAATTACCAGCTCAAAAGGGACTATTAATGAGCTGCATACCAACCCTGCAGATCCTCCTCATCCTGAGCGCTGCACGTATCAGACTGGCAGCAGTGGAACATGAATGCAGACATGTCACACTTGTTATCAGTCTCGATAGCTTGCTTATGTCACGAGTTGTGTCTTTTGTTTTTGCAGGAGCTGAGTTCATGTTTCCCTGGGGCTTTAGTGATGTCATCAACGTCTCCTCACTTCAACTCAAACCTCCACCTGGGTCAGTTTCAGTTTGCAGATGGGATGAGTTGACTCACAGTGACCTGGAGCTGCAGGAGTCAAATGCAAAATCCTGGGAAGATTTGAAGAGGTCCCCGTAGGATCCCTTCAGCCCAGACGAACCGCATCTGAAATTCCACCTGCGACCAGGTGAGCAGGGTGAGATCATCAGGCTTCAGTCAGTGCTGTGACAGTCACAATGCAGGAGGATGTTTGCTTATGGGCGGGTTGGAACATGAGTGAAACAGAGCAGTGAGTAATTTTCACGTTACTTTTTAAAAGCTGTACCTCTGCTCTTACTTAACTATATTTTTGAGACATTAATTCATTTTTTATTTCACAAAATTTGCCAAAAACCTCTATTACAACTAGTCTTCTAATCCAGGGATTGACTGCAGAAAGGAGAGCGTGCATGGGCACCTCCACTATAGATGTAAGCAGCTGCCTAAGAGAAAAGGAAGCATCATCTGTCCTTTGACCGCAACACGATGATGCCAGAGCAAAACTTAGAACATGAGGCAGCTTCCAGTGACAATCCCTGTCCACATGTGGCAACACTTTTTATGCCAAAATCTAAAAAAGACAACAGTTACATGATGAAGTGCTGGCTGCGCCTTCTGAAAAACACAGAGATCTCTGCTTTGGAACGCTCCTCCTCTGACCTCCATGGGCACATTAAAATAAGTTGGATTTACTGTAGGTGAAAATGTAGCTTGCTATCTAACATTGCTAGATTTATTTTTAATGTGATCTTATCTTGTAGCTTTAGTGGTTTGTTTGGCTTTTAAATAATCATTTTCTCATTTAAAAATTATTAATTAATATTAAAGTTGAAAGCATCTTGTACTTTGAGTCATTTATGAATATGATATTTTTATACTTCTTCTTGTGTAGCTTTCTAACATGGCAATTTCACTTTTACTTGAGCATGTTTTTTCAGGACTCTGCCCACCACTGAATCAAAGACTGGGGACATTTGATTTAAGGGGAGACATGCAATGATGTCACTGAGTACATTTACTTAAGTAGTGTACTTAAGGGAACAGTTCAGAGTTTTGAGAAATTCTTATTTGCTAACTGTTAGATGAAAAGATTGATCTCTTACTCCTTTATTCTAAATATGAAGCTACTGCCAGTAGTCAGTTAGCTTGGCTTATCATAAACAAAAGAAAGGAAACGTTGCCCCAATTCTGTCTGAAGGTAAAATTAATCTGCCTCACAGCGCCTCTAAAGATCACAGATTACAACGTAAATCTTGTTTGTTTAAGCTGGATGATGTTTCAGACAATTTTTTTGTTCAAGCACAATGACTTCATGAAATCTAACCTCCATAAAATGGCAATTTGTCACTTTATGTTTAGTCAAATTAAACAAATGAGATAACATGTTTGAATTAGAGCGCTTCGGAGGTGCTGATGGGTGGATTTGGACAGAGCCAAGCAAGCAGTTCCCGCAAATCCTGCTGTTTTGCCGTGCTAAGCTAACACAATATTTAGAGTAAGATGAACAAAACCTGAGGTACAACAGCAGAAGGGAATGTGTACCTGTTTAGCTCATCCTTTAAACAATTTACAAACCCTTTAAGAGCCAAGATGCTCATACAAAAATATTTGGCATATTTCCTCCTTGGATATTTTTTAATTTGGTGTTTTGCCATTATTGACAATTCAGACAACAACAACGGAGTCATAAGCATATAAAATTACTAGCGATCCATCCCATCCACTGCATGGGGAATGTGAGCTCTTGCCTTCAGGAAGACGGTGCAGACAAACAATTGCTGACAGAAACATCTACAAGAAATTCTTTGTCCCCAGTGCAGTCAAGATTTTAAATGGGATTAGAGTTCATACCTAGACTAGTCTTACATATGGATTTGTGATCCAGGCTCTCTGCATAGTAGGTTTCTCTGAACTTGCATTTTATCCGCAGTATTTTAATGAATTGATGAAATGTATGTTTTTGTTGTGTTTGTTTTACAGTATGCTTTGCATGTCTTGTGGACCCTCGAGCACGTTTTATGCTGGAACCAAAGGCAAATTTCCACACAGTGGATAATAAAGTTTTCTTATTTGTATTAAAATACAAAGAAAATGGTGAACAAACACCAAAAGAGGCCCTTGTTATATCCAATTATTTATCATTTGTTTGTTTGCCTAAAAGCAGACAAATTATATTAAGTTGAAAATATAATGAAATCAGCCACTAAGGATGTGATGTTATCATCACTGTGCTCTACTTTTGAACTGTCTGTACCCAATGTTGAAAACAAAAACAAAAACAAACAACAAACTGTCCCCAGCTGGCACAGATTAGGAATAAATTTAGATTACCATGTAAAACAGAAATAACTGACATCAAAATACAGTCTGTGTAAGTTGAAAATCTAAATTTACTCCTAATCTGCGATGACTCACCCCTGAACAAATATAATCCTGAGAACAAACGCCAGTACAGTAGGTCAGCTCACCCTTTCAACTGTTACATAAGAGATTCTATAAAGTTTGCTCTGTTTTGTTTCGTGTTGCCTGTGGTGACCTTATCAAATCATTTATTCTTCATCACTGAGTGGTCTCACATGAATCACACATAGGCTCAAATGATGGCACCCCAAAGTCTGAATAAAATTGGAGAGATTTTTCTTTTCAGTCCCAGTGAACTTCAGCAGTTTAGCCTGAATTCAGACCTGCTTAAGAGAATAAAGTGAAAACTATTCAGAGTGCACAGGCCACGTAACACATAAACCACTTCCCTGCTGTCATTATTATTTTTCTGATTGCTATTTTTATCTTTTAGGCAAACATACTTACAGTAAATCTGTTGCATAATGTTTTGCAGATGTCCTGTCTGCAGATCTGAGGCCTTTTTGTTACCCATCAAAGACTGATGGAATGAGAGCTTTGGCGACACCTATGGGTGGCAAGTAGACTAGACAGTTACACTAAATGAAATGTGAAATATTCTCATAATATCTGCTGTGTAGCAACACGACCCCAAGCAGAGATGTTTCCCCATTATTCCGATTCTTTATTAAAACTGTAGCATGAAAACTTTAAAAAAGCTCATAGCGACATATTTTAAATGCTTGACTGCACATTTGTTAAAAAAAGTAATGTCAAAAAGTGTCAATACTTCAAATAGAAAGGCAGGAGAGCCACTGAATGCAAAAAAGTGAATTATTATATTTAATGTACATATGCATACAAACATTAAAAGGCGTATATGAGAGGAAAATCTTGGCAGCTGCTCTGGATATCAAAGCATCACAGATAAAAATAAATATCACAAGATGAGCTCTAAAAAATGTGTGCTTTCATGTTAAATCTGTTTGTCATGCATGTGGAATTTTGGCCAAAAAGCAGTCATCATGCCAACATGCTTTGTACATTAGCAGTAGCTCAGGTGGTTGCTCCTGTTGGTCATAAATCAAAGAGCCGATGTTCGATTTCCGCCTCCTTCTGCTCACAATTTAGCCACAACTGACATGTGTGTGCTGCACGAAGGAGGAACCATTTTTATCTAAAGCATCTGCCAACTTTGATTCTTCCAAAAATAAAAACGCAGAATCTGTGGATTACATTACTTCCTCTCAGAGGCTTTTAAATGAGCCACAACTCATTTTTATGACACCCAACCTTGAAAAAGGAGCTTCCAAGGAGCACTTGAAGGCAGCCCTCGTCTCTGTGATTGTCTCATTGATGTCCTGCGCTGTAACAAGTTCTCTGAGGAGGAGGCATCTGTTTCATTGTTTGGGCCAGATGATGCAGCTTGTCAGGGGAATTCTTCTCGACGGCAAACGGCCTGCCTGTGCTGCAGATGGCTCATCTCACAGTGAATGATTCAGAAAACGATAATATGCGTCCAAACGGAGAGGAGGTCATCTCCTCCTGCTAATGGAATGTCTTCCTTAGTTAGAGTCTGGACAGGGCACTTGTTAGATCTGCATCACGGTGGAAACGTGAGGCTCTGTGTCAGCGGCTCACGGAAAAGGTGGGCAATGTTAATCCACTGGCAACTCTCCTAATCCTCTCATTTAAATAGCGAGCAGATCAATTAACGTTTCATTTAGGCACAAGCAAAACATAAGCTTTTCCAGACACGTATTTTAGGAGGTAATATGACAGCGTTAATTCCCTTACATAACCAACCAGAGAGCTCTGCTAAAAGAAAAAATGACTCAGGCTGATTTCCTGCAAAATGATGGTTTAAGATGTCAACTCAGGCCCCGGAGCAGAAGCTAAAACCCTTCCCCTGTTCCCTGGTGTCAAGACAAGTCCAAACCCATAAGCAGGCAAATCACTGTAAGCTAAATCTGCTGTAATATTCTCCAATTATCAGTCTGTCAGCTGAAGCTGCTGCCCCACAGCAGCAGAGTCATGCAGCTGTGTGACAGATATTAATAGACGTGATCACTTCATTGTAACGGAGTGTGACTCACACTTTGTCGAGTCAATCGTCAATCACTTTCAGTTTATTAAATTAGCTTCAAATGTTTCTTGGCACCCTCACACACACTTGCACACATTCTTTGACCCAGGTCTGGAAGTGAGAATCTGCTCCATGTCTTTCTCTTTCATGTGATATCAGGCCTGATGTGGTGCATCAAAGACAAAATCTTATCTGCCCCCTTCTGTCGCTTTTGACGTCGTGGACTGCAGTGAATGTGCGACATGTGTCCCTCCTGTTTCTGTTCAGCGTAGAAAGATTAGAAAGAAGCTGACGGGGGGGGGCAAAGGGAAAAGAGCAGAGACAGATTTGCGGAGACACGAATGGCTTGCAGGTGTTATTTTTCCTTTTTTTTCTTGAGTGAAAGAGATGGATGGAGTGGGAGATGCGGAGCCGTGACTTTCCCCCCACGCTGTCATTATGTTTTATGGCAGACGAAGTGTTTGTGAGGGACCCAAGTGAGGGGCTGTAAGGATGGACCATGTGTGAGAGAGGGTGATAGTTCTACACTGAGAGTATGTGCAGTGAGAGCGCTGTCTGTTTACATGTCTGCTACCGACCAACACATCTAAAAGTGGAGTGTGAGAGGAAGAGGGAGAGCATTGCATTCAAGTAGCGCTTCAGGAAAACAAACAGACGTGAGTGCGGGGTGAGTGAAGGTGAAAGAGTCGCTGGGAAGATAAAGAAAGGGCAGACAGAGCCACGGAGAAGGCTGCACAGCATTTTCGGTGCAAAGAAAAACTCCAGCGAGTTTGTGAAGCATCTACAAACAAACACACAAAAAGTAAATTTGCAAAAAAGATTTTAATTCCCCTTGTTTTAATCATTCTTGGATCAATTTACAGCTTCTTTTTTTTAAATCCATTCTCATCAAAGGTAAACACACTTCTCGTGGTTGTCTTCAACATCAGTAAATGCTTTTCGCCCGCTTCCCAAAACCCCGGAACGTAAACTGACATTACAGAAGAGCACGTCCTCTCACACACACTTGCATATTCAGATCCTACAAACGACTCCGTAACAGGTACGAAATTTCTAAATGCCACATACTCGAAAAAAGCGCGGACGAACACATTCTACATACATACGCACGCAAATGTGCACACATATGTTTTTTTTTTCTGCTGCACGCTCCCACACAGGCACACACACGCAGGAAAGCAGGCAGATAAAGCCCCACACACACACACACACACACACACATTCCATAACCGGCATGTATTATAAATATACATTACAATGCAGACTTCTTGTTTCGCAAGTGCAGCACTTGAGGAATGCTGCCCCTCCGTCCACATGGGCTCCGTCTGTGCATTCACAGTTGGTTTATGACATGCTCTGGTTTGCAGTATCTGTTACATGAGAGCAGGGTTACTCAGTGTACATCCCTACTGATTAGTCATAACCAATAACCCTCTCTGTTTGTCAGGTTGAATTACATCTGACTATTTATCTACACAGGCAAAAATGCTGCAGTAAAAATTTCCACTGTTTAAAAAAAAGAATAAAAAAATGGCACAACAGCTTATTGAGCAAAGGCCTACAAATGCACACTAATAAATTAGGTAGATAAATAATATACTTTAATGTTAAAATAAATACATTTGAAAAGTAAATAAATTAAAAAAGCACAACATTGTAATTTGATTAATGCCAGCCTTCGTTGTTCCTGTATAACAATATAAAAAAGTGAACTTCTCTTTAATCGCACATTCACACGTGTTGTTGTTTTAAACAAAAATGGCGGCAGCGTTACTTTGAGACTCAAAGCACAATTTCTCCTCAGGCACATGCCGCGCTCTGGCGACTGTATGGGGTCGTTACCATGGTGACTGTGGCTGCTTTAATGGCCATCAGCGCTGATTGGCTGGGAACCTCTGAAGTAGAAAAGCAATGGACGGGGTCGTCTGGGAATAAAAGGGAACTTGCTGCTGAAAGAGGTTTTTTTTTTAAGAATTGTAAATGACTAGTACTCTGAATGACTCTGCTGATTGCTGTGGGGAGAAAGGTTTGACATCCGGAAAATCTACGGCAAGTGCTGAAGGTAAATGCGTCGGAACAGAACACACATCTACCAAGCCTAAGTGCCGTCAAATTACTAGTCCAGGGTCTGTATTCTTCTAGGGTTGTTACAGTGTGAAGGCAGGAAATGCAGACAAAGGACTAGTTCTAAGAGGGCACTCGCTATCTTCTAAGAAATGCCGGCTTTGCATCAGTACCTATCACTAAGCCCGGGGTATTTTTGATGTCTGGAGAAAATGGATTCTTGAAAGGCCTGCGGATACGCTCACAGAGTCTTTCCCTTTTTTTAAGAACCACCGTCGGCTCTTTTTACTCTCACACCAGTGTGAAAACATTCCTCAATGTCCAGCACAATGGCAGCAGTTCTCATTACTGACTAATCATATAAATGTCCTGTATAACCCAGGTAGAGATCAGCACAGTTCCAGAGTCCAGCTTGCTCTCGACTACATCTACAGTAAGTTGAACTTAGTCCATCAGCATACTCGGTCTGAGGTCCAAGGCCTTAAAATCCACAGCAAAAGTCCTAATTTGCCACCTTTTCCAAAGCTTACAGCTACAAAAACTTTGCTTAATCAGTTGAAGACGGTGCAGCTTAAATTTCTCAGGTGATTTGATGTCTATGCTACAATAAGAGTGTGTAGTCTCCATCCACTTTCTCACTCGCCTGTTGGGTGTCAGACATGACAGCAGCACAGAAGTCTGACTCTGATTTAGTTTGTAGTTGTGGTCTCCATGTTGTGGCAAACACACCTGCATGAAATGCCGTGGTATTCATATGATATTGACGTCCAACAACACATAGAGTGTCAAAATACACGTGTGTAAATATGACAGCAAGAAAAGGCCTCTCCTTTTTATGAAGTCTGGTTAAGTTTGATTTCTCTCTGTGTCTGTTTGATTGTGGTTGTGTTTCTTCTCTCTTGATACTCTTCTGTGTTTCCGCCAACTTTCACATCAAAAACTCGGTGGATATGAAGCCCTTTGGACAAGGCAGTCCAGCTATGCTTGAAGCGTCGCTCGTGGTGACGGCCGCTAGGACAAAAGGACGGCAGACACGAGCAGCATCGCCACGGTGAGAAGAAGGCGGTCACGTGATGGGCTGCTGCCGCTCACGCTTTTCTCCAGTTTGGGAACTTCAGGGTTAAATTCATCTGCAGAGAGAGAGAGAAGTGAGAAAAGAAAAGAACTTGAGTGTGAAAGAGGGCGAGGGAGAATGTGTGTGTGTCAGACAGAGAGAAACCAACCATTACTACATTATTAATTCATCAATCTAAATGCAGTGTGTGATGCATGCAGATTGTGCTTTAACATATGCAGAGAAAGAGACATGATGCAGTTATCAACAAACCACCAATTATCATCAGCAGCAGCTACATATGGCCATTTCTCCTTTGGGATGGAAAATTAAAAACACTTTTGTTTCTCATCTGTTTTTTTTCTCATGTATTTCTCTTCTCACACTAATGATGTTTTTATCCTGGAGGGATTTCAATCAAACTAAATTACTATGGCCGAGCCATTGATTAGACACAACGGAACATTCGCCAGAGGGAAGAGACAGAGAAAGAGCGGCGAGAACACATTTTGTAATATTCGGTAAAAAGTGGATTACACTGAGTCATTACACTCTGTCTCAACATAATGTTTCCCATTACATCTAGAGGGTTATTACTGGCTAAAATAAAGCAAAAATGACCAAACAGAGCTCGTCTTGCAACACATCCATTACATGTTTAAGAGCAACCTTGCCTGGCTGGACTGAGATGTGAGAAAAAAACTTCTTTTTAAAAAATTTTTTTTTTATAAAAGTGCAGAAGAAAGCTGCAATTTCTTCCTGATGTCAGTCACATTAGGCCGCATCAGACATAAAAAGAGACGTAGGTGAGGGGAAGAGCTCTATCAAAGCTGTGTCATCAGGAAATTATTTGTGTTTTACAACTGAAAAAACATAGAGGAGAGATGAAAAATACTGGCTTTGAGAAAAGAAAGCATCTATTTGACAAATTTTACCACAAAAAAAATCTTGTTTGTCTACTAAAATCTCATTACTTTTACTTTATCATGCTGTCATCGGTGTGACTTATCATCTTCCATCAAATCAAACAGGAAGTGCATCAAATTAAGGAAGCAAGTCGTCTTTAAAAGGCTGTGTTTGTCAAGTCTTGTCTGTAGTTTCCTAAACATAATTGAGACAGTAATTGGCCACAAGTAAAAACAAGGCAGGTGATAACAGATAACAGATAGAGACAACAACCGCGTGTCAGCTGACGCCTGGTGATGAATGTACGGAATTTTGTTTTCGTCGTCTCGGTCTGAGAGGAAACCATCCGACCGCTCTGGTTTTTCCTGGTTGTGTGTGACGCTTGTTCGCGTCAGAATCGTTCTTAAGGAAACACAAGGCGTCTCTGCCTGTAGCAATGACACATGACACTGACATTCACACTGCAGTGCATGAAGAGGATCTCAAACAGGAAATAGGCAGGTGAGGCAGGAGTGCATCCCCGCAGGTTGGGCCTAAAGGTCAGAGCGGTGCTGGTTTGTCTCTCCAAATTCAACCAGAGAAGCTCCAGAAGCAAAAGTGAGTGGTGAGCCCTTCTTCGACTTTTACGTAATCAAAAACAAGCAGACACAACTCCATTTCCAACTTATTCATTTTGTGCAATCTCACAAACTTGTTTGTGGGCGCGAGCAGCTTTGACAATCACAAAGCAGCACAACATGCACCTCTTCAAAACCCCTTGCTATTTCGAGAGGCCGCCCTTGGAAGATGAATGTGGAGGACGTCGGGTGCCTCGGGCCATAACAAGTTATCAAAGGTCCACAGTACGACACATAACATCACAGCACAATCGAGGGATACAGCAATCAATTTCCAAGAACACAATCCGGCGCAGTCTTGTCTGTATGGGGTGTAACAACAGACGAGCACGCATGGTAGTTCTGCTGTCCACAGTAAACCGCCCAAGGCACTTACAGTGAGATAAGAAGCAACAGCTCCAGACTGTGGATGAGTGGAAAAAGGTTGTCTGGTCAGATAAATCATTGCGCCAACGATGCCACAATCATTCTCGGCTCCCAGCGAGGCGTAAACAACATGAGGTGAGAGACCTTTCACGTATGGTTACAGCTCTACAGGTCAGTGGGGGAGGCGTAATAATATGGAGGCCGTTCAACTGTCTCACACTCTGTCTATTAATATCTGCAGATCGATGCCCTAATGCCAGAACGTACCTCAACATTGTGGCAGCTTCTTGTATTTATAACTGAAAAAATAGCGAAAACACAGCAGATAAGCATCTTCACAGGCAATTACACAAAGCACCGATGTCACTGTGCTCTTAAAGTTGGTTGCTGACGATGCTAATTTAGAGGCTTTCTGCCTGGTTTTAGACCTTTTACATATCTGCCAACATCTGCAGTGCATTCGTGATTAAATAGATCTGATTTTATTCTTATTTTATGGCTATTTCTTCTAGGGCTGCAACTAATGATTATTTTCATTACTGATTAATCAGATTTTTAGTTTAAGTCTATAAAATGTTAAAAGAAATTGGGGAAAAGTGCCCAAAGTAACCTTTACAACATGCTTCTTTTGTCTAAACAACAGTCCAAAATCCAAAGACTCTTTATTTTCTGTCATAAATGACAAGGCAAACGAACAAATCCTTACATTTAGAAGCTGGATCCAGCAAATGTTGAACCTTGTGGCTTCAAAAATGACTTAGTAATTAATCGATTATATTAAATAGGTGGCAAATAAAGACTGGAGATGCCATCTTGTTCTATAGCTACCAGGCTACATCCACGAAAAAGGGAAGAAAAGACAGAAAAGTGTGGGAATGAGATTGATGCAGCTGTGTGTTCTTGTAAGACAACAAAGAATTTACAACTCTTCAATCTGCAAATGTTTTGTATTGTCATGAAGAAACTGACCCTTAACAGGATGAACTGCTGCTGACTGGTTGGAACAAAACAAAACAACAACACTCTGCACTCTCATTTTCTATAATGAAAATGGCTAACATGAACCCAGTGTCAGATTAAATGACTGCATAAAATCAGAGACGGTCACAGAACCAAACATTCATTTCCTGTATCATTGTCACATGGATTTCACCATGGCCCCGCCCCTTTTAGAGACAGTAAACAGTCTTGAGTCCATTCATTCTAATGGGGGAAATGAATGTGATCACAGATCATGGCCGATTCTTTCACCCAACTGTCACTAAAGTACATATTGGACCAATTCTTTACAAGACACATATCTTCCGAATGCTCTGACACTAAAATGGCATTTGTCAGGTACAAAAATCAGGAGAAAAGAAACTTTGTTCGAGACCTGTCTCTGTCTAAGCAACACATTCTCACGAGATCTGGGAACTGGTGCTTCCCGCCTTGCTTTGCAATGAACATAAACAGGCATTTAAATGGTCTTATAGGTGAAACCATGGATTAAAAGTTAAATCAAACAAATATAATGCCACACAGAATCCGTCTGCTTTTATCCATACACACGTTTACACTTCCAGACAAGGCGGAGGGATGATGGTTTCTTAACTTGTCTCAGTAGGAGAGGAAATGCAAGTTTTCCCATTTTACACCAATGGCGCAGCACACAGTAGGGTATTTGTATTATATACCGTTGATTAAATCAATCTCAGTCTCAGATTTCAATTCTTCTGGACTACCAAGTGCACAAACTGGATGAAGTCTTCGATTACAACTAATAATTCATGGTTTTTAAAAAATCCGCAACATAAAAAGCTATTTAGAACAGACTAATCACAGGTGCCGGTGCCTATTGATCCATTTTAATTCATGCTTCATGTTTAGCCCTCTATTACAGCTAAAAATCCATAATACAGGAATAAAGGAAGTGTTTACGGGCAAGTGTAGCACAAATGCAGGAAAGAGTAAACTAAGCTTTGCTACACTGAACAACAAAAAAAGGATTAATTCAATGCATAAGCTGATAGCAGAACAGATGTGTGAGGCAAGGCGTTTAGAAAATAAAAATAATAAAAAAGGTAAATTCTGTGTGTGCTTAATGCTAATTCTGGCTTGTTCGATTCTTTGCGTTTTCCTGTCTATCCTTCATAGTGGACTTCAGTAATTGCAAAGAGTTGGGAACACTAATAGGGAAAAAAGAGCAGCGAGTTGAATGATCAGGCAGGTTGCAAAGTGATTCACAAGCACCACTTATGTGCAGCAAATTGCAGCGTCGTGTTTCACAAATGATACACCGTGATGAATGTTTACAGCAGACAGCTCGGGTAATATATTTAATGCCGGCCTTCATTTTCTCTTTCATGTAAGTATGATCATCTCACTTCTCGTGTTTCCTGCCCAGTCTGACTCAAGCGATGTCATCATGTTCCCAGATCTCAGTAATTAACTTGGTGAGAACCATCTTGTTATTACGCATAGAAATGATGACCGAAACTGCAAAAAAAAGACTGGAGTTGTAATAGACTAGAATTATCCTTAAATACCATGGTAAATGAGGAAAATGTGACTTACTGAGCAAAGCTAATAATAAAGTAACAAGGAAGACAGCGAGTCCAAACATATGTGGAGAGAGAGGGAAAGGTTTGTTGATGCTAAGCCAGTCTGTGGGCTGGTCTGGTCCTGAGGGTGAGTCACAGAGTGGGTGTCCAGCGGTCAGCAGGGCCATCAGGCGTACGGGTTGTTTCTAAGTGTGTGTGTGCACAAATCTGCGTGTCCTGATTTTGTTATTCCGCCAAATGTATTCAGCAAGATGCATCACAACGCTGGAGGCTATGATTTTTTATGATTCTCTGCCAGTGAGTGTTTTTTATATTAAATTGTACGTAAGCCCGAGCCCGAGTTACTGCTGAGCAATTCGCCCACCACTGAGCTCTCGTTTCTTCCTCTGCCCCTTCCCTCTGCATCCCCCTTTCTCTGCCCCCACTCTGGTTTTATCTCTTTTTCTGCCTTATCTGTCCCTTTTGCTGTCTCCTTCCTGACTTTCGCTCTCCAACGTTGTCTCTCCCTGTTCCAGCCTCCGTCTCTCGCTTCTATTTCTCTATTTTTTGCCTCCGCGCTCTCTTTGAAGGTACTCTTTGCTGATGGCTCAAGAGCTCTTTTCGCTGCGTGTCTGCTGGTCTCAGTTTCCATCTCAGGCAGGTCACACTCTCTTAGCCCTCGTCGCAGACTGCCCACAAGCTCCCAGAAACAAGCATGCTAAATGATTCCCGGCAAGAGGCTTTTGTGTGAGATGAGAATGGAGAGAGAGAGGGAAAAACAGAGGGTTTATGTAACCACTCAGCTGCACAATTGACTTGCTCGCTGACATGCTTTTTTTCCTCAGGTAAACACGGACCTTTCATTCCTTACAAGACCTTTACTGACCTTGTGGATCCAGCACTAGAGAAAAATAATAAGGTTTTACCTGCGTGTGTGTGTGTGAGAGAGAGAGTGGGTGTGTGTATGGTGTGTTGTAGGTGAAAGAATTTTTGCATTTTTTTTTTACATATTACACATAGAGATTTAAAAACAGTTAAGGATACTTATAGTTTAACACTTCTCGGGTCTTTAATTCATAGTTGTGGCCA
>JAQFJA010000008.1:8128157-8138608 GCA_029874485.1 Naso brachycentron
GCCCCCACCAGGGTCCCACATCCATACCTCGATAATAGTGTTCCAGTGCGTGTGTGTGTATGTGTGTGTGCTCACATGTGTGTTCCTGGTCAGTTTGTCGTGTACTCTATGCTCTACTGAAAGTGGCGTTTTCTCAGGTTGTTGAAAGCAGTGCCCAGTGCAAATCAGGGTGATTTGGATTTTGCAGGAGGAGACGGGGGAAAAATAAATACAGACATTGACATCCAACATAAAGACAAGCTAGCTGTGACTGACATGAAATTACAGTTAATGACAGAGGAGGATGGAAATGAAGTGGCCTGATGCTGCTTTTTAAATGGGAAATACTGAACAGGAGACGGTATCTTCCCTTAATCAAACAGAATGGAGAAATTGGTCTTTTTTAAACCAAACATGAGGAGAACTGACAAGGGCTGTCACAGTATCAGATTTTCACTACACCATTTTTGTGGCCCGAAGAGTGTAAAGTGTAAAAGTGTAGGAAGGCGGAGAGACAGTTTGCTACCATAACTGTACAAAAATGTAAAAAAAATATATATATATTTTTAAATTTTATTTATTTTTCTTGTCGTATGGTGGGTGGCAGCCAGTGTTTAGGTGCTTTACTGTCACCTTCTATGACAAAGGGAGAACGTAAAGCAAGAGAAAAGATTTAAGATGCTCTGTAATATTGACACAATATAATTGTATTTATATTCAGCAAAAAATATCTGAAAAAAATCTGGATCTGACACCTGTGCATTAAAATATATATATGTATTATTATTTTTCAGCAACTGTATACTACTAACTCTGTATGTATGTTATGTTACTGATATGCTTAAAGTTAAACAAGTCCTTTGTTCTTTATGGATATTATGGATATTAGTTACCTTTACAATACAAATCTGTTATATCAGTGTACAAGACACTGCTGGGTAGAAGCAGGGTTTCATTTCTAATATTCTTTGTGCGATCTTACATAATGAGCCTTTAATCTGATAAACACCTTTTTTAAAACAAAAGATATCACACAAACAAAACATGATCACTCAAAAGATAATGAGTAAGGTATAATTTCTTTCAAAACTATAGAGGAAAGTCATTCCAACGCTGTGTTTGACACACTCTGTACCTACATTCTGTTCGTTAAACATCTGTTCAGTACATGACCTCATGGCCATATGGCGCCTGCTGCATTACAGAGCTTATAAACTGTTTAAGTCAACATTCGAACACAATAATCATGTGGTAGAAGTAAAAGTAGACAATAAGATTTTGCAAAAATGAAAAAAGGGGGGAGCATTTAAAATGTATAAAACAGTAACATGTTTGCAGCAGGTGCTGCTGTCACAACAACCTTAATCAAGGACACAGCCTGCTCTGCCTTCACATTTTGTTATGACTCTGAGCTAATATTACACTGAAGCTGTTCAACCAACATTAAAAATCTATATCTTTTCACCAGGAATTGATCCTAGGCTAAAACTGGCTCATCCACCCAAGTGGGAAAGACACTGCTGGGAAATTTAAGCTCTGACTGGAGGCGTTCGCAAGCCTGACATATAACCTGTGAAAACGCACCTATTTCTGTTTTGTCTCTAGTATTCTGCTGCTCCGGTGTAACAGGTGCTGGCCTTTTTGAGAGAGATACATTCAGGCAGGGAGACAGAAAGCAAGCGAGAGGAGCTGTGACACACAAAAAAGCTCTCATCAAAATGAATTCTCCACAGCAGACGCCCTCAGCGAGGGTGCCAGGCAGCTTCTTCCAGCCCGCCGTGGCCATGTCCAAAATCAAAGTGCTTATCTCACCCATCGCCAACTGTCTGGCCACTGACAGAGTAGAGGACACACTTAAGAAAAACACTAAGAGGGTTCACAGGTTCACATGTCAGCTTATTATTTAAGCAAGTAAGGAATAAACTGATTATTCCAGCATCTGAACACGAGGGCAGATAAGACAGAACGCAAAATAAGCAAAATATTTGAGAATGTGTAAGGAAATTATAACACAAAGGTAAATCCATGGCAAGGCTCATGAGCCATTGGACAACTTCTGTTATCTTTACAAAGTGTGCTATGCAAGCTTTGAAGTCCAGTGTGTGAGGGGCTCGGCTGCTCTCACAGGAAGTCATCCACAGTGGGGTGCTCACTTTCAAAAATCTCCGTCTTTAAGCCCCTACTCCGGCTGGCACATATCCCTCTCTCAGCCAGAAGGAAAGAGAGGAAAGAGAACAAAGACAGGAGAGAGGGAGAGAGGGAGAGGCAGAGGAGAAGAAAGAAAGATGAAGGAAAGAACTTCTGGGTCAGATTTAGACCGGACGACATTCAGGCAGCGCCAACCTAATGGAAGCCAAGTAGAATAATCTGGTCTTTTATCTCTGAGCCATGGCAACTGCTGGGTTTTATGTAGGTACGCAGCAGCCCCCTAAAGACCACCAAACACACACAATCACACACACTCATGCACTTTCAAAACCATAAAAGAAACGCCAAACACACTCCCTTATGACTGAGGCTAAATACTATTAACTTCCACGCAGCGTTTAACAAACAAACCCCCTCGCATTGCGTCACTTCCAGCTTGCGATATCCCCAAACACCAAACATGCAAGAGCACAAACACATCCGAGCGAGCTGCCATAAATAATTCACCCATTTTCTTAAAATAACCCATCGCCCTTTTAAAATATAACCTCTTTTCTTTGTGCAAACAAGCCTCCAGCTGGCACAGCAGAGTGGTCATGGAGTAATTATTTACACGTTCCACCAGAGAGCACTGATAAGAGCCCAAATAGGAGGAGAGAGAGGGAGCTACAGGGGTGAGGGGGGTGAGGGGAGTTTGCTCAGGTAGCATGTCAATCTGTGGCCCATTAGCAGGTGATGCTAGGCAGGCATGTTCAAAGCAGCTTCCGAGCTACGGCGACCTCTCTCTTCTGAATTATTGACTGGCCGCAGCCTCCGTTTCCTCGCTCCCCTCCGTTTCTCTCCATATCTCTGCGTCACCTGCGCAGTTCCTCTTCTCCTTTTGTTCTCATTTCATTTCTGCTTCCCTTCTCTTTTCCTCTCTTTTGTGTTTCCTTTCATACTTTCTCTCGCCTCCCGTCTATCTTCCCTCTCCCCTTTCCATCAATCCCCGTCTCTCAAGGCTATGAATTGTGAAGGTTGGCGGTACATATAGGCACTTATGTAACCGAGGAGATAAAGACAGGAGTGTTCTTAAAGGGTTCGATGTGAGACATCCTTGGAGAGGCGAGGCATCTTTCAGCGTGTTTACTTCCTCGGGACAATTTCTAACACCACAGCTGCTGTTCGGTAATGCATGCAGACAGTGACGGGAAACAGAAGCTGGGAAGACTTGGTGCAGGAGGCTGAAATGATACATGTTTCTGCCATTTTCTGTTTAAACACTTGTGAGAGGATTTGAGGGGACAGTTGAGAGCCTTGCATATAGAGCAGGCCCAAGTGAGGCTTCACGGATATAGACCTGAGGGATGGCAAGATGTGGGAGGGTTTGTTTCACCACACAATGATGCTCACGGAAATCCACCTGCTCTCTCAGTCGCCACAATCAGTGCATTTACCTGTACGGTTAGGTCAAGCTATGGTTACAGCTCGATTAAGCCATTCAATTGGACTATTGTCCTTGTCCCAGCATACATGAATCTAGGGAGAAATTATTTATTGACAGAAAGTACAGCTGGCTCTTCTACAGTGGGTGGCGATATGCCCCCTTTTAACTTGTTGCGATGGATTTACTTCCAGTTGACCTATTACGTCATAAACCAAACAAGCAACAAACAAGTTGCAGGCAGCAAGCAGGTCCCATGTCAAACTGTGGAAACATGGACGTGGACTTTACAGCCCTGTACATTTCATACATACTCTAAAAATGTGTTTTTGACCAAGGAGTAGGTTACGGTTTGATACGATACAGTACTCCTCGGAATGGTTAACCCGACATCTGGCTTGCGTTTCCACCACGGACTGTACCCTTACTTGGCAGGTGGAGTATATGCCAGGTGGCGACAGCCGCATCAGCAACGTAAGTATTGTGACATCATAGCAGCATGACTCAGTGTATCCTGCCAATAAATTCTACAAAGAAGAAGAATGCGACAGTGAACAGAAACAGTCCTGAGTCATCACTTTTGTTACTGAGGAGATATTTAACCATGGAGGGTATTTGTCCTTTATTCCCTCCGTCCAACAGAAGTGACAATTCTGTTGACCAGCCAACGAACTGCAGTGAGTCGAGCTCCACCCTTTAGGTGCCAGATCAGTGTGCTAGGTACCCCAACTGAAGGGCGACCAAAAAGCAGTATGGTACAGATCTGTTAGTTTGGTACCATCAACAACTGCTGACAATCGAAAAGCTGCACCAAATCGAACTTTACTACTTGGTAGGAATGCAACTTTATTTCTCGTAAAATGTGTCATACACGTTGATAACTTCTTTCTTCTTTCTTGCTTCTTTCTTGTTTTCTTCTTGGCTTTCTTCTGCAAGTTTATGCTACAACTTCCAGGTCAAAGACTGCCGCGGTAACTATGAATCATGCACAAAACGGGCCAACTGGGGCGTACGCATGCAAGAGTAAACAGATCCCCAACCGCATATCAAAGTGTGTTAGTCCTGCTTTGAGACATTCGATTTAGTGCGATTTCAATCAGACTAGCACAATAAATCGACTTTATCTAACATCATGTACACAGACTCAATGTCTTCTCCTGAATATGGACAAACCCTTTTTGTGGAGCAACTTTGTGATGAGGCACAATGCATTATCCCGAGGAGTCGAATCAAATTCAAACCCTTCCCTCCCTCCCTTCGATATGTGTCGCAGCATCTGGCCGGGGCCATTAATGAATGCCGCCTCATGCCATCTCTTAATGGAATTGCCTCGTCTTAGAGTTCACCACGGTGACACCGGCTCGGCAGTGGCGAAAAGATTACTCGAAAGATTAAAAGACAGAATAAACCAGAGGCTGCGCGTGACAGGCAGCCAGGCCCCGAGATCACACATTAGATAATTGGTGCAAAAAAAAAAAAAAAAAAAAAAATCGTCTCAAGTCTCTCCTCTTATTTTCTGCTGTGGTCTGTAAATGGTGGGCAGCAGATCCCTGCCTGGCCAGCTGTCACACCTCCGCAGTGAAAACTGTTTGAAGGAGGTGGAACAAAGCCTGTGTGCTGTATGTTGTGTCTGTGTGGAAATGCTGCCTTTGTGGGCCCAGTGATGAGCTGTAATCCAATGGCATAGTTACACAGCTGGTTAGATTTGTGAACGACGCAGCGTCGATCTCACTGACATACACAGACAGGCAAAGACACACACACACACTTCCTCTCACTCCAAAACAAACACCCTTTCACTCCACTACACATGCACTCTTTATCTCCCGCTCTTATTGTGCCAG
Organism: Naso brachycentron; assembly: GCA_029874485.1. Lineage (NCBI taxonomy): Eukaryota > Metazoa > Chordata > Actinopteri > Acanthuriformes > Acanthuridae > Naso > Naso brachycentron. The sequence goes on from JAQFJA010000008.1 coordinate 8,133,552, forward strand.
TGCACCTCTCTCTCTCCTTATTTTTTTCCACTTTGCTTCACTCTGCACTATCTTTCTATCTACAGTGTGTTGTTATCTCTCCCTCCATCTCTTCCCCTCGCAGAGCAGCCCAGCGATGGGCTTGTGCCCTTTCATAATTCATGGAGTTGTTCTTATGGCTCAGGCAGCCATGTCGGATGTGAATCTGTGCGCCTCAAAGGTTCACTCAGCCTACACCGCCTCAGCCAGGAGGGTTACTGCTCGAGCTGCTGTGCTCAGGTAGCATACAGCACTAAATCAACACGCTCAATCACACCTGGGTCATACAGCACATGCAAATTCTCTGCTTTTGTTAAAGCTCCACAGACTCTGGCACCTTTTTGTGAAAGTCAGTGGGTTTTTTTTTTTTATGCAGTCAACCATGGGGCTAGGCAAATATTTAATATAATCATTATCATCACTCTCAAGTATTATCGTACTGTAATATGATTGGATCATCATATTGTTCTAAAAATTTGGTTTGGTTTGTTGTGTGCCAGTGTTAAGAAAAAAATAAATAAAATAAGTTTTGATGAGATTAGAGCTTGAAGGTCAATTTGATTCACTGTTATTATTACGACATGCATGCTTTTTTTTCATACTGTGACACATACTTGATGAGTAAATGCCCAGATTGTTTGACCAATTCGGGGCAGCATAACAAGCTGTTAGTACAATAATGACTTATTATTAGGCCTACCTTACTAATTGTGAAGGAAGGATGTGATGTGAAGGATGTGTTTTAAACAAGCTATTTATGAAACACATGGAGAGGAATATTGGAGCATCATACTAAGTTGCTCTGCCCACTTTGGTGTCCAGCAACTTTTGAAGGAATCATCTGGCTCTATCTTCGGTTACCTAATGCTCAGCTACAGTTTGTGTTCACTTTGGTGCAGGTAAGACAGCATACAATGTTTTTTTTTTTTGTCTTTTAGATGGTAAGTGAGAACAGCGAGAGGTAAGAAGAAGTGCTTAAAGATTTACTGACATTACAGACTCAAGTAATTTCAAGTAATGAATTTGAGTTTTCAAGCAACAAACTTGACCGCAAACTGCAGCTTTGAAAACAAAACTTAATGACGCACATTAATACAACACACAAAACAACAATTTTAGTAATACAGGGTCCTCTGGTTTTTCCTCTGATGTCCTACGGCTGCTCTGTCTGTCTGCAGCCTTTTATTTTAGCAGAGCTGTTCCCAACAACTACCCAGTGCTGCGGCTGCATGTTGCTTTCAGGAACCTCCATGAATCACAGAGTTGAGGCAGAGCAGTCATAGGACATCAGAGGGAAAACCAGAGGACGTTTTCTCCATAAAATACGAACGGATTTTACTAAAATTGCTGTTTTGTGCAATATGTCAACGTGTGTCGTTAAGTTTTGTTTTTGTAGCTGCGGGTCATGATAAAAGTTACATATTGTTGCTTTAAGGAACACGTCCATGCATGTAAATGCTTTTATAAATCTGTGTTTACATATTGTTGCTTGTATTTGCACACAAAGGTCTCAAACGTACACCGTTTTTATGCATGTTACCTGTGGCATACATTTACTGGAGAACCAAACAAAAAGGAGAAGAAGGAGAAAACAATTCCAAACATAACTAACATGACACCTGCTCCTCTGTGCTGAAAGCCAGCCTTGTGTTTACATGTGTTTGGTCCCTGGTGAAGCTCTTTGGCTGATTTCAGATGGCAGCACCGCAGCCCTGGAGGCAGCATTTAAACACACTACCTCGGGCCGCTGGGATTTCGAGGAGAGTTGATACTTCTTCTCTTGCTGAATTGGCACGACTGTAACTAAGGCAACAGCAGTGAATACATTGTAGCTTTAGAGGCAGTGATGACCTTAAGCCCTTTGATTTCTCTGGTGGAGCTACAGAGAAGCAAACAAAGACCTTGTTTCGGTCAGTGGAATACTGAATGTGCACGCTTCTCCCAAATGTTTTAGCTTATTTTGTGAATCATGTATCACCTCAAAATCAGATGCAAACAGCAAATTAAAAAGGATGCTTTGTACTTTTTGCATGTTGTTACGCTTCATACTGTATGCATTCAATCAGACGGTGGCAGTGTTTTCTTATTTCAAAAGCTGCAGGGTCTCTTAAACTCTGAACAGCACCATAAAGTCTTTTACAGGCCCCATTGTGTCACTAACACACTAAGCTCTGCAGCAGCCCTGACCACACTGAAAGTAACAGAGGGAGGTCTGGTAAAGTTTAACAATCTAAATGCATTTGGAACCATTTTTAAAACTGTCATTTCAGTTAATACAGCCCACAGTTTGAACGACACTCTCACCGCTCGTTTCGCTGTTTCCTGTTAGCGATTGGAAATGTGTGAGGCGGACAGATGGGCAGCGGTCTTACCTGGACCCACACAGAAGACCTTGTCAAAGTCAGCACAGATGCACATCTGCTTGTACAGCTGGGGGGACTGGGCCAGGTAGGCGCTGGTTTTGAAGTAAGACACCGTGAAGACATTTGCTCCACCTTCACTGGCAGCTACAAGTGGACAAAGACAACACGAGGTTTTCTACTGTGAAACAGCACAAAATGACCATTAATGAAAGTCCTGATAGAGTTTTGGACAAAAACACCTGTTGCAGTGACTGCTTTGAGGAAAACTGAGGTTTCTCACTGAATACACATTCCTCACAGTTTGAAAATTTATCATCGTAATTTTAATGACCAAAATTATTAGTATCAGTATTATAGTGATAATGTTTAAATGTGCAGAATACGTTCGATAAGTACTGAATCTGTATCACGAATATGCAAATACAAATGTAGCATGCATGGAATTCACTTGGACATTTAGCTTGCTCTAAGGCTGGAGGAAATAAAACATGACGGTGGGCTCCACTGCCGCATGATGTGTAATGTTAATGTTTCTATGAGTAGGTTACAATAAAAGAGCAGCCCTACTAAAAGCGGAAAAGTCTCTCTTTTGTGTCAGCGCTTACATAAACTGAAAGTGCTGTAGTATGCATGCCAGGCCAGTAGTCGGCGGTATAACTTTGTAATGACATACCATAGGGGCTGCCATAGTTGTTTACTTCCTGTTGCTGCTAAGCCCTAAGGGTGCGCCGATATTTAAACAGTTTTTAAGGCCAGAAAAAATGCTTGGACTAGGGATTTAAAATTGTGCAATATGTAGTTTGTCCAGCAGAGGGCAGTGTGTTATTTAATAACCGATAAGTGAAGTGTATACTGTTCATTGCAGTGATGCTTGGAATAAGTTTGTTAAAATCTAAGATATCCTGCATTCATTACAGATGCTTGTCACACATATTTTATAACCGTATTCAGTTGATATTACTTATATACTTGTCAATATATCAGCTTCCAAAATTGTGCCATAATATTGGTATTAGCACCGGCCTCAAAAATCCTGCATTGGTCAGGCCCTATTTCTCACTTCAAAAACTAAAGTCCTTCCCACCTTATAATGGTATATAATCTATAAAGAATGAGTTGAGCTGTTGCTCTTTATAATCAAATGTAGATCTATTATGTGTCAAGGGCTCTTAGAAAAAAGGGAAAACACAGAGTACTTCAAACAAAAAGACAATATTAGTACAAGTAAGGAAAAAAGAAATACTAGAAGTCTTTATTATGGCGGCTAAATTGTTAAAAAAAGCCAACATGTTTTGGCCTCTGTAGGTCCTGATCACTGTTTTAGAAAACAAGCACAAATCTTGTTTGTTACTGCTCATATTTGAAGTGCTTGTATTGCCCTCTTGGTATATAAAACCTGTTGAGTACATGTTACAGCTGGATATCGAAATCGAGATCTTAGGGTAATAATTCTCTTTTTTGACAATGAGAAAATGTTTATGAAAACAGAGTCTGTGCCACATCTGGAGAATGCCAACAAAAGATGATAAAAATCATACATTTTTACTGTTTGTCTAATAATAAAACAACACAGGTGCTTGGCATGTTTTTCAAAACAAATGTATGCTGGCCTAAACATTATATAAGACCAAAGTTACATAACACACTTGCGGTTCCCTATTTTATCATTCTGACGTCAGAGGGCATATCTGATGTTCCAATGCTGTCAAAAGCAGGGTGGGGGTTCACACCATACAAGCTGTTCACTATGTGATATGGGTGTTGGCAGGCAGGAAATGCGGTTTGCTGGGAGTACACAGTGATGATTTACTGAGGCCGCCAAATTTTAAAGAGCGCCAGTTTTTGAATTCAGTTTGTGCCACACTGAGCGGCTGTCATTGGCTCTTCAATAAAAGAGGAAGTGAGTGAGTCAAAGGTTTCACTCAAAATTTAAATGTGGGAGTTGTGTGAGAGGCTGGGGACTGGAGATCTGTCGAAATTTGTTGTAAGAAAAACACCAAAGAGAATCTTGATCTATTTTGACTTAAAATGCTGTAAATGATGATTTCAGATCAAATGCTGTTCATATGAACTTAAATACAGCCTTCATTACAGACCATGTGCACTGAGGTTAAAAGCAATTTATTCATTTAAGCTGAAGAGTGGAAAGGTTTGCATACATGCAGAATACAAGGTCATGTGTCCGACACCTTTTGTTGAGAAAAAGTCACCAAGATATGGGAAACAATCTCTAATGCTGCTTTTCCACCAAAATCAGCGTGTTTTTTTTAAACGTGAGTTGTCTCAGCAGCTCTGTGCTTACAGAGACACAAGTCGAGTCAGGCAGTAATCATCTGCAGCTCAATGTCCATTAGCGTTAACTTTAGGGATGCACACTATTATCGGCATGATATCATATCGGCAGATATCAAAATTTCTGCCGATATGTATAGCAGATATATCGGCCACCCTGCAACCTGCTGTTTAATTAGGAGAACTGATTTTAATTTAAAAGTAGACGCTCCATTAAAAAGGGGCACATTTTTCTCTTGTGCACTGCAGAGCTCATTGTCTGTCACCAAGTTCTTGCAGTGCTGTTTTAACTCTCAAAATGACATATGAATCTTGTTTTTACAGCTATAATACATTTTGCACATTATGTACATATAATCCATAGAAATGACTTTCAGCCTTTTT
>JAQFJA010000008.1:8179394-8192437 GCA_029874485.1 Naso brachycentron
ACCTTCACTCTGATAGATAGATTGTGATATGACTCATACACTCACAAACACACTCAGAGTGATAAAAAGTGTACACACACACACACACACACACACACACACACACACACACACACACACTCAGAGACGGTCAAAAAAACATAAGACCCAGACAAATACCTTAAAAAGTTGCAAATAAAAGAAGAGAAAAATCTTTGTACTCACACTGATCCTCAACTACAGCCAAAAAAGTTAAGTTGAAGTGAAGTGTGTGTGTTTGTTTTCTGCATGTGTGTCTACCTGAATGAGGCTGGCGGCTGGGTTCCTCCTCTTTTCAAAGTGCTTCTGTCGATGCTGCTCTTGCACTTTCAGGGCAAAACCTGAACCTAGGATGCCCTACATGCATCAAAACACACACCCACAAACACACTTTTAGGATCTTAGTTTTTTTTTTGTAACAGGGTTTTCTCCTCTTTTGTTTTTTAAAAAATATCCCTCAAAAGCACTCTCTGTCCAAATGTTATTCATGCTGTACGCACTCTCCCTTTAATATTATATTATAGACGTAATTGTAAGGGGTTTTGTAACTGTCATTATTCAGTAGTAGGTCAGACTTGAAGATTTATTGTTCATTGTTATTTTTGTTATTAGCCACTGTGGAGGTTATCATCTTGTTTGCTTATAAGAGTATTTAAACTCACCTGATGGCAATCAAACATAGAGTGAAACTGTTGAAGCAACATCTGAAATGCGAAGAATGCTCCTGTTTTTAGCCTAAATAATATTGTGTCTATCCTGGCATCCTAGTGTGTGCAGGTATTTTTAAAATTTTGGTCAAATACAATTAAAGCTCTGTTAAGACAGTGATATAACCGTAACCTGAAAGCCATATCAAAAAGCTATTATAAGCAGGATACCTGCATTAAGAGTGCTGATGATGGAGTGGGGCTGGATTTGAAAGAAAGCTCTGTAGCTCATTTTGATGCCTCTGTTCACTGTCTCTGTTTAAAAATTACTTAACATTATGTGTAAATATAATGTTAACTCCTGTTAGCAAAGTTAGCATCAGCACTGTGTTCATAGATGAAAAAAGGGCATACATTCTAATGTTAAATACAGGAGATAATTAGTCATCACAGGTCATAAACTCAGTTTCATCTGTCTGTATGTCAACACTGCAAATAGATTTCCTGAAAATCGTAACCAAAAATATCCATTTTCAATGAAGTGAAACCGCATTTGCGTGTGGACGACAGCCCAAAAATAGAAAAGCTAGATTTTGCTAAATTCTCATATTTGTGCGGACAAGAATCTACAAAAGATAAAGCATGGCCTCTGCTCCTGCTAGCATTAGCTTTAAGGGTGTGTGAGGACAGAAATGTAATCTGTCATCATGTTGTGACGTCATTGACTCACAGCTGGCAAGGCGAAGAAGGAGATCCCCAGCAGAGCAAAACCGGATGATAACAACCGTCCTGTCCATGTCTGTGGGGTCTTGTCACCGTAGCCGATTGTTGTCAGGGTGATCTGAAGGGTCAGAGGTCAACACTCAGGTAACCAAGGCTTTGTCTGAAATCTGTCCCTCGCTCACTCATCCTCTACTCCCTATGTAATGGACATTCAATAGTTTATGGTGAGCAGTGAATTCAAATTTGGAACACTTGACAGTGTTTAAAAACTAATTTCCATCAATGAAATAGGACATACTGCATTCAGGAACTAAAACAAAATGGCAGACAGTAAATATAATGCACACAGTCCACAAATATATGGGCTGAATCACACAACTTGTGCTGAATCTGATACAGCAACCCAAAAAAGTCTGCTTTATATTCTTAAAAACAAACATAAAAATTGGTGTACACCAGCGTCTTTTCCCCTAAAATCAAATTCATGCGAAGCTTGAGTGTTTTTTTTTTTTTTAAACAAATCTTGAACACAAGCTGGTTGAAATGACCATGGCCTCAGGCCACATCCAGGAGATTCAAATGTTTGCTCATCAAACTGCTCAACTTTAGTTGTCAGAAGGAAAAAAACTCTAGATAATAAGAGAGAGCAAATTTTTCAAAGTCTATGCTTCTAATTGCATACTAACACGTGCAATTAGCCTCGAAGCACAATTTAATTAGTTTGTTCACCTTACTAAAACTGGATAACTAGCTTGATGACCTTGTGAATGTCATTGTCATAATGAATCTGTCACCTTTTATCACAGCTGCTTGATTAAAAGACTTTTCAAACTCATGTCTGAGAATTATTTAGACTCTTCAGCAAACACAGTTTGCTGGACCTGTTGAATGGTGGCTGTGTGCCATTAAACAAATGTCTAAAGACTGTGTATGTCTGTTTGAAACTTAAAAAAAAACACTGAATTAAAAAAAAATACACAAAGGCGAAGAACAAAAATAATTAGTGTAGAAAATTGTGGATGTTGCAGATTTACATGGATGCTGGACTGTCAGCGCACAGGTGACAGCTCTTGATTTCTCTTTCTTAGCTTTTGTGATGACAAAATGTGGCTAAATCTCACATTTTCACTAAAATAATATAAAAAGCTTTTAGTAACTATGGCAAAGACGCTCCAAGGCCAAAGAGTGTGGCGACACAGTGTGTCTACATGTCATTTCAACAAGTGAAACAGGCCAGTCTCACCTGGCAGCAGGAGAAAATTGAATTTATTGATTAGGCCATTTCTTGTTCACATCACGTGTTGTCTCTTTCCACGCTCTCAAGGTATAATGGGTTTTAGATGTTGGAGGAAACAGTGCGGCACAGCCAGCCAAGTGTTACTTCGAAGTTCTTTCCCTTTTAGTTTTTATATTGCAGATGTCATAAAAGTCACACAGAAACTGTAAATGGAAAAATATATCACTGTCGGTTTATAAAAACAGGAGAACTCCAGCTTTGTCGTTGCCTTAGATTTGAAATGAAATTCAAAACGTGTTTTTTGATTTAAACGCTGTGGCAGTCAGCTAAATGAGTTATAGCTGTTTGAAGTGCTGAAAAATCACAGACCTCTTTCTTATTTTTGTTGACTTAAAATAAAAAATACTATAAGGGCAGTTATTATCAGCACATATATTTATTATAGAAGCATTAAAATGGGGTTTATAATGTGTTCAGAGTGTTTGTGCTCACCGTGCCCCACCACAGAGCATCAGCGTAGGTGGCGAAATCCTTGTTGTCCTCTTTCTCCACCAGATATACCAAGAAGGAGGAAAAGATTAGCACCAGGAAGCCAATATACCAGGCTGTCACCAGCTCCTACAACATACAGGGAGAAGCTAAAACAATGATGCTTACACCCTTTGACTGACAGGTGATTGCTTAAAGGACCATACTAGTGTTGCTACATGTCATTGTCCTCATCAACATCGGCCACATCAGTTAGATGAACCCCGCCCATTTTCTTTCCTAAAATAGCTTTATCTATAAGACAGTGGTCTTCAACAAGGGGGTTGTGACCCTTAGGGGGTCCGTGGAGGTGCTAGAGGGGGTCCCCCAAAATGGTTAAAATTTTTCAGCAAAATAATTTATACCTGGAAATTTTTTTAACATTTGGACAAAAATTATATTGAGTAAAGTTAATTAAAAGTAAACTTTAATATTAATGGACAATAACAAGCTACTTTTTACAAATATGATAATGACTGAGTATAAAATAGGTTAAAAACAGTTGGCTCGTCTTAAAACACAACATTTTTTCTAAAGTTTTTTTATCCGCGGGTCCCTGCTCTGTTTCTCTATTGATCAAGGGGTCCCTGGGCTGAAAAAGGCTGAAGACCCCTGCTTTAAACAGTGCGAATTTCACTTTTGCAGAACATATGCTAAATTTGTGTTTAAGCATATTGGCCTGGGCATACAGTTTACGGCATTGCCTACAACCACCAGTATACTAGACTATACATCAATCTCCTACCTTGTGTTTTACTGTTTTGGAATTTTTGTACCAGAATCAGAAATACTCAATTGATCCCAAGCCAGAAATTGGGTATGATACACCTGTTCCATTAGAATATAAACAAGAGAATAAAAACATAAGTATAAAATTGAAATTGTGTAAGCATAGGGGAAAAAAAGCATCCAAACATATACAAGATAAAATATAAATATGGGTTCAAAGAAGTGCATCACACAGTAGAAGGCTGTAAAAATATTTCTCTTTAATTTGTCTTCATATAAAAGCTACAAATTCAAAAAAGAACAACATGTTTTGCACACAGCTTCAACAGATTCATTTCAAACAATGCACAGTTGTCCATTAAGCAATACAACACAGGCTTTTTTAATTAGGCAAATCAGCAGGCTGTCATTGGCACTCCATACTGTTCAAGTTCAAGATGGCACACAATCAAACTGAACAGCAACAAATATAAATGTACACAAATAATTTAATAGGAACAAAATGCAAAACACAAAAAACACAAAAAACTATCCCTACATAGGGAGAAGAGAAAGGGAAGGAAATGAAAAGAGAGGAGGGAGTGTCCTGCTTTTCTTTTCCCTAAATCAGGTCAAACGGTCTGAAAGCAGAAAACATACATAAAGGTAAACAATAGCACCATAAAATAAATTTATACAAAAATAAGAAGTCTGGAAACATGTAGCTGTAAGTAGAATATATGTACTTCTGTGCGTTTGTGTGCATGAGCTTGTGTTTGAGGTGAGAGGGCGGGGCCAGGAAACATATTGCACCAAGACCAGTTACAGTTATATTGAGCTGCTGGTTTCACACATGCGCAGACTATTGTGTTTGCTTTATGTAACATAATGACCAGTTACAACAAATTGGAGGTAAACAAACGTCCACTTAGAGCCTCGCACACGCCTCCTGATTTCTTTTGTTTGCTGCGTTTTCATCTTTGGGTCCTTTGCGTGCAGGATTCTGGAGTAATGAAGTTATTTTGGGTTCACTCAACAGGAGTAAAATTAAGAATTAGAATTCGGATTAAAATTAGAAAATTAATACAGTCTGTGGAAGGCTATCACAAGTATAATAACACATATGTGTGAGTAATTATGTGTGCCTGTATGTGTGTGCACATGTGTGTATTTAGCAGTGAAATACAGACTGAGGGGGAAGTGTATGAAAATTTGAGACTTTAATTAACCTGTTTAATTTCGCCGGTGGTGGTTTAACCACTCTATCTATCCTAACGGCAGCTGCAGTATTAATGGCTCAGTTAATTCCAAATATTAAGCATTAGCCTCGGTTTGATTAACTCTGCCAATTTCATATCTCATAATAGTGTCCTTTTTGGAGGGGATATCAGTGATATTCACACCCATAAACGTGCACGTAGTCGCTGTTGGTGAAACTTTAGCTGAGCCGTCCAAACATTAATCTGAATGACCTCCAATGATGAATGAACGTTCATTACACATTTTAGCCGAGTCCTTGAGGTCAAACTCACACTTTTCGTTAAGAGAGCAGAAGTAGCCGCAGTCAGCTGTGGATCTGCTACCTGCCTCCTCGCTGCGCTCTCATTTACACACACTTTCTGTCTAGTTTGCTCTCGTTTGCTCTCACTTACTCTCTGCCTCTCTGTTGTTTTTGTCAGCGATGACGCCTCTCCTGAGTGCCCTCCAGGCATGTTGCCGTGGCGACTGGAGTAAAAAGGGCGGATGAAAGAGCGAGCGCCATCACTTTTTCTTTCCTCCCAACTCCTCCACTTCCTCCCCTCTCTCTGTCCCGCCACCTACTGTATGTGTGCGGCTCCACTGGATCACTCACCTCCATCCACTCTAACATTTGTCATCCTTTTGTCGCCTCACACTCAGGAGGAAAGAGCCGCATATGAGGAGCGTATTCTTGCATTTCTTCATAAACTGATGATCTTTCGCTTCCTGTTGCGCACACCGACCACGCAGTGCCAATAAAAGTGAGATGGAAGTATAGAGAGTGACATTTAATATGTTTCCTGGACCCGTCTCAACCAGCAGAGACACAATGCATATTTATGATGCACTTTGTGTGTATGAGTACGTGTTTTGAGCGTGTGCCTGCGTGAAGCTTCCCAGCGTCATAAGTTATTGAACACATTTGTTCTTCTGACTCTGTACCATCATGTGATGCACTGTTTATGAATGCTTGTTGCCTCCTGCTGCCTCTGCAGGAGCTGCACGCCTCATGTTTCGCTATAGGCAGCGGTGCAGCCTCGCAGTAACCATGGCTCGTTACCTTGACTCTGACTCTGTTTGTGATTAATTCATGAACAGCAGCTATGGGCATATTGATTATTCAGATAATTTGTGATCATCAATCAATCTCAACACTTTCATACATCCTTGTTGACTTCATATTGATTTCCTACCAACTTCATGCCTGGTGTAAGCAATATTCCAGCAGAAAAGGTGCTGGTTGCTTCCACAGTGGGACTTCTTTATCTTTCTCCTTCTTCTATCTGTGCTATCTCTAATTTCCTTCACCCATCTGTTCCTCCTTTTTCCTTAGTCTCATTTCCGTGTAATCTCAGTTTTAATGTTAATGGATTTAAATGAGCTCGCCTTGATTGAGTTTAATGTCCAGTGGTGGTGTCAGTAAACAGGGATTTATTTGATTAATCAGTTAATTTAGTGAAATGTCAAACTTTGAATATAAAGCAACTGTGACAAAAATAATAACGCCAGCAGAAGCCTTTTGAACTCCGAGACACAGACAAATAAACACCCCTTATGTTGAAGTAAGAGCGTCTAAAAATGGATCTCCAGCTCGCTGCTCGCTGCTCAGCATTTTGTCAGCAAACTGTGAAGACATATGTTGCGTTTCGACCAAGCAGAACAGTACAGTTTGGCACAGTACAGTACTCCTCGGAATGGTAAAACCTTCAATCTGGCTTGTGTTTCAACTGCCGAGTGCACCAGACTTAGTAGGCAGGGTATATGCTGGATTGCAATAACCGCGTCAGCCACTTAAAGTGAGTATTGTGACATCATAGCAGCACAACACAGTGTCGCCTGCCAATAACTTCAACAAAGAATATAAAGGCAAAGATATTTTACCGGTCACATATACACAATGAACAGTAAAATGTATTCTCTGCATTTAACCCATCCCTGAGGATCAGTGGGCAGCCACAGCACAGCGCCCAGGGACCAACAACAGATTCTAAGCCAGTACCTTGGTCAAGGGTACTGACAAGAGATAAACCTAATGTACAAGTTTTAATGGTGGGGGAAACCAGAGCACCTGGAGAAAACCCATGCAAAAACACAGGGAGAGCATGTTAACTCCACATAGAAAAGTGCTGCTCCAGCCGGGAATTGGACCCAAGACCTTCTTGCCGTGAGGCAACAGTGCTAACCACTATACCACCATGCCACCCCAAAAAGAGGGCACCACCTCACTCGAAATCAAAAACAGTCCTGAATCTTCACCCTTGTTGTTGAGGAGATATTTTAAAATGTCCTTTATTCCCCTTTTGCACAAAAGAGACGATTCTGTCGACCAATCAAGTCGAGTGCAGAGTGCAGTGTGTCTGGCTCCACCTTTTAGTGAGGAGCAGTGCGATAGGTACCCCAATGCAAGGGTGACTAAAAAATAGAACAATATGGATCACTTACTTTGGTACCATCCACAACTTTTGACAATGGAAGAACAAATTTTTGCGTGCTGTACCATACAGGTCAATACAAAGAGAGAGAGGGTTGCACTCAGAGGATAAATGTCAAAAAGATTTCTTCTACTCAATTTTAATCAGCAGACAAAACACGTTTTCGGCCATCCAGTCTTCATCAGTGTGTTGCGTGCTGGGCCATACCACACCGAACTTTACTGCTTGGTGGTAACGCAGCTATAGTCAACTTACCAATCTCCCTCATCCTTCTTTCCTTCTTCCATTTGGTGTGAATCTGCATTTTGCTCTCCTCTTAAATTCAGGTGAGGGATGGATAAAAATAGTGAGGGACAAAAAGTTTGACACTGTGAGAAGAGCAATAGAGAGTGCCTGCGGGCAAGGATAGATCGAGGTTGGAGGTGGGAAAAAAACAGTGCTGAAATCAAGGGGCACATAGAAGAGGTTAGAGACTAAACGGCTAAACATTGCTCTGAGAAACCAAGTAGTGTAGAGAAGGAAGAGGAGAGGGAGACATGGAGGCATTAGCTAAATGGAAGAAAGGCCAACAGTGTTTTTGGTAATGGCATGGTGCTAAGGAGAGTCCCGGCCTAAGCTCCAGGTGGGCCTCCATCGTTTTGTCCCCTCGAGTGTGGTGCTTAGCCTGCCTCGCTTCAGTAAGTACCCAGCTGTGCAAATAGCTAATGTGATTGTGAAGATATAAGCCCAGGATAACAGCATCTGCCAAGCAATCAAGGACAATGTTCCTCAGCGTCAGACTGTGATGAAAAGGGAGGACCGGGAAATGGATGTTCGGATGAGGGCTGAGCCTTTGGGGAAGGGAGTGATGTGTTGGTAAATGGTCGGAAAGGACAGAAGGTTGGAAGAGCAAGGAGATGAACTGAGAGAACAATCTGTACAGAAACAGATAGAAATTAAATGTTAAGAGTAAAATGGCACTGATTAAGGGCACAATACTTCTATAAAAAAAAAATCAAAATATGGTCTTCCTATGAGAGCTTGGAAAACAAGTGAAAAAATAACTGCAATGCTGCAGGATTATTTCAGGAGAGAGCTGAAGCTTGTTGGGAACCGTCGGTGGGGTAAGTTGATGACTAGTTTGAACCTTGTTATTAAAGTGCAGTAGTGTAAGGCAGCATAATGAATGTAGACTGAAAAACATGAAATTGGATTTGCTCTCAAACCAGGAGCTGCACTGAACCAGGAACCCACATCACTAAACAGCGGGACAGCGTTGCCAAACAGATCTCTACAGAGATAGACCTTTTGTGAAGGAGACCAGAAATCCTGGTTTGTGTAACCTTACTGTAAATTCCACAAGTTAGATGTCCAAAGTCTCACAGGATGTCAGAGCACATCTTTTCCTTGAGTAAGACTTGTCTTTGGTAGATGTAATAAAGACAGTCGTCCAAATCCAAAGGGTTACATTGCAGCAATTGCAGCCATGTTGTGGCTCCACCCTGAGGCACGGAGCGGAACAGTTTTAAAACTTTTGGTAATTTACCATTCATTTGTAGCCAGGCTAGCGCCCACTGGTGGTCAACTTAATTATCTTAAGCTACCACATAGTCAGGGAACTCTCAATACACTTTGGTTTTCACCCCTCCTCAATTGACAGACAGTTCTAGAGGTATGGCCCCAAACGGGACCGTCAGGCGCTCCACATGCGCTCAGATGGCACTTTTGGAGCAGCTGCACCTAGTGAGGCATGTCTCAGTGTGACCCCAGCCATAGGCCTACACTGAAGGACTTTCTCCCTCTCCTTGTTTTTCAACATGGAGAAAAATGTCAGCAAATTTGCAGGTTGATTAATTGATTGATTGATTGAGGTCATCCCACGCAGAGTCGTCGTAAAATTTACTCACATTGTCTTAAAAAATAGTCACAAAATGTGACTATTTGGTCACAGTCTGGAGTTCTGTCTATGTAATAATAAAAAAGAAGGAAAGCAAACTAAAATGCCACACAATTTTTTTTAGTAAGCTATACAGTGCTCAGTGTAATTCGACCATCAGACTTTATACTCCCCACTTTGCAGGCAAACATGGTGGATGAACTCCCTCACCTCCACTGGTGTACAGAGAACGTGTTCGTTGCCCTGATAGAAAAATGTCATCTTGGCTGTAAAAATGGCTCCAAAGTCAATACTCAATTCCTGGAGATGTTGATTTACCCTATTATATTGTCTCCATTGTTTCTGTACCTCCATGGACAGACTTGTCTTGTAGTTGAGAAACTTTGTGATGATAGCATGGGGAGGTCTGTTCAAAGTTTGCTGAAGTTTGGGTTTGCTCCGCGATGAGTGGTGCTGGATTTGTGCTTGGATCCAAAACCTCAGGGAGCCAGGCTTGGAGAAATCTCATTGCATCTCCCTCCTCAGTTTTCTCAGGCAGACCAATTAGCCTCAGATTTAATCTCCAGCCTCTGTTTCCCAGTCATCTAGTTTCAGGGTCAGGTCACAGACTTTATTTTGAATGGATGTTTCTTTACTATCGAGTGATGAGCTGTCATCTTCATCTTTGCTGATGCGCGTCTGAGCCAAAGTTAGCCTCTCATTGAAAGCAGCAATTACGTCTTTTATTTCTTGGTTGGATGTTATATCTTAGTAGAGTAGAGTGAGTCCGCTCTCACTGAATGTATGGCATTTCAAAATGTTAGCTTGGCCACTAATTTTAGCATCTTCCTCATCCTCACCATCCAGCATAGTCCAGTCAAAAGCGCTGTCACCTTGTCAACTTCTTCTGTTAATGGATGATGATGATGTTGTTGCTGAGAGGCTGAAAAGGTTTTGTCTTATCTTGTGTAAATAAAAGGACTTAATTTCTTTGAGAAAAGCCTCAGTGCCATTATTAGGCAATTAGTCAGTGTAATTAGGAAAATGCACCAGTTTATCCCAGCTTGGTAGAAAATCTAGAGTGAGGAACCTCCATCACGTCTTGCTTTTCATAAACTGCCAAGATCGGACTCACGATATTTGTTAAAATGACTGAACACCTGCATAATCAGTGATCTGTGTGGCTTTAGGATTTAATCCCCCATTTATTAAAGTCAAGGACATTGGATAAAGTATATGTACATTCCTCAGCACATGCTGTAAGAAGAAAGGCAGTGAGACTCACTGTTATAGTAGGAGAACTGCAGGTAGTTGAAATGTGAGGGGAGGAAGTCTTCAAAGGGCTTGTCTCTGCCTGGAGTTGAGGCCAACTCTACTGCGCAGTTCTGCTTACAGCTTAGTACCTGCAGGTAGTGGTCTGATACACACAAACATGTTAACACAAAGGAAAATGGTCAGCAGGTTCTCAGCCATTACATGTATCTTTTCTGCACAAAAAACTTATGGATGTTTGGTCTCACCTGTCATGGTCTGGAACAGGTCAGCACTGTACTCCATGTAGTTGTATCCGTCATAGTTGTAGGCTCCCTCACACAGTGCTCTGCACTCCTTATCGGCAATAAAATACTCATCAACGGCCACCTCGAAGTGTTCAGCTGCCAGGCTGAATGAGTCGTCACTGTAGTAACTCTTCCCCTGGAGGAACTCAGCCTGAGGACAGGGAGTGGATGTCCAATGAGGTGGTTTATGGTCACCAATGCAAAGGGATGTTTTGTAACATTACTAGTCCCATCACTTATAAAAGTGTCCCTTTCCTGGTAATAATCACAATAAAGTATGTCAGGCCAGCAAAAGAGCAGCCATTTAACACGTTTTTAATTCCAATCCTTCGGTTTCATGTTATGGAGTCTACCAGCAGTAATAACAAAAGGAACAATATAGCTGCAAGCAGCAATGAGGGGGCCAAGCAGATTGGCTGTGATGAGGAAGTGCTATCGAACCCTAACCCTAAATATTAGTGTCTTGTGAAACTTTTTCTTTTAAAATTAAATCATAAATGCACTCCAACTTTGACCTGTTGGTGGTGCTAGAGTGTTTGACGTGAAAAAATCAGAGATCAATTCGATTACTTTTGTAAGGCTTGATCTGAAGTTCATCCGTGCCCATTTTGGTGAAGACTGGTTATCTCATTTCTCATTCTCGCTTTCACTAATTGAGCCAACAGACCTGTTTCGAGACTTGAAAATCTTTTCTCTTTGTTTGCACCTGGTAATCATGCTAGCATTTGTGCCACGGGCACACCTGATCTTAAAGGTAATGACAGCAGACTTTATAACTGGGTGCTGCATCTTCATCCAAACGCACACTCATGAATTGATGAAGTGATTGTGCACAGGTGATAGGAGTATCCACTGGCACCACAGCATTGGTCGACACATCCAACAGATCCCACACATTTTGAAGGGGAAGTAAGTGAGCTGCACCAGTGTTGTACGGAGAATTTTTTCACATAAATGTGAAAGAGACAAAAGAACTCCTCATAGACTTCCGGAGGAAGTCTGATCCCGTCCCATGGCTGACACTCAATAAGGAGGCTGTGGAAAGAGCGAGCAGCCAAAAGTATCTGAAAACACTGTAACCATCTTTCAAAAACGGCTTGAATAAATTAAAACCTTTGCATCTGGAGTTCACGCCTTGTGCCACAGACAAGTGTAAGATAGGGTCCCCAAAGTCGTTTCCTTTATAGCCTACTTATATCACCTTATATTTAAGCTTATTATGAAGAAACCTATGATGAAAAAAAAAGTACTTAGTTAGGCCAAATACCTGATTTCCCAATGAGCCAGTCTTTAAGGCCATTAAAAGCTGTGAGGGAACATAGATAAAGATGGTAATTAAAACCAGTCCTCGGTATTCTTCAGGTGCAAGACACAGAGGGGAGGATATAATTTTCTACACCTGAGAAAGCCTTACTTGAGCTCCGTAAGAAACATCTATCTCTTTCATTAAACATGTAAGATGAAGAAATGTTAGCCGAGACATCAGATCTGTAAGAGCAATTGGATTAGACTACTTAACGACTGAGAGACTAACCGTGAGACCCCTCCATTCTTAAAATGTAGCTGAAAGGGGGGAAAAGGTTTTTTTTTTTTTAAGTCTGCTAGTAAGTTGTAAATCTAAACATGCCTGCTGCTTTCTACGTTTATTTATTTCTCTTGTAAATTCTGAGTTCAGACACCATGATGGTGACCAGGCTGGAAAGGGGAGGAAGGGGTAAAAGTGTTGTGGATTTGTGTTTAAATAAGATAATGGATTAAAAAAATATGCTGTAGGCTATGTCGTGGGAGGAGTTGGGAATCAGAGAGTGTTGGTTAGCTGTGAATGTGGGCCTACACCTGGGAAAAGGGTAATTAGGAAATGAGTAGAGCTGGGTGGATAATAGGAGAACGCATATGTAGGGCAGATAGGTAACCTGTTCCTCTTAGTATATGTAAATTTTATTACTTTAATAAATACATAGAGGGAATATTAACTTCTTTTTTTCAATTAGTTTTATCTTTGTTTTGTTAATTTAGCATTCTGTGAAAGTTAAAGGAGAACTCCGGCCATTTTTGACCCTTTTCTCATTTTCCTGAGGGTCACCCAGTGTTGGGGGT
>JAQFJA010000008.1:8264038-8283623 GCA_029874485.1 Naso brachycentron
TGGCTCAGATGTGCATGTGGTTGATCCCTGGAAACAATGTATTGATAAATTTGAATCATTTTTAATTTTTTCCATCATCAGTTATGTCCTCTTTTAGTGACGTCAGTTTTAAGTTCAATAAAACTTCCACCATTGAGTATGTTTGTAAAGTTTGTTCTTATTTCACTTCAGTTAATTCATTGATTACATGGAGAAAATTTAATGGCGATACCCCAGAATATATCAGAGGTAATAATCAGTATAGATTGTCTTTATGTGACTGAAAATATACAACAATTCTGACTCAAGTGTGACTAACAATCTGGCAGGAAGCAAAAGTGATGGTATGACAGGCATGTACTATCACAGCTCTGGTGCTGAGCTAAAATATTTACATCCAGACAAAAAACAGCAGCTCACACCTCTACAGGCTCGAACTCCCATGAGCACATGAACCAAGCGGCCGCTGACCTGCTACGCTAATGAGCGGGAATGTAAGCAACAACTGAGAGCAGTCACTTTGAAACCGCAGGGAGAGCTTATCATTCTTTGAATTCCGCAAACACGTCACCACGTTTTAGTCTGTTTTCATACTTTGTTTCTATGTCTAAAGCGCAGATGGATCAACAGATACAAAGTTTCTAACAGGCAATCTTAAGAGATGACATGAGAGGAAAGAAAACACAAAAGTATGTGGAAAAACGTACTTATTGTCATCTTTTCTTTTCCTTTAAATGCTTTAAAATGAGACCATTTCTCTCCTGTGAGCTGAAGTACTTACATATGTACTGTGTGTTGTCCTGAAAGGCGTTTTATTTGAGTCATGTTTTGTATATACCAATTACTGCTTAGACAGGCACGATGCAGTTGCATGATTAGAACGGCCTGACAGAAATGCCGTCACTAAAACCCTTAATCTGCAAACAGACTGAAAGAGGTTTTGTGCTATCATCAGTACAAATTTGCCCTGTGTGTGACAGAATGGCGTTTTTTTCTGTTATGTGTGTGTGTGTGCATGCTTTATGATGTGTGGAAATCAGGCAGAGATAACGTCAGCCGGCTGTATGGGGGTAGATGAGGGCAGGTTAAGGGTTTTCCGCTGATGCGAGCATCAGTGGCGGAGGTGCAGCGTATATATTTGGAGAGGTGATGGTCAGAGTGGAGGGACGCAGTAACTCGCCACACAGCATCTCGACACAAAAGGTGAGACCACAGACACGTTGTTTCCGTGCAATTCCATCTTTGGCTCTGCAGCTTTATCGGGCTTTTTCTAATCTTTTAACCCTCCAGATCTCAGCATCATCATGGAATCTGCCATCTGCACCCTCATCACCCAGTTCAAGAGCTACGCTGGGAAGGACGGATCCTCCAGCACCCTGAGCAAAGACGAGTTCACCAACCTGGTGACCTCCGAGCTCCCCAACTATGTCAAGGTAAATTTCTAATGTTTTTCTCAGCTGCCTCACCTGCTCATCAACCTTTCATCCAGACAGACAAGTAACTGTGGTTTATTATGCAACACGCGGGTGTCTGAGGTATGCATAAATGTGAATATTTGGCTTTTACATATGACTCAACTGTTATCCATTCTCAGAAATGATCCATTCTTGCTTCCACTTAGTTTTAAAAGATATTTATCCTTTCTTTAAGTTCAACTTGACATCACACATCATTACGCCCTGGGCAGTGATGGATAAATTATTCAAATCTTTTACCACACTGTAAAAAATACTCATACTAGCTCAGCACTGAAAACTTGACTTCAGTGAGGTTAATATGTGAGTATAATCAGGAATATGAAAATCAAGTGTTTAAAGGACACAATGCAGAAAAATGTCCTTCATAACCGTAATATTAGATTATTATGACTCATGCATCAGTATAAAAGCAGGATTTTACTCTTGTAGTTGATTGACAAGGAGTTTATCTTAAATACTCTGCGTAGGACTGCAACATATGATTATTTCATTTAGAATTAATCTGCTGATTATTTTTTCCATTCATTAAATGATGTTTAGTTTTAAAAAAAATTAAAATATAGTGAGAAACGCCGTCACAATTGCCCAAATTAACACCTTCACACTGCTGCCTGCCAGCTAATACTACTTTTCTTTGTTAATCTACCAATGATCCATCTACCAGTGTATAAAGTTAAGTCTTGAATTAACATTATATGGTGACCAACACAAGACAGTGTGTTAAACTGATAAATAATGTTTATCTGTGGAAAAAATACTCAACACACTGTGGTTGAAACAGAAGGAAAGCAAGCAAATACCCTGTTTAAGAAGCTATAACAAACAAATGGTTCATAGTTTTACTTGACAAATCCTTTAAATGATTGACTGATTATCAAATTGATTACTTGTTAATTAAAATAGCAGTTGATCGTATCCCTGTGGAAGTGGAATGGACATAATTTGTTAGCATATAAATCAGAGCGTAAATGTTTGTTTGCACATTTTACAACATACATGAATTTAAAAATGTTAAATAATGGTCATTGTAAGTGCTTTTTTTGAACTGTGAGGCCTTAAATGAGTTTTGTGCTTCATTTATCATTTAATGCTACACTCGGCCATTAGGTGGCAGAACAGTCTTGCAGAGCAGCTGATGCTGCACCTCAGAGTTCTCCTGTAATGATCAGGGTCTCCTCTCCGTGATCCCCAACAGGACGCCAACGACCCCGAGGCAATCGAGCGGCTCATGGGCAAGCTGGATGAGAACAACGACAAGGAGCTGACATTCAGCGAGTTCTGGCAGCTGATTGGACAACTGGCGAGAAAGCAGGGAGGCTTCAGTCAATAGAGCTCGCCCTCGTCTGTCAGTTGTGGCTTTGAGCAGATTGTGCGACGAGCTCGGTTTTAACTGTCCAACTGTAAACTCCCAGGCATTCGCATTCTTTTATTGCTCCTCCAGTGCCACATGTGTAACTCTTTAGTTAACCATTTGTTGAATGTAGGGAACTTTGAATTAAAGGCTTCATTGTTTTGAGCCCTCAGCCACTGACGCTCTGTCTCCTGTCATTCATTCACCAAGTTATATGATGTCCAACGGTCCACATTTGAGGGGTGGCATATTACAGCCCTGATGTAGAGGCCTGTAATCCTATATGTGCTACCACAACTACTATATCTTGTTCCATGGAGCTTCATAATGCCTGTACAAAGCTGCCTGTCCAAGCGTTAAGCAGCAGTGATGCAAAAGCACAGCCTGGTCCTCCCTGTTTATCAGTGAGGCCTGCATAATGGGGATACAGGAACCAAACGCAGTCCGACCTGTTTGCGAGGACTTACAGTTACTTCTGCACCATTTTGGAGCTTTGTAGTTACATTGCACTGTACTTATTTAGCCAGTAACTCTCAGTGTAACGGTCACTCTGTGTTAATTCTGATGTCTAGACAGAGTTATGCGTGCTGGCTTGCTCCCCAGCTGTTTTACAGCCTAAAGGCCTGTTTTAATTTTGTGAAACAGACAAGGTGCCGCAAAGTGATGTCGAAAATGCGGATCTTTCAACAGATAAGAAAATACGACCTTTGTATCCAAATTACACACACCAAGGTGCCAGTGTGGGAGGGGTGGCGACGGGCAAATGAGTCAGCAACAAAGTGAGCAGGGTGCCCATCGAGTGTGGGCAGTGCGTGTACATCAGTCTGCATGGGGAAGCCTCTTTTGCAGAGTTTAGCCAGATTATCTCAAAACGGAGGCCGTTAGCATGGAGAGAAGCAGCAGCAGTGAGATTTAATCTGTGGAGGAGAATTTAAAAAATACAGAGCTGTTTCAAGAATCTGGCAAGACTGCTTTGCCTCTTGCACCACATCTTGCCACCCACACTGTCTTTCCTGTAATATTTTCACTGAAGATTCCTTTACTCTCAAATTCCCCGAAATGTGATTTGGGAAAAGGCTGACCCTCCATCGCAGCCAAAATTTACTTCTTACTCGCTTTCTTTTAGTTTGGAATGTGATTTTGTTCATTTTTTGCCTTATTTTGGTGCAAAAACTTGATGGTATTTTGAATTTGTGTTCTTTAAACACATCTGTGAGACATACAGATGTGGAAAAAAGAAAAACAAAAGGACACATCCGTCCATTAAAAGCTAAATGATAGCTTTACTTTCAATTTTACGAGTTTCCCCGTTTATAATGTGAAATATTTCAGAAAGCGTTCGAGCCTGGTGAAGTAATCCCACCCGCCCTGTCTCCTCGTCCCCGCAGATGAAGCTGCTCCAAGCCTCAAACCAGGCGAGCTGGCGTGAAACTGTGCAAATCACACATGACGTGAAACAGCTGGCCCGTGAGCCAAAGATAATTCCAATAAAAACCAAGTAAAAGTGCTTCGATACAATTTTACTCCCCTTTTCCTGAGAGCTGGAGCCGCGCTCTCTTCCACATTCCCACTTCTGCCTCTCACTCTTCCAGGTACACGCCCTTTGACTTGTCAGGGGGAAAAGTTTTAAGGAAAGAAAAAAAAAGCCCAAATCACGGAAGAGATTCTGCTGTCCTACTAGTTTGGCAAGTTCTCTGGGCTCAAAGCAGCGCAGAAAGGCAGTGAAGAGGGCAGAAACTCAAATTTGCGCACATTTACACACTTCTCCTGTCCCGCAGACGGTATACGGTGAGTTGAATGCGTCTTTCTGGATTCTTTCAAGTTTCTCGTGCGTAGGAGCTGTGTATTTGTTCAGAGTTTTTGCCACGTTTCGATACTCTTGCAAGAGCCATCCCATGAAACTTGGCCGCGGTCTGACTGCGGGACGGTTTCAATGACTTCAGCTCGCAGAAGTTTTTAGGCTCACGTTACTCTTTTCCCAGAGAAAATGTCTGAATGTTAAGTTTGTGACTGATTTGCGTCTTTTTACGTTGACTTGTTCGGTTTGATTGGCCGTGTTTGACTGCCATATGCTCTCACTTTCTGTCTCACGGAAAGATATTTGATATTTTGATGTAGATCAGTTGTCAAGTTGACGATCATCTGCAAACAGCCTATAAAAATTGTAGTGACTGGAGGTGACAGAGTATTGGGATTATGTGTCGCATATCCAGGCGGCGTCCGGGTCGCGCGTTAAAGCGCAATTTCGCGCAGATTCAACATTTTTGCGCACACAGTGCTTTTTATGAAGGGGCCCACCGAAGTGACAGCTTGGCATGCTGGCTGGACTTTTCTGAGGCTGACAACTTCTTTCTGTGCTGTTTTTAAAATATTTCTAAATGATGGCGGCGTTGATGATGATGAGCTCTGGCCAAACTGACGGTTATTGATGGTTTTGCGCACGCGTCTTAACAGTCTGTTGTCTGAGTTTTCTCAAAACTTAACGAGGAATTGGATGAAAGACAGCCAGCGCGCGGCTGCTCACCGCAATTTACAGCCACAACCTAACTTGTTCCTCTGTTAATATTTCATGCCACACGAGCGGTAGTATTGTCATTACTGTGCGCACATACCGTATCACATTCGCCCATTTGGAAACGCAACACTCAATCTCCTTTGGGCTCTGGAGGGAAACGGGAAACCTCTGGTTGTAGGCCTGTATATTTAATTATTTGCGCAGTTGTTTTTTTGGCCTTTTAAGACAAATAACGGGGATCAGTTTGTCTCCTGAGTGGGACAAGATGAGGCTCTGACGTGGGAAGGCCGATGCAAGTCCTAAATTCATTCGTCGAAATATAGGGCACGTGCTGGGACTCTTTCCGAGCAGGCAATACCACCTTAAGAAAGGTCAGCAGGTAAATAATAAATGTGAGAATGGTCACAAATGTCAATCCAAGAATAGAAGAAATGGCTTAGCCGAGTATTTTTGGACAGGAGGCACTGAGGGCCGTCGAGGCCCTCGTGCACTCAGGCTGAGGAGGGTGTGTCACCTTGCAGGAAGAAGTCCCCTAAAGTTCTCAAAAAACATGAGCTGCTCTGTACTAAGACAAAAACTGACAGAGGTCATGATCCAAGGCTGGAAATTAAACAATTTTGATCAATTAATTTAAATAAACAAACTAAAATGACATGAAAAGTGATTTTTTTAAATCCATGATGTGACGTTTTTGTTGAATAACAGCTGCAAATGTTATTGACAATCAAATGTGGTACACCTACTGTTTTTTATGCAAACTTGTGGTTGTATTTTGCTCATGTGGTGGGAGAGTAGGTCATAGCAAAATGACAGTGATCAGTATCTCAATGAGTGCGGGTCAAGTAAATGGCTCTGTGCTACAGTGTCAAGGCTCTCCGTCACTGGCATAATGAGACTAACAGGCACATGCCCTAATTGGCCATGTACGTATGTGCGTTTACGGTGTCCACTGTAGAGAAAATGCTTGGCTGAAAGGTGCTTGAGTGTGACATGCACTTTGGTAATTGAGATATTAGTTTGCAAATGACCACTCGGCTGATACAACCGTGATAAGACGAGGAGTGCTCCTTTTTTTCCCCTCGCTGTTTGCTCTGCAGCATTTGAATACTGAAGCTGACAGACGAGTACAGTCGCCTTGAACATATCCTCTCACTGCTTTGGGGCAAACTAGCTCGCAGTTGGCCTGTAAATTCCTGTCTGAGTGATCTCCACAGACAGCAATGAATGGAATTCCTGCAAAGATGTGTCACCTACTGGTGCGTTCTACATTTTGAGCAAACATCTGTATGCAACTTAAGTGATCAGGATGATGTACTGTGCCTCCATCTAAGTTTTGATAGACTTTTAGATATCGGTGCACATTGTTAAACCATAATAATTTCCTGCTGGTGTACAACAAAAGCCCCAAAAAGCTCTTATCGAGCTTCTTCTATCTTATCAGATAGGTTCATTCATGTACAACAGCGTGAATGCAGTGGTTTGAGAAGGAGAAAGGGCGGCAGATTGAAAACCAGGGTAAGACAGTGGCAGGCAAAAGAAGATGGAGTGGCACTGAGAGAAAGAGTCGGGTACAGCTGGTGAGAGAGAAAAAGAAAGAGAAGCAGACAGGGACTAGGTAATCCCTGAAGTAATCTGAAGCCCAGTCCCCTCGGTAGCTTTAGTAGATCAGATGACCTATCAAAGATCAGAACTTCCATTGTGCATCACGGCTTGTCTCTCAATCAGACTCTCTCTCACCCTCTCTGCTTATCTCATGTCACCGTCCCTGCCTTAGAGATTCTAGACTCAACACCTGAACCGAAAAAAGGCCTCCTAGGGACACGAGGACATCCTCTGTTTCATTTTCCACTGGATGTTTGTGTCACCGTCCGAGAGCTTCCTCCTTTACACTACACGCTACCTCAAGAGTTTAATTACTTCTGCCATGGTCAACTGTTTGTGACTCAGTCTGTATATCTCTTAAACAATCTGTCTGTAGAGCTACCCATAAATCAATCCATCTTACACCTTTTTCTTGACCTCTTTCTTTACCCAGAGAGAGGAGTCATGGAGACCGCCATTCAGACCTTGGTGAAGGTCTTCCTGAAGTCGACCAAGGGGAAGGAGTGTCTAGGAAAGAAAGAATTCCAGTCCCTTGTCAAGAGCCAACTCTCCAACATCCTCTCGGTTAGAAAATCTTGACTGAACATCTCTGAATTGTTACTAGCATTATGTAACCACCTCACAAAAAGCACGCCGCAGTCTGACATTAGCATCGGCCAGCCTTCATCTGTCCAGATTTATACCTGAGCATTGTAACCAAAAGGTGGTCTAATATACATGAGGTGAAAGGGGAAAGTCATCCAGTATAATAAAATGACACTGATCAGCATTATAATGTGGATAGAGACATTGATAGAGGTTGATTTATTGATCATGTGTGGTGATTTCAACAGTGACAGTCCAGGTAGAGTTACTCATCGTTATGTTTGATGTTTCATGGTTGTGTGTCCACTACCCAGGACACAGACAGCAAGGAGGCGATCAACAACATGGGCCAGGGACTGGATGCCGACCACGATGGCAAGGTTGGTTTTGAGGAATACATGAAGCTGGTTGGCTACCTGGCGTGCTCGCTTAGCGAACAGCGTGAAGCCACTAAACAGGAGCCTTCACAAAATGCTGCGTCCGGCCAAGTGGCGCAAAGTGCCCTGGACAAAGAGGAGAATAAACCAGAGGCCAATGCTGATGCAAAGGGGGAGGCCAAGCCAGAGGCAAGTGGAGAGGCAAAGGCAGAAGCCACAGGTGAAGTAAAGGTAGAAGCAAACGCCGACCCAAAGTTAGAATTAAAGGTGGACGCAAATGCAGATCCAAAGGTAGAAGTGAAAGCAGAGGGCGTGACGGTGCCTGAGGTGGCAAAAGGGGAGGAGCCAGCAGCAGCAGCAGCAGCAGCGGTGGTGGCAGCAGCAGCAGACGCAGCAGCATCAACAGTGGAAGTGGGCGTGAAAGAAGAGAGCGGGGAGAAAACAGAAAAGGAGGAAGAAGCTGCAGAGCAGCCAGCTGCAGCTGACGGGGAAGGAGAGAAGAAGACAGAGGAGGCGACGTCATAGGGGACAATCCATTTCTTCCCAAAAAAAATCACACTATAAAATCAACACTAAACAAATCACAGCAGTAAAGCCAAAATACATTGGTAAGCCACTAAATAATTTTAAAATGCACACAACTTTTTAATACAAAACATTTATAGAAAGTTCCAACACTACAAACCCAGCTCTGAAGAAACCCATAGATATAATAATTAATACATGTACATGACACTAGAATTATTGCTTTGTACTACTAGTTGCCACTATGTTCATATGTACAGCATGTGCATCCCACTATATAGCACATTTACCTCATTATGATAATATACTATGATAGCATGCAGACGTACATATCATATGCATGTCATATCCCTGTGAAAACTGAACTGAAAAGTGTGATTTACCTGCAGCAGCACACTGACACTCTAACCAAGTGTCACTGTATGTTAACACACCTCTGCAGCCACATGCTTAGTTTTAATCCCGTCCTTTTAAACTTTTATCTTTACCTGGGTCTCTTTTCAAGTCTTCCACACTACTTACTGAATTTGTCTTTGGTAAAACATCAGCAGTAACCATACACGTCTTGTTAAGCTCAAAGAGCTTAAAGAAATAGTTTAACATCTTGGAATATGTGCTTATTAGCTTTCTTGCCAAGAGCTAGCTGATTAAATCCCACCCTTAAACTGCATACGAAGCTACAGCTAGTAGCCTAGCTGTTAGCTCAACATAGCATGCACACTGGAAACAAAGGGAAACTGCTAGCCTCTCTCTTTTTGAATGTAAAACAAAAATGTCTACAAACACATCTTAACTGATGACCTACCATGTTGTTTGTGGGCGGTTAAACCTTGTTTACACTTTAAACAAACAAGAAATAAAGTTATTTTGTTGACTTCAGGCAGAGCCAAGCTAGCTGTTTCCCTAATTCCAGAGTTTTTGCGTAGCTGCTGGCATTAGCTTAATTTTTATCACACAGACATTTGAGACAAAGAAAGCTAATAATTTCCAAAAATGTCAAACTGTTTCATGATTTTTGCATGAAAGTCTGTCAAAACACCAATTGCTTTTTTTTTTTTTAACATTCCTATCTTTTAACTCTCAAGGCAATGGAGCTGACTTGGCTTGACAATAAACAGATTGTTTTGCTGGCTGATTTGCATTAATTCAGCTGTGTGGTCAATGCCCCATCACACCCACTTCTCTCTGGTCACTTAATGGGCTTTCTGTCTCTTTCTTTTTTATGTAATTCCCAGAGAGGTTATCTTGTAGCCTACATTCCACAAAATGTTCTAGTCAGCCGTGGATTAGGAACTGGACGATCAAGTGTGGCCCTTGCCTAAATAATTAAGGTTCAGGAATACCATAGGTCCCGTATGGTCAAAAAGGAGCCCAAAATAGTCCCATGGGTGCGGGCTGGTGACTAGAGAAGCAGGTCAGAGAAGGTGTTCGTGCAACTTAATCCACCTGGATTAGAATTGGTAGGAAAAGTCAAGAAGAACACCGTAAAGCCTATTACAGGTGACACTTAGTGACTGCTTTTGTCTTTATTTTACAATACCATTAGTGCATTTTAGTTGGGTATGTGCCAAGCCACGTGGCATTTCAATGATAGGTTTCTACTTATTGATTCATAAAAATTATTCCCCGCTTTTAATCGAAACTGACCTTGTTTTTTTAATTCCTAGTTGTTCCTTGCTTTTTTACTGCTGTTTTTTTTAAGCACCACCTGTTCAGACTTGCATGTTTGTTTGTCACACCCTCATATCGTACAGACCCTGAGTGACCTGCAACTGGATCCTTGAGTCCTAGACATTGGGAAACTACTAGATTAAGCAATTGATCGGTAACACCCGAGACACAAACAATTACATGAAAGTAATCCCAGGCTGTAGTGATCTCGCCAAAATGAGGTGGTACTGAGATCATTGTAAGAGGCTGTGCTCTATTAATCAGAAATGAGAGAGAATACTGAGCCGTTGATATGAATCTATGTGTTGTTATCTTTACAACAGGCTACATGTTGCATGCTATCAGAAACTTATTTGCTAGTATTACAGTTGTATTGCGTTATGGCCTTTTTATTTTTAACTTTCTACCCTAACCTAACTCTTTCTTGTTTGGACCACTATGGAGATCACTTGAAAACACGTTTCTGTGACATTATATGCAATTTGTTAATTACAATTTAATGATTTGTAAATTGTTTCTTCATCAATAATGCAGCCATGAGAAAAAGGCTCATGTTGCAGGCCTGCTATGTTATAGGTTACCTGGCCAGCTGTGTAGTGTTTAAGGCACACACACACATATTTTGGCCGCACTACCAAATGTGCACCTTATGCACCGTAACAGCACCTGGCACTTCAGACTGCTCAGCAGCAAAATGGGCACGACAAATAAACATGAGTCATGTTGTCACCCTGTCTCACAGTGACACTCCCATTGCAAATACTCCCGTTTACACTCACTCTGTTCAGCCTTTTCGCCTATTGTACGCTTTGTTTCCTGCATGCTCTACTACTAACAAACCTAATGGAAATTTTGGGCTATTTAGACTATTGTGTTATCTCTTTCATCAAAACCTAATACATTATCTAATCATGGTACTTCCTGTGAAAAATGGAAACATAGCTTTCAACATGTACATAGGCCTCAGGCACTTACATCTTGTATATACTAGCAGGCTGCATACCATATTTGCTATTCCCTATAGGCCAGGCGTGTTTCGTGCATCTCTCTGTTCTTTGTTTGCTCTTAACCAATCATCATAAGAAAAAGTTTGGAAGGAAAAAACTGGAAAAAGCAAAAATGAACCCACTTGCACCATCGACGGATTACCAAACATACCTGGTTTAATATCTGTGAGCCAATGCTTTCATTTAACCTGTTTGGAATAGCAAACTGTGAGAGCCAACTTTTGCTTCAGAGAGGTTGAACTGTGTGCACTAGCAGTTTTGTTACTGTCCCATAGTGTAAGCCCCACCCAACCTTAACCCCGTGCAGATTAAAAACATGCTGGAACGAAGCACAGCAGATTTGCTGCAGGGAGTGTTTGCAGCCACATTTGGATTGCCACACCATAAGTATCATTCATTCTGTGATAGAGTAGACACATACAAAAGCCTGTGTTAGGAATCCTCCCGGTGGATACACTAAATGTACATACAAGCATATGGATGTGCTTTAAAGGTTTGGTGGGTCAAATTTTTTGCGATTATGGGACCATTCCCAGGGTATTGTGCAGTCTCTCATCATTGTGCATTCTTGTACTTTGTTTATTTCCTGCCAAGTACTGGAGGGTGTGTGTGTGTTTAACAGTTGGACTCATTTCAGTCCACTGTTATGTAGAGTAAACACCACTATGCTAGTATTTCAGCTCCTTACATAACGCTGTATCATTTTTTTGCTTATTCTATGTAACGTGTAATGGCTAATATTGAATAAAACTGTGACAATAACATGTTTTTGCTTGTGGCCTCTGTGTGCTCCGTTACTCTCAAGGATCCAGTCATTAGGTACCTGTGTGCATGTGTGTAGGTTTGTGTGTGGGGGAGAGAAAGCACCTGCAAAGAGAGAGAGGGAGGATAGTGAAACAGAAGCGGAGAAGTGGGTGAAGGAGTTTGGGGGGGCAGCAGGGGGGAGGAGGGAGACGGTCAGGTGATATTTAAGCCACTGGCAAACTCTCTCCCCATCCATCTCTGCCTTGGCTCAGTCCCCTGCACCTCTTTAAAGACAAAGGAGGCCCTCCATCAACACTCAGGTAAGACAGACAGCTTGGATGCGTTGCTTTGTCGTAACTTTCTCCTCTGTATTTGATGAAGGTTTCCTGGTTAAGGAAAGCAATTTAAAGTAATAATATCGGCTGTGCAACTGCAAAAAATTAAATAAACAGGTATGGGGCTCACCTTATAAAAGTACTGTTTGCTTTCTATTGATGTGCAAGCTGTAAAGGGGCATAACAGGAAGTTTGTACATTAAAGAAGTGAAGGCAATGGGGATTTGTGGCAAATCAGGGTTAAGAAATGACAATTAGTGTCATTAATGTAGAATAACATGCATGAATAACTGCTAGAAGCGTGGCAAGGAGGCTAGGAACTAGTAATAGCTCAATATTTCCTACCTTTTTCCTTTATGGAAAAGAGATGCTGTCCATCGGCATATTCATTATTACCACACTCAATATTGTATTACTGAGTGCATTTTTGTCTCCATGGTTTCCTATTGTATTGTGTCAGTCAGGGAGACAGATGACCCCTATAGATTTTCCAGTTAGCCAGCTTTGGTGTCCACTCGCCTCTTCTTTTGTCTCCTCTGCCTACAACTCTGACCTCTCCTGCTACAACGCTCTGCAGCGTGACGAGAGGCAATAACCGGTGACTGACTTTAGCATCCCTGTCTCCTTTTGTAAGAACTGATAGTTAATAAATCATGCACGGGGAGATTGATTGATTGGTTGCATCCTTCAGTGTTTTGCATGGTTACTGGCCCCAATATAATGCTGCAGAATTTAAGTGGTTTTCAGAACTTTAAACATGAGCTTGAATGTGACTGGGATAGTGTGGAAGCGAATGAGTGCCCTCACCTGTATGCAAATGTTAACTCAGGTTAGCTTGCACCTTATTTCATCAAAGGGCAGCAACCAAGAATGTGGACTATCATAACAGCGCAAATCCTCCTTTTTCCTGTGCAGCACATGAGGTGACATGAAGTGTGTATGTGCATTTGTTCTTACACATTATGACAGGAAGTCTTCACACTCAAACTCTGCATCATTGACAGTGTATTATCTGTGTCTGTGTGTGCGCAGTCTCTCCACGAGTCCAGCACAAGAAGCTCCAAGATGCCGGACACAATGTGTGTAAGATTGTTGGAAATATTTTTCCAAAGCTATCCTCCATTTTTCCATCCAAACCTCTGACATGTAAAAACCAGTAAGGTCACACACACACAGTGACCAAACTTTATGATAAATACATCCCTGTAATATCCTCTGATCTTTGTAGAAAAGGGGAAAACCTCTCTGCTTTGATCTCCTTCCATCCACCCATCTGCCTGTCCCACTATCTCTTTGTCTTGGAGGTGGCTTCACCCTTGACTGCAATGTGACCGCACATGCAGTTTGAGGCTGGAGCGGGCATTTTGTGGCAGAGTCTGACCTTTTCTGACCTGATACCTTTCCAGCATGTCCAAGGAGCCCAGTTCCAACCTGGAGAGTGCCATGCAGATGCTCATAAAGACCTTCCACAAGTACTCGGGGAAGGAGGGCGACAAGTACACGCTGAGCAGGGGCGAACTGAAGGAGCTGCTACTAGAGGAGCTGGGGACTTACTTAGGGGTAAGTGAAGGAGTGTGTGAGGAGGCAAATATGTGGCTGTGCACTGACACAGCGATGCAGTCTGCAAATATGCGACAAGCGGAGGTATGCGCTCATGCACAAGTACAGACAAGCTTGTGCGCTGATGTATGCCCACACACACACCTTGCAGAGACCACATTCTTAACTCTCACTCTCTCTCTGTTCCCCTGCCACCAGAACTCCAAAGATAATGAAGCAGTCGAGAAGGTGATGAACGACTTGGACGCCAACAACGACGGGGAGGTGGACTTCACCGAATTCATCATCCTGATGGGCGCCCTCACCGTCGCCTGCAACGACTTCTTCCTGGAGTTCAAATCGGATGACAAACCCAAAGACGAAAGCTCGGGCAACTCAGCGCAGAAGAAAGATTGAATCAGCGGGAGGAAGCAGAGAGGGAGAGGTGGAAAGAAGGAGAAAAGGGAGGGGAGAGAGCTGTAAATCAGGGGAGATGCTCTTATGCAATTTGTAAACGCTACAACTACACACAAGGGGCAGATAGTTTGTGGGTTCACAGAACACGGAGCATTCAGAAAAAGTAGTGTTTTTCACTCTGCAACTGCTTTTCACATCACAGCATATCCAGAGCTGCTTGCACTGATCTCAAAGCAGTGACTTTACACATAGAGCAGGGTCTTTTTCAACCTCTTTCAACTCAAATATTGCAGTTTTGACAGTTCAGATAAGGCACTGGACAGAAAGGAAGTTAGAATTTTGGAGAACGCACACAGGAAGTTTGAGCATTTCTTGCACATGAATAATTTAACATATAAGAAGTTACAGGTTATCATATTACTGTATGTACCCAGTGTTGAACAATATGATTTATCCCCTTTCTTGCGCCTATTTTGTAATCCTTTTTGCTAATAACCAATGCATTCTTCAAAACATTAAACATGGCATTTAACCAACTCTTAATTGTGGCGTGTCTGTTTTTGCATGCCTCAAAATCCTCACGCTGCACAAACTTTCACGGACATGTTGGACATGAATCGTTGCACCTGGAAAGTTGAATGGTGCGGAGAGAAACAATGTCAGCAAACTTTGTGAGTGTGTAAGCGTCCGTGTCTCTTTTGTCCGTGTGTGTGTGTGTGTCTGTTTGTGTTTGTGTGTGCATGTGTGTATTGGGGATTCCCACAGAGTAAACTGCTCCAGCTCACACATCCTGCCAACAATATCCTGCAAGTCTTGTTCCACTAGATATAAGCTGACCCAGATGTTTGACTTGGATCTGCATGGAAAACTTCTTCAAAAGACGGAGAGACAGCGGGAGGACGGAGAGAGAAAGGGGGAGAAAGAGAGAGAAAGAGAAAGGGTGTGAGGAGAAATGAAGTGTGTGTGCGTGTGTGTGTTTGTGAATGAAGGAAGAACGGCAAATGCGGGAAGTTAATCCAATTTATGAAGCGCATTAGTCAAGTATGTAACTTTGGAAAGCAGTGGTATAATCATGGAGGAATGTTCAAGTTGCTGTGACTCTTAGTACACTTATTGTCCCTCAGTGTTTAACACTCTCACACACACACACACGCACACAGATCAGTAAATCAACACGACTTCTTCCTCCTCATTGGCTTTTACAGCTGCTCTTCACTTTTTAGCAGGAAGATATGCTGAGCAGCTGAACCACAGATCTTCTCCGTTCAACCAGAGGAATTTCTTCACTTCTGGGCGTAATTGTCCCTCAACGCTGATGAGCTTCACCTCCTCCTCCACTTCTTACCTTCAGCGGTATTAAGACACTGATCCCAGGTCAGCCAGCGTCCATGGGCGTGGTTCAGCCTATCTGCTTTCATTTCTGTTGTCTAAAGGCGTCTTTTGATTGGATGGTTTGAATATTTGAGCTCATAGGGCTCAGCCTGCAGATAGATAAACATTTTAAAACATAACAGCAGGCCTAACTGACCTTGTTGCAGCCTGGAGGGAAACAAGCAGCCTGTTAACAGCCTCGGTTACCTGTGCTCTCACTTCAAAGCAACAAGTCAGCTGTGATCTTATAGAGACACCTGGAGAAGAGAGAATACATGCCTATAAGATAGATTTGCACTTAGAAAATGGGAGTTTTTAATACCGCTGCAGGTGCACTGGTTGAAAAGGGGTAATAAATATGCCAGGAAGAATAACACATATAATAGAGCGCGGTGGAAGAAGCTTTCAGATTCTTTTCTCACTTTTCTTACTTTCCTCCACCCTTTGCTTTTTAATTTTAATGATACAATGAGGACAGTTTAGGGGAAACAAATAACTTTTCGGTGGAACCACCAACAACAATCATAAAGTAAGCTGGACACATGGCAAGCACAACTTTTATCTGTGTTTGATTATTAACAATTTATTGTTTTATACGCCCATCACTTGTTTTTGTTTATGCCAATCTATCTGAAAAGTAACTAGTAATGTCCAGTTAAAGGTGAGGGATTCAAAAGTGTAAAATGTAGAGTAAATGTGCAAAGTAAATAAGTTAAGTACAGTAACGTATAGTCAAGTATACCTGTAGGAGGATTACAGGTAGAGTTAACCAGCCTGTAATTCTTTAATGTTTGTGTCCTGTCAAATGTAACAAGTGTTACTTTTTTATTTATTAGGATATTTTGGGGGATTTTGGGTCTTTCATTGAGAGGACAGTTAAAGGATTGGACAGGAAATGAAGGAGAGTGAGGAAAAAAAGAGGGAATGACGCGCAGCAAAGGACCACAGGGTGGAATCAAACCAGTGGTCACTGCGGTGAGGGCGCCAGCTCTACCTACTGAGTCACCAGGGCGCCCCAACAAGTGTCATTTTGTGCATATTTATACATTTATTTTCATTCAGATTTAGTGCTGATCAAAGCAACATTATGTAATGATTAGAGTTTGTGCAATTTGGCACCACCACTGTTTTTTCAGTGTAAAACTGCTGTCTTGTATACAAATCTTAGGTTTCTGTAACGGTAAAGAAGTGAATGTAATGTTGCATTAACTACAAACAAAACCTGATTAAGTTCTTTTAACTTGTGTCTTGGTATAAACATGCATACACCTGTCAGTTGGGGCGCAGAGTGACTGACAAAGAGACACCACTCAACGTATTGAAAGAGTACATATCAATGATTTTGAAATTGTTATTTTTAGGTTAAATACTTAAACATAATATTGCTTCAAATGCCATAAAATTTAATTGTGATTCAGTATATAGTAAAGGAGAAGAGAATGAATTATCAGCTTGTCACTGAGGTATTTAAGCTGTAAACCAGTTGACAGAGCAGCCTTACTTAAGTTATGCCCTATAGCAGTTAGTTAATTCTCAGTCACATGGCATTTTTACTACATAGCTTGAGGACATCCTGCGAACAGTATCTAAACACACGCCTGACCTCACCAGGTGAGCCAATTCAGACTCAAAGAAAAGAGTCTCTGCTGATGGATCACACATGGCAGGTGCTGCCCGCCTGGTGCGAGCGAAGGAGATGAGCAACACAAAGCCGAGCCATGACACTGGCACCAGGCCCGATGCATCTGATAAGGACGGCGGGAACACTTCAGTTACCGACAGAGCAGGTCAAGCGCCACCCAGATGTCAAGCCACCATGTCCATCAGATGGAGCACGTCAGGCCGTCAGGCCAGCCTGAGAGGGGCCAGCGACTGCCTGAGAGCAGAATGGCACGCATATGAGAACAAAGTATATAGTAGCATAGGCAGCTCCAGGGCGATATTGTGTGATGATTAATTCCTTTCAAGGTGCAGCCAGCTCCCTCTGAGGTATAATTTGAGAAGGCCCGCTTTCCTCAGGTTCATGAAATCTATCTTGATAGAAGACTGGAGGAAGAGCTTACAGCTGCAGCTCGCTGCCAGACAGCAGGCAGGAGACATATGAATTACAGGGCCTGGCACTCTTAATTCATAAAGAGCATGCTGTGATAAACCAAGCAGTGGTGAAAAGTATCTTGTTACATTTACTAATGTACTGTACTTAAGTACAGTTCTGAGGTATTTGTAAAGACGGAAATATTGTACTTTTTACTGCAGTGCATTTTTTGACAACTGTGATAACATATTAATTGTTAGATTAGTAACCTTAAAGAAAAAAGCATTATCAGGCTAACTGGATACAGCACATTGTTGCAGACTGACCCAGAGGTTTAACATTTAGGCTGGTGGCCTGTTACAAAAAGCATTAAGCAGTTGGGCTTCCTTTTAATGTTTCAGTTGTCATTTATCCTCTCACATGGTTTCATTTAAATTTCTGTTTAAATGATCCAATATTTTTTTTAAAAAAAAGCAAATATTCTTCTTCTTCCTATCCCAGTAATCATCTAACGGGTCCTCAGATTTATGTCATGATCCTTTGGGGGTGCCAAGGTTAAGAACCACTGGAGGAAACCGCTGAATGGTAAATTAGTTAAAATTAGCTCCAACTCAACCTGCAACAGTGTAAAATGCCGCTTACATATTTGTGCACCAGGATTAACCATCTAAAACCATCATATTTGATAATATATCAGCTGCAGTGACCATTTTTTTGCAGAACAAATTCTTTACTTTTGATACTTTGAGTATATTTTGCTGATTTTAATTATTTATTTCAAGTATAACTTTTAAAGCAGGACATTTACATGGTGCCTATCAGTGCCTATACATTCATAATCTTGCAAATTCGTGGGCGGGGATTGCCAAACTGTGAACACTGATTTTGAATCACAGACTACAAACCCAAGAGCATGGTTTATAAAACATTCACATGGATTTACAGATACCTCTTTTTTTATTTTTTTAAAAATCTTTGTTGACATTTTGGGGGGCTCCATATATTTAGGACTCATTCTGAGTATTTTTACATTATTGTATTAGTGTCTTATACTAAACAATCTTAATACTTCTTTCATTACTAATAACTGTTTATTTATGACTGTTTGTTTATTTTTTGCATGCTAGCTAGGCTAGGTGAAAGTGTCTCATAATTCACCGGCAACCAGTCCACTCCTTCAAAAAGTATCAGCAAACAGTTATCTGTGAGACGACACGACATGCTTGAGAAGGCTGAAAGTTATCTCTGGTTTTAGCGTAATGAAAACTAACCTGTGGGTCACTCGCCTTCATAAATTAAAACACAAACTCTTGGCTCCAACCAGAGGCAAACAGTGATAGTGTCCTCCCCGAGAGTCAAGGACAAACAGGTGACAGACAGACATCAGCCTCAGATAACAGCAGCAGAGTGAGGAGGGCGGAGGATGATACGTAAGAGAAGGAGGGAAGGATGGAGGGATGGTGTCAATTGCTCCTTTTTTTTCCCTTCACATTAAGTGTCCCTGACATGGGTGTAATGATACAACTCACTCTGTCTTTAGTGCCACATTTACCTCAGATCCACACATGGCGTGGCCTCCGCTGACTGCTGTTTAAAGCTACATAAGATGTATGTCCCCAACATGATCCTCAACTAAACCTTATCTCCTAACCTATCCACTCTAAAATGCCAGAATGATCTATTCCCTCTTAGTGAAATGGGTGAAGTACTAAACTCCCAGACAAACAACCAAAGCCACAATCAAACTCTCGCAGTTAAAAGATTCATTATGCTTAAAAATGCCCTCATTCAGTCATTCTGGCATCTGAGGAGCGGCTGGTTCCTCAGGGAAGGATGAGACAGTTTGACGCTTTGATCATTCGCTTTCAGAACACACACCACTGACACAAACACCCTCACATTTTGCAGATCGTGTTGTTGATTTATTGGGATCAGAGAGAAGCTCACAGCGGATCTGCAGCATTGAGATGCAGGAGCTTTTATTCCAATCTGTTTTACAAGGTTTGAGCTGCAGGTCTCGAAACGTCAAAAGCAAACGATTAAAAAAAGGGGGA
>JAQFJA010000008.1:8283633-8301591 GCA_029874485.1 Naso brachycentron
CATTTAACGTGTTTCAGTGCTCTGTAAGCACTACAAAGCAAACCTTCCTTTAATCTCTGAAGAGACATGGAAGCGGCAGACCCCCAACATATAAATCAGAGGAAAACATAAGACAGAATTTATGATAGTTTTACCACATTTATTGTCATCCTGATCAGAATTGTCCAGATGATATCCTGTTTGTCTACATGAAGAGTACACAAAACATGCTGAATGACTGAGTTACATTTAGGATACACAAATAAAAAATATGACGTTGCTAAATTTAATATAGTTACCAATTTTCCTAATGGTGTTCTGCCTTTTACCACCAGGGGGCATTAGATAGACCCTGCGCAAGAACAGCATTGTTTAAGTGAACAATAATTAAAAGAGAGGGACTATGACAAGACTTTTCACGTTGATATTTTAACTTTTTTTTTCCTTGTTGATGTTTTTCTATCTTTGTCATCAATTTCTTGCATTGACATCTTTAAATGATCCCAATTTTTTGCACCATAAGGCATTAATTTTACAACATTTTCCTTCCACAAATCACAGTAATTTGCATGTTTATTTTACAGATATTACCCACAATAAACAGGATTATTTAGCTGAAAATGAACATGAAATGCCCTCTCAGTTCTTGTTACGAGAAGCACTAACTCTGGTAAACGAGAGGCCCTTTAAGCACATTGTATCGGGGTGAATCACTCACTCTTCACAGTGCAGAAAATACAAACATCCTCATTCACAGTAAAACAGAGGAAATCCTCAAGGGTGCAGTGGTTACACACAACTAACAAAGTATGAGAACATAAATTATAAATATGCTGTGAGCATATCTTGATATTATCTCTGCCTTGATTTTACAGACCATCAGTTTTAAGGAAAAAGGGATTTTCTTTGTGTTGCCATGTTGGTGCAGTGTACCAGCACATCCACCAGAGGGAGAAAGAGAGCCACAGACAGATGGGTTTCTCTCCATTGCAAAAGCACTTCATGCTTCATAGTGAATTCCACTTAGTAACAATAAAAAAAATATAAAGTGCAGCTCCTGCACACTGGATAATTAAAACATGACATCTGTGTATGAGTCTTGATCCCAAACCAACTCACATTTAATCATTAAAAGTGCCTCATCTTCTGCGCTGTGCTTCCTCCTTGTACACATGCAAAACAGCGGGATGTTTTGCATCAGCTGCACATCAAAGCAAAATGAAGACTGAAGGAGTTCCAGACGCAGACTGAGCCGCAAATACTTTCTGATGATCAAATAGAAATCAGAAAATAACACATAAAGCAGCCAAGTTACAAAGTAGGATTTGCTGAAAAGGGCAGAGCAGCAGAAGTACACATTGATTAGAAGTGAGGTGATTTTTGGAAAAGTTTTGTTCCCGCTGTCGCAGAGGTGTGCTTGTTTTGTATACCTTCGCTGGGCTGCGGTGGAGTCAGTGGATGCGTGGCACTGGGTGCAGCAGAGTCATGTGCTCGGCGCCGTTGAAAGGCAGACGCTGAGTGCAGTAATGGTGCACCACCTCTGGGATGCTGGGGAACACGCAGCTGCTCTGGTCCAGGGTGTAGCTGTTTTCTTTGGTCTGGGCGACAATGATATGAACGCAGCCTTGGCTCGTCCTGAGTCATACAGAAGAGAGGAGAATTAACCCGTTTTTCCCACAATTCAAAGCTGATACAACACTGATATGATCTCATATGTTCTGGTATGTGTTATCACACGAGAGACGTGTCATAAAAACAGAGTTTCTTTGGGAAATTAAAACACGATTTACTGCTGAGTGTGGATCTATCTTCGCATTGCACAAGTTTGACCATTTCTTCGTCTTTTGTCTGCTCCCCATTAGGGGTCACCACAGTGGATCATCTGTTTCTATCTCACTGGCAAACTGGGCTCCACCCAACTCTGCAGAGAAATCTGATTCTAATGATCCGTCTATTTGACTTGGCATAGACTTTTTATGCCGGATGCTCTTCCTGAAGCAATCCTTCTTATTTATCCAGACTGGGGACCATTCATCAGGATTGCAACGGGACTTCAGGGATGAAATCCGTAAAAGCTGGAGCACACGGATGAAGACGCACCCTGCGTTGAAATGACAGTCTGCAAGTCTGCAATAAAGTTCTTGGCAGTTATCCAGCTAATTTGAATTTAAACTGTGAAGTTTATTCTCTGCGCTGGCTTGTGCAGCCCCGGTGGTGGGAAGCAACCCAGGGAACAACACCTGACGTGATCTGAAATGGCCCTTAATCTATCTGTTGTTCCAATCGAAAGTATACATCTTTTGAAAGGAGTCATAAACACGTTCTTTCATTTTCACAAAAGCTAAATAATTTCCCAAAACAATTGTGCAATGTAGTTTCTAACAAACGTTACTTAAACGGTAGTACATGCTGAATTTATTAGGGACTATTTTAGTTGCGTATTGATACACAGTTTACACTTGTGAGTATTAAAGCAGCAGGACGTTGTGCTTATTTATTGTAATGAATTGTTATGTTAGCCAGTGCAACAGTGAGGCTTACTGGTGTGTAAATTTAATTACTGGTGTATAAATTTGTTAATACTAAGAGAAGTATTAAATATTAACCTAATCTTTTAAAATGTGATGGTAAATGTGAAACCCTCTCTCAACTGCTCAGTCTACAACTGTAACAACTACAATATATATGCATATATTCAATACAGCATGTGATCAATAAGTACAAACTTCCCCCTGAGACAATGCAGATGCACTTTCAGGCTCCACTCACTTGAGGGCGATGGAGTACTTGCTGTTGTCCGACTCGCTGTTCCTGACCAGGAAGCTGGCCTCTTTGCAGGACTGCAACTGAAACTCCGCCTCCTGACGCGTCACACAGCCGTGGTACCAGCTGAGACAGACAGGAGGGGGAGGGGGGTGTTACGATTCATCTGCTACTGATCAAGTCTAGAACCTCATTTCATATAACCCTCTTGAGAAGCATTGCTGTTCTTTCTTGAAAGAATAAGCAGGCACATTCTGACATGCAGAACATTAAGTCTTACTGTATTAAATATCCAAGTTTTATGTAAGGAAATCCTGTCATTTATGTATAATATATGTATAACCTCCTCACCTTTGTTTTTCCAGGGGCAGGGAGGGGTCAACACAGCAGGCCTCGGTGTCAGGGCTGCTGCTGGAGGAGGAGGATGGCGACAGGGTTGGAGGAGAGGATCTCAGGATCTTCTGGGTCCAGCTTTTCTGCCTCAGATGCTGCTGCTGCTGCTGCTGCTGCTGCTGAGGCTGGGCTGGCGGATGCTGAGGCTGCCTGGTGAGTGTGGGGTGAGGCGTCTCATCTTTGGCTGGGCTGTCAAACTGTGCTGCGGGAAGAAGAGTGACGAGAGACGACACGTGTTTATATAAACGAACAACTGTGTTTGAAGAGGGTGCTGAAGCCTCCAGCAAATATAAAATAAGAAGACAGGAGTTTGATGATTTTTGCAACATGTTATTCTGTATGCTATTGGTCTATGCAGCGTATAAAATATACATGTGAGAGCAGGGCTGAGCTGTTTTGAACAAATATACTTTAAATTGATCTAAGGCAAAGGAGAGGCAGGGATGGAACTTTATTATATAAATGATGCTGTTTACAAGTTCAGCTAATCTGCGATCAGAATCACAGTCTAATAAGGGCTAGCTTAGGGGTAGTGATGCATTTATCTGTATTAGATCAGATATCATCGTGTCAACTTGGATGCCGTATGATGTACCTGACAGAGTTCTGACAATGTGCTCCTTCCTCCACTCCCACGGCAGCTCGTACTCAGTGGAGGGACGAGCATCCAGGTCGGGCCGTGCGACTGCCGTCTTATCGCCTTCGCCGCTCCCCTCATACGGGACATCATATATCTGTAATGGCACAGGCTGACCTTCCTCAGCTGTTCCCTCACCTGCTTCCATCAGCACACACACCTTTAGCAGGTCCTTGGACCCCCGACGTCTAATCTCTTGCAGGTGGAAAACAAGGGATTAAAGATTAAAAAGAGATGAAAAGATTACTGACAGGCGCAAGATTCAATAACCATCATGGTAAAAGCTTTTGTTCTAATCAGACACCCTTTATAAAGCCTTTATAAGATCTAATGGCTCCATTAATAGTTAATATCTCTTTAGTAACGCATAGTAGGTTAATGCTGAATAATTTACAAGCCTTTAATATGAACACATTTTGGGTTGCCAGGTTGTACCAACCACATTAGGTGGCGTTTATTCTATCTAATAGTTGATAAAACTTATTAATGTTGGTAATCAGTTAAAGGTCCAATGTGTAGGATTTAGTGATTGCCAGCTGAATGTCCCTCCTCTCACTCTCCCCCTCCAAGCATGTAGGAGAACCTACTGCGGCCGTGAAACCTGCAAAAACAGCAAAAGGCCCTCTTTAGAGCCAGTGTTTGGATTGTCCATCCTGGGCTACTGTAGAGACATGGCAGTCTGCTCCCTCTATAGACATAAAAGTTTATTCTAAGACCATAAAAACTCGATGGTTCTTATGTTTAGGAGATTATAAACTAATAAGAAGAAGAAGAATACATAGAAAGAATACAGAAGAAATATTTACGAATATAATAAATGTGATTTATGCCATATTTAACAAATAAATCCCCCTAAATCCCACACAGGGGCCTATAGTGATGCCCAGATGTTCTTTTTATAAATGGTTTATGACCAATTAATAAAACATTAGTAAACTACTTATGAACTATTATCAAAGTCATTAGTTGCAACTTGTAATCCCTCATAAGGGGTGCCTTCTTACACAGTGGTACCACCATGATTGATGGTCTTTGATGATGTAAACGACCCATTCAATCAGACATTATATTTCTGGTGCTGCTGGGTGCTTTAATGTGATTTAATTGATTGAATGAGGAATGAAACTGGATGGCCGTGCTCATACTGAGAGCAAGAGGAGCAAACCGAGTGTGGATACAGATTTGTACTTTTTTTTTTAAGTCATCTTTTGCAGCAAGCACTACCGCTGCATGTTTTTGTACAGTTTTTTGCTCTTTTATATATTTAATACTTTATTTGTTCCTCTGATTGCCCTCTACAGTTGTGACATTCTTTCAAGTGTTTTTTTTCTTTTGTTGGTAACCAGAGGGACAACAAAATCACTCCTTATCTTTGCATCATGGTAAAACTGTGGTATTAATGGACATGTTATTCCCCCTAAAATACAAGCTTGACTGATGTCAGCAGCTATTCAGAGTGTGAATAATAATCCTGTCCTATTGTCATAGCCTTGCTTATTGAGTCACAGTGACATGAGGCGCTCTCACACTTCCTCAGTGTGATTTAAGCCTCATAAATTGACTCAGTCACATCATCACATCCTCTGCAGACTTCTCTGAGGGGTCCTGGAAGCAGCACGAGCACTGATTGAAGTCAAATCTACTAGAGAGCACAGCGATAAAGCATGTTCACGTTCTCAGCAGGCTATTGTGTAACCCTTTTGGTTAAAACAATGGAGTGATGGAATGAAAGGTCAGGGGAGCATGTGATTGGACAGTGGACCACCAGGCTTCCTAGATGCTGGGAAGTTTTGATAAATGGTCAGACGGGTCCATATAGGGGGTTACACGGTGCTGCGTCCGAGAGGAGGTAACGTGGTGGTGGTGAGGG
The DNA here is from genome assembly GCA_029874485.1 of Naso brachycentron. NCBI lineage: Eukaryota > Metazoa > Chordata > Actinopteri > Acanthuriformes > Acanthuridae > Naso > Naso brachycentron. The sequence continues at coordinate 8,289,276 of JAQFJA010000008.1, forward strand.
GGGGGCACTGAGGACCAATTTCCTTTTTGGAGAATAGTACCAGGAAACAGAGACAGGAAAGAGGAAGCAGGAGCAGGAAACTGCACCCATTGTCTGAACGCAGCACAGTTGCCATGGCCACCCCACGGGGTACAGAGAGCACTGAGGGAGCGAGATCAGATTCTGGAGAGACTGGAAACGGGAATCCTGTTGTTCACACGGGGGCTGCACAGCTGAACGCAGCTGTACACACTCAGTGATGACGGGAAGAGCTGAATGAAATGACACAGCTCTTACCGAAACAGCTGACAGGAGAGGAGACGGCAGAAAGAGAGCGATGAAGAAAGTCTTACCAGTGATCATCTGCTGGGCATCGTAAGGCTCCATGTACCCATCGTTCTCTCCGACCCTTTCTGCCTCTCGCTGCTCTCTGGTCTTCTGAGCATCAAAGGGATCTGCGTAATCCTCAAGGATTATCACCTGAATCCAAAAACGCAGGGAAAACAAAAGGTTCAATGCATTATTTACTATTTCACCCTCTAAAAACAAAGGAAACTTTTCAGAGTTGCACCAAATATTAAAAGACTGAAAATGTGCAGCCAAAAGTAATGGATCAAAATAATTGAATCCACTCACTTGACCATTTACAGAACCAGGATCAAACGTCTGGTGTGTAAAAATATATCATAACTTGTAACGTAAAAAAAAAAAAAAAAGTGATTCATCCTTATTTTCTTGCTTGATCAAATGATCATTTTCTCTCTGACATGACGTAAAATAATAAAAGACACTCTTTATGTTTTACCAGATGTCTTGCTTGTCTCAACAACCGCCAAAAAACCAAAGATATTTAATTTTCCACACCAAAGAAAGCCAGAAAATTCTTACAACTGAGACAAAAGTTTGGCCTGACTCTGTTCTACAACACCAGTCATGCCCGACTGTCTTGTCATCTTATCAGTGCCATATAAATTTTGTTTATTTTACAAGCCACTGGCCAAGACACAAAGGTAGGCCATAAAATGAAGTTGTCTCCCTTAAATCACTTCCAGTTGTTTTCTCTGGCTGAAGAAATGTTACAGACTGAAACTCAAGAATGTTTCGAAGATGTTTAGTGGAACAGATACAGATTAGACACACATTTTCCTCACAGATTTAACAACTTCACCACCTGTAGGAATACCTTTATAGTCTTAATAGTGAAACTAAGCTAACAAATCAAACTCCCTCAGATATTTAGGATCAAAAATGGGGATTAATTTCCTCTCTGAAATATAAAACTCCCATTTCATGCTTTTTCTCTTTTATCTGCTTTTTTAAAAATCATCTCTCCATGATCACTCGCTGACTTCTCTACCTTACTCCTTTTTTTTTGCAAAGCCAAGCTGGAGGGGACTTGGGTTAGCGCCAGAGTGTCAAATAACACGATGCTTTTTACAACATGATAGCCTGCACCAGGGGGCCCGAATCTAGTGAAAGAGAGGGATGAGTCGCAGGGAGGGCGAGGAGGGGTGAGAAAAGAGGAACAGTGAGCCAGATTACACGCAAAAGAGGAAGCTAAGGCCTCATGTCTGACCACAGCTTTGTATTCGAGGCGGGGAAGGTGGGTGTGAGGGCGAGGGGTGGAGAGGAAGAGAAGGAGAGATAGAAAGACAGACGGGGAGGAGGGGACACAATGGGAGACAAAGGGAACGGAGGAACTGAAACAATAATATCAATTTTCAGAGCTCGGACTGGGTCACTGCTTCTTTTTTGTCAACAGTAATGATGACACCACATGTTATATTTGCTGGAGTAGAAGATGTTCCACTGCCACAGATTAGTTCGATTCAGTTTAATTTCACATCCAAACACCAAAGATCCACCAGCAGTTTAAATCAAGACGTTACAGCAACAAAAGTAACTTGAGCTATAAAAGTGAAAGTAATTATAAGACGACGTAATTATTATTGTCATTGATAATATTAAATTATCATTATATTAGATTAATTCCTATTAGTGGGAGAAGCATTCAGGTTGTGTACTTTGGGCAAAGCAGTAGGAAATCTGAAAATTTAAGTCGTGTATTCAGGCAAAAGTACAAAAGTACCAACTTATCTTTAAAATAAAAGTACTAAAAGTAAAAGTACACATTTTGCAGACTGACAATTTAAAAACAAAACCAATCATATCATTAGATTATTCTTGATAGCCTATATGATGCAGCCTATAAGCATCACTTGTTGCAGCTTATAAGGATGGAGTTTTGGGGTAACACATACAGGTACCAAACAGTCTTCACCTTGGTGTATTAGTTTATTATACTGTATTTTGAATTACTTATCCTAATACAGCTGCCATGAAAAAAATGAAGCCTAACGAGGGTAAAAATACAACTTCCTTCAGGAATGTAATGGAGTGGAAGTATAAAACAGCCTAAATAGGAGTATATAGAGGGAAAAACTTAAGCATTTGTTTGTCCCAACTACAACACTTGCATGTAATAAATTAAATATTTTTGTAAGTGTAGGCTATGCTTTTTGGGGGGCTGTTTTAACTCACTGTTTCCGTCTTGCACTGGGCTGGTTTCTCCGCTTCAGGTACCACTTGATTGGGGATGTTGGTGATGGTGCCGCTGCTGAAGTTGGGGCTTTTATCCTGTTTGTCCACCCTGATCAGACGGTTGATGTAAGCGTTGGCAGACGGGGAACTTTTCAGAGGTCTGTGCTGCTCCTCAAACACCGGCTCCGCTTTGGAGTTCTTGCGACTTTTCCCCAGCAGAAGGTTGTCCCAAACTTTTCCATCCTTCGCGGAGCTCACACCGTTTCTGCTCAGCTCAGTGGCCGAGTTCTTACGATTTCTTCCGGACAGGAGAGATCCAACTCCTCCACCTCCTCCGCCGGTGCTGTCAGCGGAGGAGTTTTTGCGGTGGCCCGTTTTGGAGCCCGTTGTTTTGGTACCAATGCTGGCCACCAGCCCGGCCTTATTGGCTCTTGGTTGCGAGCCTGATTCGGAGGCTGAGCGGATCCTGTCGGTACCGTTCTTCAGATTGATGGGGAACTCCTTGAACCACTTTGCCATTGTGACACGGATGGAAACCAGTAAAGCTCTCTGACTGTTCTGACACCTTTTTGCGCCATGCAGGGCCCCAGAGACGCACCTTTAGAAATCACAGCCTCTCAAACAAAAGACTTCCGTTGCTTTATTCTAGGAAAGAGCCTATTTGAACTGTAGGATCTCCGCAACTCAGTTTAAAGCATGTCATAAATACTTTCAACAGGCTTTATTCTCAAACCTACAACTTTAAAAAAAAAAAGTTTTAAAGTAAAGGAAACTTACAGTGTACATGCCAATTTCCTAGGGGAATAAACAAATACCGCTACTTTATCCCATTTGTGATTTTCTTACACCTGTTCCGTCTTCTACTCAGAGGAAAAGTTTATTCCCTTTGGATGAAAAGATGTCTCCGCAGTGGGAAGACACGAAAGAAGGCGAAGTTCTTCTTGCTTCTGATTTGTGGTCCCATTCCCAGAGAGGCTTATCTGGTCTTTCAACCTTTCACTGTCGCAATGAGGCTCCTAACTGCGCCTGGAGAGGGGAGGGGGTATCTGAAGTTATAGGGGAGGCAGGACCGGGTGGGCGGTGATAAGCTTTTAATTGTAGACAGCATGGGAGAATAACCTGATAATATTCTGTGAGTTCACTCAGGTTTGTAGACCACTGGTCTATTCCCAGGTTAGAACAGTTCCACCTTTATTGTTCTTCCGGCTTCAGAATAAATGGTGAATATTTTTAACTGCATTAAATAATATAATTATATACAAATTTAAATTTCTATTGATAAACAAATCTGTTTATATGCTTCCTTAAATTGTGTTATTTTAAAAAAATAAAATCCCTTGATTATGCTCTGACGCTTAAGAGGCTGCTAGACATATGCAGCCTCCACATTCAGTTCATGAGAAAGTTTACGTAACGACTTTAACTGAAGTTGACAGTTATAATAATGTTTTGGTGTTGGAAATTAAGTCAATATTAATCATAATGTCACTTGGCAATGTACTTAATTGGCTCTCTAATTAATGCCCACCCCTCCTTTAATTGTACATGGAATCATTAAAAAATGGTCCGTTCTGAGCTGCTCCACATGCGCCAGTGAAAGGTATGACACTAATTTTGTAAATTGATTAAAATACTGTGGACGACGGTAATGCAGCTACTTTGTCAAAACTGTCTAATATATTTCAATGTATTTCATAATACAAGCAAATTTTTCGCAATTTGTTTTAAAAATGCTTTTTATATTTATAAGGTATACTTTTCGACACCCCCATTTTGACGGCGAGTTGTAACCTTCCATGGTGCGCGATACTCCTGCTTGTCCCTCTTTGTCCGGTGGCGATAGAAGGCCATGATAATTATGGCAAAATTTGCGTTTTTGAATGAATTATAGTTGAATGGTGGATCAACAAGCATACACCGAGTGAGGACTGGTTTGCTGGCAATGACACACCAGAGAGTTTCAATTTAAAGGACAGCAGAGCAAGCAACGGAGAAAGGGTACAGTTTGCTTCCAAGACAGTCTGCAAGATGGCTAGCTATCTTCAGTGGCATAATGCTAACGTTAGCTAGCAAGCTAATGTTAGCATAGTAAACAACAGTTTTCAAAACATGGTCGATTGCTTTATTATATAAATGCTGTGAAAAGTGAAATTGAATGCACATTTCTATAAATAAATGTAGAAAGATATCCCACAGTTTCGGTGTAGCGGCTACTGGGTGAAATCTCAACGCTACTAGCAAGCCACATTGAGTAACGTGGCTAGCTAGCTAGCTAAGGTAGTAACAAGCTTGCGTTAGCTAGCTGGTCGAGTTCTGAGCTAACGTTACACATCTGTAAGTGATCATTCAGAGAGGGAGGTGGGGTGTTCTGTAACTTGTTTGTACTGGCAGTCAAGCCAGGTAGCAACCAACCAGTTTCACTTAGCTAAAAGAAACTGTCTTGAAACAAGACGAACTTGCATTGAATAACGTGAACCAGCTCCGTTTTACCTGACGTTTATTTGGTGACCAAATCCCGGCGTGACAGACATCGAAAGATTTGCAGCTGGAAAGGAGTTTGCAGACCTGGGCCGGCGTTATAATATATTTTTAGTTACCAATACGTGTTGGTTATTTCTGTGATGGTAATTACTTTAGCGTTATTATCATGACCTGAAGGCAGATTCCACCTACTTGGCTCATAGCCTTCAAGACGTCGTCATTTTTAACTTTTTTTTTCTTGCACATGAACGGTGATATGCCACTTCACCGACAGTCATATTAGCTAATGGCTGCCGAATCGGGGAGACTACTGGCGGGACAAGGAAAACGAAGCAAAGGTAGGAATTAATTTCACCCATCTCCCAATCAGATCGGATTCATCCATTACTGCGCTGCAATGGGCTGCACTGGTGCTGTTAGCAAATCCCTTCTCGCCTCCCCCATATGTAAACTTCACGACTGTCTCCGGTGGTGGCTGTTTCTCACAGAGTGGATCTGTGAACGGGGTTCATGTCTATCTTGCTATCAATGTACCTTCAACTCCGTTTCCTCGTTCTCATGTCTTCGTCTTTTCCTGTCTCCCTCATTGACCTTACCTCTTCTGCCTCTGTTTGCGGCCTCTCTCCCTCTCGCCTGGGTCATTTGGTCTGCCTGGGTCATTTGCGATTCAAGGCTTCATAACCTTGGTGATGATAACGCCTGGATGTTCAGCATCTTGTCCTCATGCCAGTCTATGTCCCATCATTGAATCCATCCCAATTGTTGGACTTGAAAAAGAGGCCCTAGGTCTAAAGCTGCTCCACTCTGTCACTAAGGGGTATTGGCCAATCCAAATGTGATGCTGCACTTAATTGGTGGTGGACCAATAGCATGAGATGTTCAGTCCTATTTTTGTAGTAGTTCATATTATATTTCCCCTTTCCGCCCCTTCCCTCCATATTTTCTTTTATTAGCTTCACAGATGAAGAGCCCGGAGAAGAAGAAGGCGAGAAAATCCACCACTCAGGTAATTATGATTACTTTTATGCTTAATAGAATAGAATAAATCTTTATTGTCCACCGAGCTGGAAAATTGTTTTCGGCTCACCAACACAGAAGACAGACAGCACTAAAATAAAGACAATGCCATACAGACGTATAGTAGGAAAAAAAATTCTCAGTATATGAAAAATGGACCTTGAAAACTGCTAGATGAGGATTTAAATTATCTAGGGTGATTAAAGCAATTGAGAAACACACTTCCTTTGTATTTTTTTTTAAACTTCTGTTTCAGGCGGCGGGGTTCTCCCACCTCACTGAGTTTGCGCCCCCTCCTACCCCCATGGTGGACCACCTGGTTGCCTCCAACCCTTTTGACGATGACTTCGGGCCTCCATCCCGACCTAGTGGGGCAGGTGGACCTGGTAGTGCTCCATTTCTTTCCAGCCCAGGCGCAGGTGGAGGAGGTGGGTATGGAGGGGGAGGCAGAATGGGCGGAGGCATGGGCTTCATGGGAGGCCCAGGCGGACCAGGCGGCGGCCAGCCTGGACGAAGGCCACCGTTCGGCCCACCATCTAATGCTGGACCTCACCACCAGCTAGGCTTTGGAGGGATGCCTGGTTTTGGAGGTGGCGGTGGGGGAGGCAGTGGAGGAGGAGGAGGTGGGGGTGGATTCCCCCCCGGTGGCCCTTCTCAATTTAATATGCCACCAAACTTCAGTCCACCCATGCATCCTGGGCCCGGTTTCAATCCCATGTTGTCTCCAGGGGGCATGGGAGGTCCTGGAGGAGGGGGGCCACCCCATCCTCGGTTTGGCATGCCTCCACAACAGCAGCATGGACAAGGTGGACACCCTTTCAACAGCCCTCCGTTACCTGGTGGTGGAGGCCCCAGAGGACCCCCACATGGCCCCCTACCTCCAATGGGAGGAGGCATGGGTCCTGGGATGAACATGATGGGTGGCATGGGTGGTGGCCCTGGTGGAAACATGGTGGGAGGCTTACCAGGTATGCCCCCTCAAGGACAGTTCCCTCCCTCACAAGATGGTCCCTATCCTGGCCCTAGTCCGCCAGGACCAGGCAACGAGGATGCAAAGAACTTTGGTGGAGGAGGCGCACCGCCTGGGCCTCAGCAGCAGCAACAGCAGCAGCAGCAGCTTAATCTTAATCCCAACGGCCCCCCTCCAAATAATACCACTCCTGGCCCTCCTCCTAATTCTGGTCCACCACAGTCAGGAGGAGGCTTCCCTGGCCACCCTGACGTTCAGCAGCCCAATGCCAATACACCCGGTCAGCCTCCCTCAGCACCACCCCAGCCTAATCCCAACTCTTCTCCTACTGGTCCTCTGAATGGATCAGGCCAGACCCAGCATCAACCACCCAGTCAGCTACAACCCCCTAGCAGCACAAACACCCCTAACTCTAACAACTCCACCCAGCAGCAACAGCAACAATCCACTCCACCTAACTCTGCCCCTGGCTCCACCCCTTACAACCAGCAGAACAACACTCCTGGTGCCGGTGGTCCGATGCCAAATGCGACCTCCAATTCAGGTCAGAATAACATGACCAACAACAACGGTGGCAACACTCCTGGCAGCAACCCCAATCCCCCATCTAACTCCACTTCCACCCCGAACACCCAGTCTCCCCTGCCCCCTGGCCCTGCTGCCCCCTCGACTGGGCCTGGTTCTGGCCCTGGAAAACTCGGTGGCCCCGGGATGGTCTTCCCTTGTGGCCTCTGTATGGCGGAGGTGCATGACGATCAAGATGCCATCCTGTGCGAGGCATCCTGCCAGCGCTGGTTTCACCGTGACTGCACGGGTCTGACGGAGCCAGCATACGGGTTGCTGACTCGAGAGAGCGCTGCTGTTTGGGCCTGTGACTTCTGCATCAAGACCAAGGACATCCAGGCCGTGTTTGTGCGCCAGGGATTAGGCCAGCTGGTGGCAGCTAACGAGAGTTGAGGAGTGAGTGACGGAGGAGCAGCGTGGAGGTGCGACACCTAAGGACAAGTAGAGACCTTCTTTGCTCTGATGTAATTGAATGACCTGTATGTCATATCAGCTATTTGCCCAACTTTCTCTTGACTAGCCCTTTACTTGTTCAGTACACAGAGAAACACACTCATTGACATTCATGCTTATACATAGCACTTTGAGTGACTCTAGGCAAATGCTTTTTCCTCCCCCCCAAAAGGAGTCAAATCATGATGAATGTTAAACAACACAGTCCTTCAGACATCTAGCCTGCCAACCAGCAAAGCACTGACACCAACACACTACCTCACACACTTTGTGACTGACTGGCACGGAGGCTCCCGCACTGACTGACTGTGATGAACTTGCCACAATCGTGCACTACACACACCACGGTCAAACACATACACAGAAACCCACACAAGGCGGGGAAAGTAATGTAATGAAATCATCAGCATTGTTCTTGGATTTTTCACAGCTTTTAATTAAATCAGGCATGATATATCAAATCTTTAGAGCTGAAAACTTAAAAAGGGACTTGGGGTTTTTTTTTTTTTAATGATACACAGCTTTGTGTGTCATAGATATGCTTCATTTTAGCACTGCTGTGTCACATGGTTGGCTTTTTTGGTGCAAGCAAGAAAAAAAAACATCAGTATTTAGCAGTGAAACTCAACAATACTGTAAAACAGTACATTTGCAGAATAATGAAAGTTCTTTTGTCAATTGCGGCACTTTCACACATGCATACATACACACACACTTTGATCCTGTACTTCTTCTATCTGTCATTTTGTACTCAGTGCTGATCAACCCAAAGGGAGACCCAGGCCGAGATTTCATCCCGACCTCACAGAGAGGTTTTTACCACCAAAATAGTTGTAAATATTAGGCCAGAGAGTTGACCAATGAACAAAAATAATAAGTTAAACTTATGTGCTTGGTTGTACACAGTATGACATTTTGGTTTTTATACAGTACATTTGATTAAACTGTTTCTTTATATCTGCAGTACAAATGAATTGTGAAATCAGTGCTTTTGGATGGTGTTGGCATAGCAAGTAGTGGCATCATGTCATATCAGATGTGCATAGTTGTTCAAAAAACAAACAAACACAAAAAAAACATGGGAGGGGGGTGCATGTGAACCAATGCAGTAACTGTCTGACCTGTTTATGTTTATATTCTGGCCTCTGCACCGCCAGAGGCCTCGAAGTAGACCAAATAACTTAAGAGCGAAAAATACCCATTTTTCACATTTGTCAAGGTATAAGGTGTTTATAACTATTCTTCCTTCTCTCTTTACTTAATTTTCTTTATTCAATGTCCGAGTTGCCTTTCTGTTCTTGCTCTCTCAGCTGTTCCTTTTTGATTTTGTACTGATATTTGTGCTGTGCTCTTGCTCTGCTCTGGCGCCTCCTGGTGGAAGCCAGAGGAATCAGTTGAGTCCCACACCAGGTGGAGAAGGGAAAGGTACTGAACTCTGAAGTAAAGACAGATTTTTTTGTACTTGTCCATGTCTGTTTTTATTCACATTTTTTAATTTGTTTGCTAATTGTATTAAAATGAGGGTTGGAAAACCCAATGAAACAGATAATAATGTAATTTCTTTCTCAAAATATTTAGAGTCAAAGTTACAGTATCTTTATAATTTTTTTTTTTTTTACAGTTAAACCATCAACTGCCTCAAGGTTGTTGTTTTTTTTACAGAAAGTGATGAGACATTTTTCAAGTTATTTTGTGAAACTTTTATTAGTGGAATAATAATAATAGTTGTTGAACTACAAAAAAAGAATAGATGAAAACTATATTTTGGGTCTGTACATGTTTAATTTCCAGGAATTTTTCTTAAAAATAATAGAATGTCTTTGACATTACAAGAAAACAAGATTAAGTTGCATCTTCCATTCAGTTCTATACAAAATAGCAAATAAGGTAAAAAAAAAAACTGATAAAATAGCAACTAAGTTGTAAATGAACAGTATAAACTGGCTGACAGTGGTGAAAAGTGCAGCAGCCCCAAAGTGTAACAAAACTAGTACAGTACATGAATGCATAGTTGAGAGTCTTCATTAGGACACAGTGTGGATAAATGTATTAATCCCTGAAATCTGAAGTTTTTATTACAGCAAGTGTCATTGTATTGTAAATTCATATATTGAGCATATTAATTTTTTTTTTAATTTGTCATAAAACATGAAATAGAGATTGTATTCAATTAGTGCAATGCAGTTCAATGCCAATGAAAGGCCTCAATAGTACAACTCAGCGTTTTATTCAGAGCAAAGCAGGTCAACTGAAAATGTCAAAAGAGACAACTGGTCAAAGGGCGAACCTTTTAACAAAGTGATGATCATTTTCCTCGGGAAATCAGAAAACTTCTCTTCCATACACACCTGTGAACAGCACCAAATTAAAAAGTTCCTTACAGAAAACTGATAAATGTGTGAAGGTCAGAGAGGTCACATCAAGACAAGAAAGATACTCCATATATGTTTATAGTGATACCTCACACATCATGATAAACCGTGTATAGAGATGAGTTAAGATGGTTTATTGTTGGTTACGTGGAAAAAGTAAAACACATTAAAAGCTGAGTGAGTGTAAATAATTATGAACTTGATTTCTTCTGAGTTTTTAAAGTCAGGTCAATGATCCTTCATGTTTAATGTTTAACCATGTAGGCAGAAATAAATAGAAAAGCCCATTTTATGTTAATAATAGGCTAAACTAGTCTTGCCTCAAAAGCCCAGTGCTGCCGTGCAAATATTTTCAAATCGACTGAGAGTGAGAAATCATCTCCCCTCACATCACTTGAAATGGGGGACACACTCCCTCCACCAACCTGTGTGTGCAGAGATGAAACCGAGCCCGCGGAAGGCGCCGCCTCCCGGGGAGCCTCCCACCAATGGAGTCGGTGCTGAGGCGGGACGACGACTGTCCGATGCGTTGGCAACAGGTTGCACTGGTAGCAGGGGGAGAGAAATTTCCCGGTGTCCTCAGTTCATTGAGTAACATCTTCCTCATCCCACCGACGCTGAGCCGAGCCGCCGCTGCTGGAAACACTGACCGAGGAGGAGGGAGGATTTCGGGATCCGGATCATCCTTACAGGTGCAGTGGAACAAAGTGCTGGTGTGAGTGTTTACACAGCTGCTGTGTATTTACTGTAGCTGTATTTACTGCTACATTTACTTTTTGTGCGCTCAGTGTCCGAGCAGCACTGTAAGCCCCGTTTTGCTGAGCGGGCATTTGATAACACTTGGATCAGCAGAGATGGACACCTGTGGCTTTTGAAACTGGCTTTGCCCATGCTCATTATTTCCTGAATCTGGATGGGAAAAAGCTTTTTGTCATTCGCTCGCACGTTTCAGCTGTTTGCACGCCGCTCTCTCTGTGTACGCCTCCCCGCTGCTGGCTATAATTGGATCTGACGCTGCGTAAAGAGGATATGAGAGGTTATTACAGCGGGCGAGGGCTTCAAATAGGATGCGACGGTGTTTAGTTGGGGGGCAGGTGCGTCGGTTGTTTACCTAGTTGCTCGGCTCGTGGTCCCACCGGCTTGAGTAAACAACACGGTGTTGGTTTCGACGCGCGCGCACCGATACTGACTGACCGGATAGGTGGGTGTGACGCAATTAATACAGGTGCTGAAGGGGACTCTGTGCAACAAGGTTTCTCCTCTCCAAAACAGCTTATTTATCAAATTTACGAGTCTAGCAGTGTTGATATAAATCTTACGCCTGTCAGGGAATGACAGTATACGCTTTGTCTCTGCTTCATGTCCGTGGCTATAATGAAAAGTGAGATAAGCCTCATATCCTTGTCAACATTACAGTTTACAACTCATAACTCAGCAGCTGCTGGAAGCTGGTCCTTTTTTGTTGTATTATCCAAATGAAATTGCTCCAGAAATAGTCCTGACCTAAAATGTGTGCTCCAGGGCAAAACAAGCTGTCTCTGAGGTGTTTAGGTAAACATGTGTCTTTAATGAGGGACTCCTGTTACCGTGTTGCTATTTTACACAAGAGAAGCTGCACCTGTATCACCCAAACAAAGCCCGAAACAACAGCTAGAATGATTACATTCGTTTGCACAGGCTGTTTACTGGTATCACCCCCCCCCCAAAAAAAACAAATGCTAAATATTCAAATGTTATGTTGTTTTGGTGTCAGTAAGGGCTCAGTATTATGATTTATTGACTTTTATTTGAATCATACTGACATGTTCATACAGTGTGACTGGTTCACAGATGTTATTTATATGAATTATTTATCCCAAACAAATTATACTTTAAAAAAAAACACACCTAAAGGTTATTTCTTGTGGTGTGAAAGGTTACATGCAATGCAATATGTCAT
>JAQFJA010000008.1:8301691-8323861 GCA_029874485.1 Naso brachycentron
TGAACTAACCATCAATTTGATTATATAACATGCTGGTTCACATATTTGATGTGATTTATGAGAAGATGTCAGACATTCCTACTATTTTTTTTCTTCCCTTAATATGAGTAAACATCAGCAAATAGTGAAAAATGCTGATTGTATTCCCCAGAGCTCATGCTGATATCTGCTAATTGTTTTCCTGTATTCCCACAGACATTGCATTTGCATGGATATAAAACAGGGAAAAGCAGGATTTTTTAAGCGCCGTACCTCCAAAAGTTTTGAGTTTTTACTGGAAAAATACACAAATATATCTAGTGTCAAATTTGTCTCCAGTTGTCTCATTTTATTTATTGATAGGCTATGTTGTTTTTGATTTTATCCAAAAGAGTAACTCCTTATTCGGATACCCAGGGGCGACAGACAGGAGAAAGTCAAACATTAGACGTGAGGTAAAGCAGAGGGAGGGTGCAGAAGCAAAGGTGAAGGAGCAGTGCCTGCTGGGTGAGGAGAAAGGGAAGAGTGACGGCAGATAGTCCCGTTCGGTGACATTCCTGCATCTGTTGACAGAGCCATTCCTTGTGACAAGAGAGAGAGAGAGAGGAGGTGAACCAGTTGTCACCAAGCAGTGCTCGGCTACTGGGAACGTGTACCACAACTGAGCCTTTGTTGAAATTCACTCCAGGAACGTGTTTACACCTGGGAACTTTTTCAGTGAGCAGCAGCTGAGAGCCGAGCACCTTGATCATGTCATATTTCAGCAGTGGCTCATTTTTTTCACCATCAGAATATTCTTTTGTTGTCCAGTGAGCAACATGGTCACAAGCTCTGTTGCTTGCTGTTAGATCAGGAAAGGGGAATTAATTTGGTTTTGTATTTTTAGTCTCCAGTTTGTTGACTCTTAATTAATCTCCCCCTCTCTTTTCACTTTTTATGAACTGCCTGTGTGGACAGTTTTTTCCGCATGTGTAGGCTTTACAGTTAACGCTGCCCCAGTTCTCAGTTTCTTCTTAATCTGTCCTTATTCATACAAATGCAAACCACGCGCAATGCCGAGTGTTAAGGGAGCGACTGGAATCCGAAGAATGTTTTTTAGGATAGACAAAGGCTGGCTTTGATTCACAGATCTAACCTCATTGCCAGTCAAGGTTCTTCATGTTACACTGTAACCAGTGGTCAGTTAGAATTGGTAACTTTTTAATTCTGTGGGAGTCACATCTGTAGGGGCTGCAGGCTGTGGTGGGGTTGCAATGCAAAGGTGAGTTTCAGAAAAAAAGACTTGCTCTCATGTGATAATATGACAGCAGTAACAGAAGTGTTTTCACGTACTTACTGCCTTCCCGCTATTTAAGAGAGACACTTAAAGGAGCAATGCTCTTATGAGGAACTACCTGCTACTACATAGGGAATGCACAACAGGTTTGTGTATTGTGTGTGTGTGTATGTGTATGTGCGAGCCTGTGTGTATGCTTACACAGCTCAAAGCAAACAGTCTACGCCTCAGTGACTCTACTCTGAAGTCTGGTGACTGGGGAGACTCTGGCAAAGGCAGAGAGGGGAGGCCCATTCCTGACATAGCCCCCAGTGTTTAATGCTCCACAGAGCCGGGACAATAGGAGGAGTATTCACCTCCTCATCACTGAGCTCATTTTCAAAGCACATAAGGTGGACGTGCCCAAGCTGCTGGGCTAACATTGCTGCTGAGTTTTTTAAATGAACTGCACCACCCTGGAATTAATTTGCAAGTTTTTTGATAATCTTTTGATAAATTCAATCATATTTTTAAGCAAGAATGCCAAATTTATATGGGTTTCAGCATCTCCAAAGGGAGGATTAAGTGGTTTTAATTGTCAGTTATAACATAACAGAATATTTTTGGAATTTGGACTAATGGATAGCTTAAAAAAATCAATTTGAACATATTATTGAACTCTGGTGAATAACAATGGGCAGTCTCTTTACTACATTTTATTGGCAAATCAAGACAATATTTGTGACTTAGCTGATACAGAAAACAATGTGCACTGCAGCAGTATTGTCATTTGAAACAGTTATAAAAATTCTGCGTCATTTAAAGTGATTGAGTTTTGCATCTTTATATAGTTAGAGGACTTATAAGAGACACAATTTTAAAAAAGTATAATTAAAATTGAAGCCATTAAGACCAAAATAAATATCCTGATTTTCAAACATGGTAAAGCATGGGTCAAACCCCAGAAATAACTCCTACATTTCCCATCATGCAACAGACAACATCATATTGTCTGGTAAACACTCACATCTTTCAAACTCCTTGTCCTGAGTTTATATGTAAATAGATGTTTGGCTCTTTCTCTCTGCCTGCTTTCCGGCTTTTTGTGTCTTTAATAATGATCAGATGAAGACATCAACACAGTCAGCATGCCTGTGCAAACTAGTGTAATTGTGTGTGTCAAACACACCCACTCAAACTCTTTCTCTCACTTCCGCGCACACCCTGTGGACGAAGTAGTCTTCAGTCTGTACAAAGAAGTTATTAATGCCCCAGTAGCACAAGACATGAATACTATTCATTCTGGTTGTGGAGAAATTGAATCCGCTGAACAATCGGGGAAGATTTTTGCCTCATCAAGATGTACCAGTAACCCGATATGTAAGCTGAGTCAGAGTGAGAAGAAGAGTGAAATTTACACAAAAGCCAAGAAAACTGTATTAAGAATGAATGACTCATGCAGGTTAAAAGGAGCATCTGAGAAATTTAAAAGGGTCTGAAAATGTTTCTAATCCTCTACAGGCCTCTAGAGTGGAACAGATAAAAATAAGGATCTTATCATCAAGACTTTCATGCTCAATTTTTAAGCTCAACCAAAACATTCAGTTTGCCAATATTATCAGCTGATATTGGGGTATTGCAGATACATTGATATCAGCGTATATGTTCTATGATATGTTTTTTAAAGCTGGAAATAATGCTTGGACTAGAGATTTAAAATGATGTAATTACATAGTTTGTCCAGCAGAGGGTAGTCTGTTGTTCACCAACTTATAAATGAAATGTTCACTGTTCAGTGCACTGATGTTTGGAGTAAATTTTGTTCACATGTAAGGTATCCATTGTGTAAGTAGAATGTTGGCCGATCTATCGGATATCATAATTTCCTTGCTCCCTAATATCTGACCCCAAAAATCCCATATCTGTCAGGCCCTACTCAGTCTGTCATTGCTTTCAACCGTTGTTCAACTGATTCACCTGATTTGCATTTCTGCTGTTGTCCCTTCCCTGTCCACCCAGGCTGCTTGCACAGAAACCAGGAAGTGAACATGAGTACTCTCTCCACTGACAAGAAGCCTCCTGTGGATTACGGTGTTCAGATCCGCTTCATCAAGGACCTCCATGACACAGGCGGAGGTTATCCTGATAAGTCCAGAGTGAACAGCACTGCAACACCTCCAACCAACAAGTATGGGGTGGCAGTGCGGGTTCAGGGAATCTCTGGGCAGCCTTATGTGGTCCTGAAAGACGGCGAGAAAGGTGACTCTTACGGAGTTCAGCTGAACACTCCCACCCCCAGCTCAGGGCCACCTTCACCTTGCAACAGCCTCCCCAGAATTAGCAAAGTACCAGCAGAAATCCCAAACCCCTACAGCCCTGCTGTAAGTGCAGCACATTCCCCTGTTTCTGCAGCAGAGGATGAGGATGGGGAGATTTTTGGAAGCCCTCTTAGAAGACCTCCAGGGGATGGTCAGGCAGGAACACAAGGGGAGGAGGAGGGTGGAGCTGGCAGAGAAGGACAGGCAGAAATGTCAAAAGCTGAACCCCAGCTCAGGGCAAAACCCCCCAAAGCAGAGAAAAACAATGATTGGACTAGCAAAGAGGAGTATAACGAAGCAGGGCTGAAACCTGTCAAATTAAACGGCATTGGACCCAGGCAGGTCAAGCAAACTGGTCCTGGTTTTACTGGTTCTTTGGGGAGATACAATGGGATAAAACACAGGATGGATAAACCCGACTCAGAACCTCCAGCATCAGCTGATGATGAACCTGCCCCAGCAATCGACACCAACTCCCTGGCCCCCATCAACAAGCTCATCAGTAAGTTCAACAGTGGGACGCCAGGCAGTGCCCCACAGGCCAGGGGCCGCACTGGGGCGAGGCAGCGGCTCAGGTTTGATGAGCGCAAGCGGTCCAGGAGTCTTGATGCTAGAAAAGATGCTCAGCCTGACGTTCGCCCTCTCTCTCCCACCTCTCCCACTATAAACCCCTATGCTATTCCTCTCTCTACTCCCTCCACTTTGGCGTCTTCTGCCCCAGCGAACGGCAGCCTGGGAAGGAGCCCGGCATTAGCTGCCAAGGTGACAGCCCTAAATGCCCCCAAGACAAGTTTTCAGTCACCAGGGAAGTTTGTTGCCAAGGACACCGCTCCAGCTGTGGCAAAGAAGCCCGTAAGTACCAGCAATCGTGAGGTTATTGTGAAGCTATTTCCAGGTATTAAACTGTCTCTTTATTTAGCGCCTTACTTTGTTTACTCTCTGTTTAAAGGAGATCCCTCTGAGGAGTCTGAGTCAGAGCGCACAGGTCAATAATGGGGAGGAAACTCAAGTTAAGCAGCCTACTTTCAACATTCTCAAAGATAGGTAAATCTGATATACTGAATAGCTAGAGTCACTGTTACTGTGTATTGATAAATGTGATTTTCCACTCTAATACTGTGTCCACTGTTACCTGATCAGCACCAGTGAGAATGAGGGATCCCTCAAAAGAAAAACCAACATCGTCTATGAGACAAGCAGCAGTCTGAAGGTAAGACAAACATTAAAGTCAGTGGTTTGTTTGACCAAATACAGAAACTGTTAAATATTTTTACATGCATATAAATGTGATTCAGGTTTTGCTAACAGATTAGAAAGAATAGCATCAGCAAAAATTTGTGTTCTAGTAACAGAACTAAGCTTTTCATTCTCAGTTCATTCTCAACTCTGAGAACAGCATGTGTGAAAAATAATATCAGTTAATGAATTTTTTTTTATTGCTTTCGAACCATCTTCATCAGCCAGTAGAATAAGCTGTGGTGCCACACTTGCATCACATGATTGCACCTGAGTCAGTTCCAGTCCTTGATAAATAGTGTGTAATGTGGTTGAAAGCTTCAAAAGAGTTTGAAAGTAGATCTTTGAATTATGATTTTTTTTGTCATACCTTAATAAATATTTTGGGATAGCATCAAGTGCCAGTCTTGTAGCCTATTTTGAATTTTGTTAGTGGTGAATCACTCGTTTGTTTTAAATTGCAGATTGTACCTTTAAAGAAGTAGTCCAGCAATTTGGGTAATATCCGTTACCCCTTTCCTGCCAAGAGTTTAAAAAATACCTTTGCCACAACTTTTGTGCATGAGAGGTAAATATTGAGCTACAAGATGCAGCCTGTTAGCCTAGCTTAGCATAAAGACTGAACACGGGGAAAGAGTTAGCCTTGTCTGTACCCAGTGTGAGTCCTTCCTCAGTGTGAGTCGTGCATGCACAAAAAGGTCCGCCATCTTGGACAGCTAGGTATGGCTACAACCAGATGGACAAACATGTCACGATCTGACTATAATGCTCTAAATCAGGCTTTTTGTTTAAAAACTACATCCTAATTTGTGTCTACACGGAATTGTCCACAGAATTCAAATCTAAATCGAAATGCAAACTGTTTTACATGTGCTGCATAGTAAAGTTCAAGCTTGCCTAGCTAGCAAGGACACTTGCACTAGCCAGCTAACAGGACTGCTCATGTTAACATCACTGCTTGCATGAATAGGGCTAGCGCTGGCTTTGTGGCTAGTGGGAGCCAGAGCCGTTCAAAAACAGTGTGCTAGATAATGCCTGTGTTATAATTTCAACTTGTGGTGGCTAGTTAACGCCAAGCGAAGACGCTAGCATAATACCACTAACACCTATTTCAGCTAACTTAACTGGCAAATGAATTACTAGTCAACAGTTTATGTCCAGTTTACAACAAACCATGCCTTTTCCAGTAATTCAACCTGTAATCCTAACAAAAATATTGGGAACAGTAAAAAATTAATCAGTAACATTTAGCATTTAATAACCACATGTGAATTGCTCATGTGATGTAGCCTAGCCATAGCTAGCTGTCCAAGATGGCGGACCTTTTCCACGCATGCATGGCTCACATCAGGTACTGACAAGCCTGACTCTGTTCAAAAAAGCTACTTACTAGCATCTTGGTGCTAAGCTAAGCTAACATCTGCTTACTATAGCTTATAGTGTATTTACCACAGGGACATAGTAGTAGTATTTATCTTCTTATCAGCTCTCAGCAAGGCAGTGTAAAAGTATATTGGACAAAATCTTAATTTTTTTTTAAATTGATACGAACCGTAAGAGTAGCAGCTGGACGGTGAAGTTGTCTCTTTTAGACTGTATTTAAGAAGGATGAATACTGATAATAGTTTAATTCAGACTTTGAGATGTCATTTATTTGAATATAACTGTTTATTGTGATTGTAGTTGCTTGCTGCAAGTAGTTGCTTTAAAATTATTAGTTGCATCATTAATTTGCTTGTGTTTATTAATTAGCTTGCCACCTTACAAAAAGCTTAATAAAATGATTATATGATACTAAGACATTTCATAAATGTATAACAGCTTGTAATCCAATTAGCTTTTGTGGTCTGTAGGTTCAGCTTGTTGGTCAAACAAATGGTTGGAAAACAGTTGTGTCTGGAATGAGAGCCTTCTTTTCAACAAAGCCATTCTTGTAATGTAGCTAACAGATGGTTGGCAGCCTGTCCTCTTTTCTGACAGTATGAAGTTTTCCATTTCATTCACTTTGTCTCCGAGGATCCTCTTTTGGCAGGCCAAAAAATGCAAAAAATAAAGCAGCATGCTGTGTTTTCCTCTGTCAATTTTGGTGCCATCTTTGCTCTTTTGTGCTCCTGTGACACCTTATTAAAATAAATTGCCATGGCTTTTATGAGCATGAGCACGCCACTTCCTTTAAATGTGCATCATTTTGCATAAATCAACATTCAGAAGTTATTTCTTTGTGTCCTCAGCTGTTTTTTATTACGTTCACTTGATTATGTATGATCCCTTGTTATGTACTTGTGACCGTGGCTGCCTGTGAATCATTTCCCCGTCTTGTCTCTTGGCAACGATGCACCTGCGGAGGAAAGCTGTTGAGGGCTCAGTGTGTGTGGAGGACGCAGTCATTGAGAGCCATCAATAATTGAGTTAGACTGGAACCCTGCACCAGCTGGGGGTTGGCGTGCCGGATGGGGCAGATCTTTCAGTTTTGTTGTACAAAACCTTTCTGTTTTTCACAGCGGCAACCACGCTGTCCACTTTGGTTGATATTAGTGGGTGATTTCTCCGCCAACAGCCATCTCAGGCTCTTGAAAAGCAATAACAGCCACTCAAACATCCACAGCCGGCTTTGGATGAAATGGTTTACACTTTTTTGTGTTTATTTGCCCTAGGCTGTTTATTCTGCAGCTCTGCCTCTAAACCAAAGCATTTTCTTTTATCCTTCTAAAGCCAACACATAAGATCAGAGCAGGATCATCCAAAGACTGTTTGGGGCATTTGTGATAAACCCAACATCCAGATTAATCTCCTGATACATGCTTAGCCTTTTTGTCAGAGAGTTCTTTGCATTTTGAAACATCTTGACCTAACTTGTAATGTCTGAGGCTCTCTGTAAGTGTTTGTGGTGTGTTTTTGACGGGTTCAATGTGCTGTGGCAAGTTAATGTGTGTCAGTGGGAGAGTAATGGAGTAGCACTGACACCATGTTTGTTCTCTGGTTAATTGAGGATCAGTTGCTGGTGTATTGGGTTACCTTGGGCTGTAATTCCTACATCAATGAAGTCGTAAGTTGGTGCTTGAAATGATGTCACACACAAGTGACCATATTCAAATGCAACAAGGAAAACAAGACATAAATCAGATAGAAGCTCTGATAAAGACCTTATTAGAACTTGTTTTGCTCTTGTTGATGCACAGAGCAGCCATCTTGGATTTTGAGGTCAAGGTTGGTGAGTTTTTCCTTCTTTCCAAGTCAGAACTCCAACTTCAGGGGGCGCTACAGTTAAAATTTACACTCAAGAAGGCAGAAATTTTGATCTCCTGATTCATATTAAATGCACCATAAGGGCACGAGAGTGATGTATGTGTGTAAGCAACCTTTTTTCACCTGTGACCTCTTAAAAATGAAGCTATGTCTTATTCTAAACCCTCATCAGCTTGCACATATTTACAGGTTGTGACCATTAGTTTTATTTAAACAGATTTTGTAAAGCCTTCCTTACAAGGGCAGAGTGATTTTCTACGCCAATAAATAAAAGTTCATTTTTCCAATAGGTAATGTAATGTGACTCATTATTATAGCTTGAATCATCACCATCAGACTCTCTTAGTTGAACTGAGCAAAAGATCAGCAATTGCATCAGAAAATTTTGATAGAAAGTTAAAAAGTCTGTGTGCATAAAGACTTGAGGGGAAGAATTAACTACAACTCCCAGGGTGCATTTTTGGTATAAAACATCCAAAGATGGAGAAGAGGTTGATAATTATGAAGTTCCATTGATTTTACAAGCACAGTGATTGACTGGCTTTCACTCCATGGCAACCTGGTCAAGCTCCATGGATATTGTAAAGTTTAGACACGTTCAGATTTTTTTTTTTAATGAAAAAATGAAAATGAAAAAATTGTTTTGCTCTATTATGTTGGGAACTCACTGTCCTAGAGGCTACAAGACAGAATCAGATTTTATTTGATATCAGACTTTAATTTAATCTCCTTTGCGTTATGTAATCCCCTCATCCTCAAGTTTTTCAACTAAGAGTACTCATACATTCAGCCGAGCAGGAGATTAATTCACATAAGAATAGAGCTGATGCAATTGACTCAAAGTGCTCAAAGAACTTATATGTGTCTCAGTTATGTTATCTTCAGTTAATTATCTCTTGTGAGGGCAGCAAGAGGCCGACGTGTCCCAGTAAGGGATTATCTACAAACTGTCCTGCAGGGAACAAAAAGCAAATGTAACAAATCTGCATAAAACGCATCTTCGTCATCCTTCACCGATAAGTTATAGCGGTGTGAGGTCCTCTGGGGAGCACAGCCGCCCATGATCCTTGCTTTGTCTCTCTCTCCTCTCTGTGTCTGTGTGTGCATCACTCTAATGAGTGTGTAGGAGGATAAGAGAGGTTTCATGGGCAGAGGCTGCGCTTACATTGTACCTCTTTTTCAGCGGGAGGGAGCCATGACGAGCTGCGGAGCGGAGTGGGCGACACCGCTCTGGCTCTGCTCCCCTGCAGCCTGTCAGAAAGAGTTGTTAATGCGGCGAGGCTGTCTTTTTTGACGATGTCTGAGCACACTTGCAGGGCCTGTTCTCCCGAAGATTTTTGACTGTCAAGAAGTAGGGCAAGGAATCCAAAGCAGGGTTGTTTTTTTTTCTTTTAAAATTTCGGATGGTACAGAGTGCATTATGTATCGCAAGGTCGACAGTGACACTCTGCTGCAAAGTTTCCAGTCCCCTTCTAAGTCTTTGTGCACTCTCATGTCCCTTTCTCTCTGTGTTGCTCACACACTTTCAATGTGTGTGTGTGTGTGTGTGTGTGTGTCTCTTCTGCAGAAGGGAGGTCCTGATGGGAGCTTCAAAAAGGGGAACCTCGAGGAGCTTCAGGAGCAACTCAGTCGCTGCAAGAAAGAGCTGCAGCAGGCCCATGATGAGTAAGGATGTGTGTGTGTGTGTGTGTGTGTGTGTGGTTTTGCATGTACAGTATGTGCTCTTAACAGCTTCCAGTTATTGCTCCTGTGCTTTTTTCATTAAAGGATCATTTCACTATAGCTTGATTGATGGGTTTGTTAATGAGTTTGCTGTTGCAATATTAATGTGTGTGTGTGTGTGTGTGTGTCCAGACTAGCTGAGGAGCGTATGTCCAGAGAGTTGGCGGAGTCTCGTCTTCGCCTACAGGAAGATCAGCTGGCTGAACTTCAGGAGGAGCTGAGGAGGGTTTCAGAAAACTCACCTAACTCAGACTCACTGCAGACGGTACTAACACACATATACAGCCCACACACACACACACACACAGAGAATAATACATCACAGCACTTCTTCTTATCTGTCCATTTGACTGTCTTTGTCTCTGTGTCTCTTTCTGCAGGATGTGATGACTCTGCAGGCCGACCTGGCAGAGGCCGCCATGCTACGTCAGCGCCAGGAGGAGACTCTACACCAGCGGGAGCGGGAGCTGACGGCTCTGAAGGGGGCGCTAAAGGAGGAGGTTGAGTGCCATGACAGGGAGATGGAGGTCCTGAGGGAGCAGTACAGCCAGGACATGGAGAACCTGAGAAGAACCATGGAGCAGGTCACACAGGTGAAGCACACAATTGTTTGTTTAGTAGCCCACAGTTCTGAACTGTATGTTTTTCTGGGATCTTGGGGGTTTGAACTTTAGAGCAGCAACAGTTCATTAAACGTGTAATAAAAACATGATTTTTGAAATGGATTCATCTGTAATTTTTTGGGAGTTCTGACGTAACTAATTAGCAAAAATGATTAAAAATTCCTTGGAGACAGAGATAAAAGTCGTGGAGGCTGTGCAGTTGAGATCCAAGAGGCTTTGAAAACTGTCTCTTCCGATGCCTGATTAATGCTACATTACGAGAATATTGATCAGTAAAAGTAGAAGAAATACAAAACTATAAAAAGCACAGGTTGTTTGATGTAAGTTTCTGTGATCTATGCGTGATAATCAAGTGATTTATGAATGCTTCTGTGCTACATGTACAGTCACTTTGATGTGGGATGGGCGTGTTTTTGACCAGATGAGCTCTGAAAAAAACAGACTCTAATCTCACTGGGAGTGACTGGTCGTGTCCAATAAAACCTTGAAATGTTGGTTTAAAAACTCTGATGTCACTGAACCAACATGGGTGACTTAGTAAACTGAACAAAGAATTCCCAAGATACTTTGAGAGAGCGAGTCAGCTCCAGTTTATGTGCATCTTTAACAAAGTCTATTTACATGTTTCTTTCTCTTTCTTTACTTAAGAGTTCTTTCATTTCAGAAAGTCTAATACACAGGTGCTTTGGATCAATAAATGATCAAAAAAAAAAGTCTCACTTTGTTAAAAAAACAAGAACATGAGCACTTGTGATTGTACGTGTGCTTTATTTTTACTTATTTTTTAGCATTTATTACTTAAAAGCTTTGGTTAAAAACAGAAGTTGACGTCTGCTTTTTTTCTTTAAGATATCTGTGTTGGAATTCAACGTAAACTTGCACAAAAACAGATTTCCATTGTGTTCCCAATTAATTATATAGTTTCATTGTCAAACTCAGAATCTGCTGATTAAAGAGTAAGGATTTACCATTTTTTACAGCTTCAGCAAAACCTGCAAAATGTTATTCCTCTGACTCTGATCAATGAAATGATTTTTTTTTTTGCTACATCATTGTCTTCTAATGAACACTTGAAGCCATCAGAACATTTTTCTTTCCATTCTTTCAGAGGATCTCTTTGTACAGGTGTAGTGAGAAGAACCTTCAGGTTAAACCTGTCAGGCATTTTGTGCGTCCTGCATGCGTTATTAAAAAGACCGTATTAAAATGTGCTTTGATGTTGCATCCGCCCCAATTATACATCCAGGCTTTGTCTTGTCATTCTTTTTTATGTGTCAGTGTTCAAACAGTGAGTGAGGGTATCATGAAGTCTGGCTGAACCCAGTGTGCAGAGTTAGAAAAGAGAATTTTTCTTCTTGTGATTTTAATGTGAAACTTTTCCAGAGTTTCTGTTTCAACCAGTGGACTATTTTTGCCGCACTGTGCTGTAGGATGTGGTGCAGAGGGAATTTGAAGCGTATAGGCATGTACAGGAATAGATCATTATGCATTTTGAATTCCGAAAAAGGTAACGGCAGCATCAGGAAAAAAAGTAACATGCAGCCGGAGAGCAGAAATAAGCAGACAGGTTGGCAGCTGCGTTTGAAGTGGTGATTTATTTGGCGTAGGATTGTAGTGTTCTGTCTTGTCTGATATTTCCTGGTGTTATTTCTCATGTAGAAGCATGTTTTTTTGGGGGGTTGAAGACATGCTGATGAAGGCATAAGACAAAATGATCTCTGTTTTTCCATTTCTTTGCATGAAAAAGAAAATGTAATATTTTTCTCCGTGAGAAGCTCAGTGTTCTGCACAGACTCTAATGATTTATGTATCAGTTTTTGTACATTTTGTTTTGTTTGTGGGTACTTTTCAGTCTCAGGACCAGATAGAAGAGGAGAGGGAGAGGGTGAACGCCTCCATACTGACCCTGGAGGAAGAGCTGGAGAGCTGCAGAGATCAGGGAGAGCAGTGGAGGACGCAGCTGGATGCCACCAAACAGGACCTGCACAACACTACAGAGGAGTAAGTAACTATAAATGACATTTTATGTCATTTTGTGCCTTTTCACCAATATCAACATCAACCACATCTGTGAGCCTGTTCAGTCAGCAAGAAAAGACATTACAACACTCCAAAATAGCAATACACTGGTTTTGTGCTTCACTTGTGAGTTTAGAATATGCACACTTCATATCTTTTTCAGGCATAAAATCACTGTCTGAGCATGAAGTTATATTTAAAGACCATGAATATGTGGATAAATCAATGTTTCTTTTACAGACCTCAGACAGAAGCTTAAATTTCTAAGCACTCATGCTGAACTAAACTGATTATGGAGCCTTAGCATTATTTTGTATCCATAAACAGAGAAACACCAGCAATGCTTTTGTGTGTCTAGAAACAAGCTTTTACTCACAGCTGCTCTTTATGTTTTGATTTGGCAGTTGTAAAACATTAGCCTTAGTGTAGCATCAAATAGGTGCTGTCTTATTTTCAGGAGAATTAATTTAAAGACTTTAAAGTTGAAAAATATGAAAGTTTTTGCTTAAATAGTTCAATAATTATCCAAAGCTATTTTGACTTTATGTCAAAACATTTGTCTTGTGTTGAAGAGAAATGTTCTGAAGTTAGCATGCTAACAAGCTAGCCCCAGCCCTTCCTGTCTCAGGATACCTGTTGAAATTCATACTCCAAACAAATGGAGCTGCACATCACCAGAGCTAATGACTACCAACTGTAGCTGCTGATAGCCAGTTAGGTCAGTCAGCCGTGCAGCTAGCGGTCCTCTTAGCTGGCTCTGTGTGGACTGGGAGTTCTAATCTTCAAGAAAATGTCCTGCTAACACAGGAGCTTTGGACTGCTGGGAGGCTTGGGGTTTCAGGTCCAGAACCAGGCTGCCAAAATTGGAAATGTTGGTGGGAACTGGTGCCAGAATGGGGCCCAGAACAAGATATGTTTGAACTGGTAACAAGACCCAAAACAGGCACATTCTCCAATCAACAAGGGCCAGTTTAATGACAAGGAATACTGTGAAGAGGTTTTTTTTTACAGCTGCTCTGACTTCAAAGAGGATGAAAACAAGGCAGGTTAAGGCAGCACAGGAGAGACGTGAGGTAGAAAAGGAGCCTGAAGGAGGTCGGGGATCAGTCTTGTGTTGGAGAGATATCTACTGAAGTTAGCATGCTAACCAGCTAGCCCCAGTACACCCTATCTCAGAATACCACTTTGTATCTTTAAGAGGCAATAGTGCGAGTATAGCTCAGGCCTCAGGAGGTTGGACATCAGTCAGTGCCCATTACCTAAAAGGGCAACTGGCTACACGGCTAACTGAGCTGACTAGCTCGCAGCAGCTACAGTTAGCGGCAGTTAGTTGAGTGACATACTGCCCCCTGTTTGTTTGGCATATAAATTTCAACAAATTGCCAGTTCCTACACACTGCACCTTTAAAGTACCCACTGAAAACTCAAGTTTCTGTAAAACTCAAGTGTATGTGGATGTACTGCTTTTGGTTCAATCCTGCAATATCATATTTCTCTCGAGTTATTTTTAATGCATGCACTCTTTCACTTGACTTTTCATTCGACAGGAGCGGGAAGCAAGACAGCAGTCGAATGTGAGAGAGAGAGAAAATCAATCTCACTGTGTTTGGTTTGAGTAGGTTTAGCCTAGTTTCCAATCAGCAAGTCTGAACTTGAGATGTGTTCCCTGAGATACACTTGAAGAGCGCATTCTGCATCTGGTGACAACTGTTTTGATCATCAGATCGTCGAACCTCTTACTAACACTAATACACCAATAATAAACCCAATCATGTCAATCCTTCCAACAAATCAAGGTTCATAAATTGATTTTTTAAGTTGATCAATGAGTTTTTAATTGTTGTTTTTCTATCATTTAATCTAAACAAGACATCCTTGATTTAATTGCTTATAAATGTGATGAATGAGTTAAGGGGGCATCTAAATTGATTATGCCAGTGGTTTTGCGCAGTAGTTTTGCTCCCTTGTGCTTTCTTTGTTGTTTGTCACTGATATGTGTGCCTTGCAGTGTGCGTATGTGTCTATGTTTTGTGTGTGTGTGTGTATAGTTTAGAGAGCCCCTGTTACCTCTGTGTGTTCTTTAACATCTGCTGTCTTCCCGCAGGCTGCTGAAATGCCGTTTAGAGAAGGAAGAATTTGAAGATGAGCTGAAGAAACTCCAGGATTCGCTGCTCGCCATGAAGAAACAAATGCCTGCGTCTGATGATAACCGTTCTTTAGCAGAGGTAATTCACATGTCAGTCAGGAGGTAACGCACAGATTATGCTCGCTGTGTGGGTGAACACAGGCGCTGATCTCCTCTGTTTTACAGTATGTTTTAATCTGTTAGAGCAGTTGGGTTTTCTTGAGGCTGAAGCTTTAGTTATTTCTTTAATTTTTCCTGCACTCAAATGCAGACTTCCCCAACTCAGACGCTCATTCATTTTTCTTCACACACATTTGATTCATTTCTGATTGCTTCTCTCAAGGAGCTTCGGCGTTGCCATGCTGATCTGAAGCGGGCTCGCGCTGATTTGGACAAACAAAAGGGCGAGTTAGACGAAAAGAGGGAGGCACTTCAAGCCCAGAGGAAAGCCAGCAGAGAGAAAGAGGCCGAGCTTCTGTCTGAGATCAACAGGTTGAAGGAGCAGTCGCAGAAAGACAAGGCCGACCTGGAGAAGGCGCTCGAGAAGGCAAAGGAGGTGAAGCATCCGACTGTGTGAAAGGAGGAACACCTCAAGCACTTTTCCAATGGATTTAACGTATAAAACAAACAAGGGATTAGAGCTTTCATAAAGATGTTTTTCATCGTTTTAAAGGAGAGTTCAGGTGTTTATAATATTCTATGCACAGACTGTAAATTCTTCTCCTCTCTACAGTCATCAGCTGGCTCTGCAGGAAAGACTGTGGTGGACCACGGCACCAACCAGGAGCTCCAGGAGGCAAACGCCCGCCTCAGAGAGAGGCTGGCCCGCATGGTACTGCACACCAAAAAGACAGTGCGGTGCACAGCTGTACACACACACACATGCATGCATGCAAAATAATCCACACAGATACACTGTGCAAGAACAAAAGAAATCTCCCTCCCACACAGACTCTATTTTCAACCGAGAGATGTGAAGTAAATGAGATCTGAAGGAAAACTCAGACATGTACGCTCAGAAAATAATCCCTCCAAGATAAATTTGCATGAGCTGCGCATTTTGCTCAATGTCTGTTGGAGCTACGACGTATTACAGCTTTTTCGAGTGCTATAATCTTGTTTCTTTTGATGTGAAGTGATCATGTGACGAGCAGGATCATACAAAATAAGTGTTTGAACAAAGCCAGTGTAAATGAATATAAGTCAAGAATACAGAGAGAAATTTTGGAGTGGAGATGGTGTGCAGTGACGAGAGGAATGATGTTTAACTGAACTTTGAATATGAAAAGATTCAGAGCCCTGTATTATTTGTAACTCCCTCCTATTTTACATATGAAACAGATATAACAATACAGAGTGCAAAGTGCAAAGGTGTAATGAATACTGTTCTCTTCTCAACATGGCCTAATAGGATTTTAGACACATCAATATTCACATCGAATGCTGTTTATCTGCAGCATGATGCTGATATAAACTGCAATGAGACAAAAGTTCATCAGGGGATATTTTCTCTTTCTTCAGACGAGGCTTCACTCCAGCGCTCCCTGGAGCTCAGAGACTGAGGAGGCAGTGGAGGCTCTGGAGAATGAGAACCGCTCCCTGAAGTCTCAGCTGGAGGAGGCCAAGAGAGGAGTCACCCGCCTGAGCAAGGAGAGGGACGAGCTGAACCGCCGGCTGGAGGACAGAGACCTGGAGAGGGAGGCGCTGAAGAGGGGCAAGGGCGACTTAGAGGAGCAGAAGAGGCTGTTGGACCGAGCGCTGGAGAAGATGAACAAAGAGGTGCGTGAGATTGTTCAGGTCAGCGGTCCTTTGATGATGCATGGAGATATTAAGTCATTCACCGCCATCTCTCTCTGTTTGTAAGATGGAGTTGATGATGGGAGATTCCCGTCAGTCGGTGGCCACCCTGCAGACGCAGCTTGACGAGTACAGGGAGCGCTCGAGGAAGGACCTGCAAGAGGCCCAGCGCAACAGCAAGGACAGGCTGGCTGAGCTGCAGAAGGCTCAGAGCAACCTGAAGGTCCAGCAGGACGAGGTGAGGACACGTGGGTTTAAATAAAGATGAGCAGAGGAAGGGACGCTGCACAGTGGCCTAGTGGTTAGAATGTCTGTGCTGAGATTGGATGGTTAGGGTTCAATCCCAGGTCAAGTCATACCAAAGACTATAAAAATGGTACCTAATGCCTCCCTGCATCAGGTAAGTCCCTGCGACATACTGGCGTACATCAAGCTGCCTCACACCACAAAAACAGGACACAGGCCTTCCAGGCTCTCAAAGGCTTACTTACTGGACGACGGGCAAGACATTTGATCAGACAGTCATGCTCTGCAGATAATGCATCTAAGTTAATTTGCTCATCTCATGACTTTGTTTTGCAAAATTAAAATCAATCGTAAGCTGTTCTTGGTCTCCGCTGCTTGTAATTAGCATGCTGAAAAGGCTAATAAAGAAGTTTTGTCTCTATTAACTAGCACCTGACATCCAGCATTGAAAACTTAATTGAAAGCCCGTTTTTATTCACTTTTTCACCACTGGTATAAGGTGACAAACTATTTGTAAACTATTTACTATTTGATTTGTCTGAGTGTTTGTAACCTCTTTTAGCATTACAGAGCAGTATGGAAAAAGAGAATGCATGGCTGGCAAACTTTAAGTTAAGGGGGATTTAATGACTCAATGAAAATGAGAAATGAAAATCAGTCACCTCCATCTTGTTTCAGGTTTCCCGTCTGAAGAAGGAGCTGCTGGTGTGCAGTGAGGAGAGAGACAGCGCCCAGCTGGAGAGAGACCTCCTCAACAACCGACTCAAACACTTAGAGAGCGAGCTAGAAACAGAGAAGAGCACCCACACTGACCGCACCAGGGAGATCAGAAGCCTGGAGGTGAGGCTTTGAGGTCAAAGGTCATAGACTGCAGGATCTAAAGTTGGTTGGAGTAAATCCAGGATACAGTGTCAGCAAATGGAGTTTAAGAAAAAAAAAATGGTTAGGAAGTCATGCACATGAGGTTCAAATATTATGTAGCATCAGTTTGGGAGGCTAAGTTCAAAAAATAAAAATTTTCTATTTGTATTTATCCGTCTAACTGTCTGTTAACAGGATAAAATTAAGACCATGGAGATTGAACTGGATGAGGAGAGAAGCAGCGTGGAGCTTCTGAACGACCGCATCACACGTACCAGAGATCAGGTACGATATAAAGTTATTTGAATAAACATGCAAATAAGCGACTGCATTTCTAGGTCGTCTGAAAGGTTTCCTGTCATTGCGTCCTTATTCTTTTCCTCTGTCCATCCCACTCTCTTCTCTCAGGTGGACCAGCTGCGTTCAGAGCTGATGCAGGAGCGTTCGGCGAGACATGACCTGGAAATGGACAAGAGCGCACTGGAGAGACAGGTATTTGCATGTGCACATAAATTTACACACACACACACGCACACACATACACAGTTTGTTTACCTCACTGTTTCACTCTCTTTGCAGCTGAAGGAGCTGAAGTCTCGCCTTGCAGACATGGAGAGTCAGTCTCGGCCCTCAGCTGGAATCACTCTGCTGGAAAACAAAATTCAAGAGCTGGAGGAGAGACTACGCAGTGAAGAAAGGTTTGCCTGAGCACACACAACAGGTCAAACAAACGATTCCTACTGTTTGGTGTTATTTATGGTATTTTAATGGTTCAAGCTGACATAAAGTAGCTCCTGCACACTGTTGACACATGCAGTAAATTGACTAAAATACCACTTTTTTGAGAAGCAACCCCCATCATGCATTTCGTTTTTCAAAGGACAACAAGCCTGCATCTGTATACATAGTCACAAAGAGCAGTGACATATTTGACCGACTCTGCAACCATCCACAAATGAAAAACCTGAGATAACTCAGCCTATAAAAATCTTGAGATAAACGTGTCAAAGTTTTGTGTTCTTACGCTGTGTGCGTTCTGAATTTCTCCACACAGAGAGAAGAGCAGCATCCAGGCATCTCAGCGACGAATGGAAAGAAAACTGAAGGAGCTCAACGCCACGATAGACCAGGAGAGAAGCCAGCACGTTGAGCAACGAGATCAAGTAAATATCAGGATGTGTATACAAAACCACCCATGCAGTTTGTTTTTTTCACTTTTTGTGTTTGCCCATTAAATATTAGCTTACAGGAGTATTTAGACATTTATTTGTCTTATTGCTGAGAGTTAGACGAGCAAATGAACAACTTTCTCATGTCTCTTTTTTTATTACATTACATTTATTTGGAAGACTCTTATGTCCAAGGACTAATAGGCTAATAAGTGTTTTTCAAAACACGTAGAAGCAAGACCACACCAAAAAGTATGTTCACTGCTACAGTATAAGTGCTTAGAGATGGACTTAAGAAATGAGACATACAAGCATGGTTTGTTAATATAGCCTACAGTCTGAAACAAAACAGTTTTACATTATGTCCAGCAAGCTTAGCTAAGCATAAAGGCTGGAAACAGCTATCTTGAAACTTCTAAAACTCATATTACATTTAATATGTACTTTCAATAGATTAGACAAGATATAGCATGCTAATTAGTGAGTTTTAGTAGTACCAGGCTAGCTGTTTCCAAGTTTTTAGCCTTTATGCTAGGCTAAGCTAACCGCTTTAGCTTCGTATTTAGCGTACAGACACACACTATCAACCTTCTCATCTAACTTTCGGCGAGAAAGTTAATGACTGTATTTTCCCAAATATCCTTTTAATGTCAGACTGGTGACATTTACTTTTTCAGTCTTAAGTATCAAATATTTTCCAAGTTTCCTTCCCCGGTTTGTACTAATTTACCGGACCAACAGAGTTTAATCGTTCCCAAAGAGTGATGGCTTGATACTGTTTGATCTACAAAATGCCATTTAATCACTATAGCAGTTCAAACAGAGCTTAATTACTTCTTTTACAGACCACTAATCTCATTTGTGCTCCTCCTGACCCAAAACCAACCTCACTGGTCACCAGAATGCCCCCTGACCTTCCTTTCCCTATCATCTTTCTGCTGCCTTAGCCTTTTTTTTTAAACGTAGCTGCTTCCCTACAAACCCACACAACTGTCAAACCTCCTCATCCATAACCCCTGCTGCTCCCTCGTGGCCTACGTCTTCACCTGTGACCTCCTCTGTTCCCCTCTAACCCCCTGCCTGTCCCTCTCTGTCCGTCCCCAGCTGTCTCTGCGTGTGAAGGCCTTGAAACGGCAGGTGGACGAGAGCGAGGGGGAGGTGGAGCGCTTGGAGGGAGTCCGCCGGAAGATTCTCAGGGACTTGGAGGAGCAGCAGGAGCTCCAGGAGGCGCTGCATGCCAAAGTAACAGTGCTGGAGAATGAACTCAAGTAAGTTACAGTCCCAATTTTATGAAAATAATACTGATTTCAGATGTTTTTCAGTCAGAAAAATAGAACTTTCCTGTTCCACATACACACGTCTAACTTAAAGCACTTGACAGGTAACCATATCAATATGTGTTACCTGTGTACTTCACACTAGGTGGCACTCTGTAGTAAGTAGATGGTGTTCAGTTGGCTTCAGTGTGTGAAAGTAGAAGAGGTGAGTCAGTGATCCTGGATTTTCTGCTGTTTGCTTTCTCTCAGGAGGAAGTCGCAGCAGACGCATCGTGCAGCTCTGGGCTCCTCTGCTTTAAGCTCTGAGGATGAGGACGGTTTCTATGACACCAACATCACCTCCATCCTGAACGAGAGCCACCTACAGACCTCCAACTGCTAAAGGAAGATGAAAGGACCTATAAAAAGATTTGAGAACGGTACTCAGGGCATCAAGGACTTGGTTGCCATGCACTACAAATTTGCCTTGCAGTCTGGCTGTTATTTTTAGCACTGGAACCCAAGAGTGACAGGTTGTCAGAATGATTAGATTGCATTTTTGGAGCCTTCAGCTGTAATTATGATTGCTTCAGTACTGTCATGTTTTATCTGTTCTGAGATCTTCTGTTTTGCTGTTAATGAAGAAGACAGAGTTACAATACAAGGTTTTACTTCATGTTCTTTAACTTGAATATGTTTTCTGTGCGTTCTTTGTATTTACTGAACAATAGTCTGGTAGCACATTACTGTGGCATGGGTTGTGATCACAGGTCATAAAGTACACTTGAAAATTTAAACCCTTTGTACACCAAAAAAACTTGCATATTCTTCATTATTGTTCCAGTTTTATATCTACAGAAGCCAAGAGAGCCAAGTGAGAAAAAAGTGAAATCAATTTTCTGTCTTGATCTAACTCATTTTCTCTCCTGTGTTTTGACTTAAAGATGGGTTAAAAAAAACAAAACTTTGCAAGGATAATTTATATCCTTTTTTGTTTTGTTTTGTTTGTTTGTTTTTTTAAGTTTGAAACTGAAAAATTTTGGGCAAGGAAAAAAAAGGTTTTGCCTGTGTATTTTTGTTAAATTACCTTTTATAGATCGTAAAAACAGGTGAAAAAAAATTTAGCAGGGTTTTTAATTTTCAAGCCTCCCCAGGGACTGAAAAGCCTGTTTTTTGATGAGTATTCCCACAAGAAACACAGAAAAATGCTCCTCACAAAATATATATATATTTTTAAAAAGTGCCTTTTTTTTCACCTATTTTTTCCCCAGATTCAAACAAGTAAGGATCTTAGATATTTCTTGGCAAAACCTCTTTTTCCACCTAACCATAAATCATAAACACAGGTGGGGAAAAAAAATTGCTTGGAAAATGGATCACTTTTTTTTTTCTTTACTATCTTGCTTTTATATTTGTGTTTCTTTACGCATGATAAGTTACTTCTGTCAGTGTTGATAGCAGATTGAGTGTTTCTGTGATGTTTGTTTTGTTTTTTAACTTTTGAATGTGGCAGTGATAGGCCACGTAAACTGAGCCTTTATGTTTAAACTGTATCAGCTGTGCGTACCTGTTACTCAAGACAATCAAATACATACAGTAGCAACGCGTGTCCTCAGAGATTAATCCTCCCCTGAAACATTTTGTACTTTAACCATAATATGTCTGCTGGATTTAACATATTGCTTTGCATAATGCTTGATTCCTGTGCATGATTTTACTCAAATGCCTTAAAAAAATTGTTATTAGACTTTATTTTCACTTCATCATTTCTTAGCATGTGTTCTGCTTATATGCTGCTGTAGTGATTTAAATGGTATTTCATATGCTTGCTTGTGCTTGCATCTTCTTTGCATTCCTTTTGAAACAATCATTCGCTCTGGAAGCTTTCCACATTTCTTGTTGTCGCCTGGCTGTGATGAATGTTGAGTATAATCTCTTTATAATATTTTGATGGTGTTATTACATTTTAAACATGTGACATGTAAAATTTTTATTCGGGCAGTACCAAGCCAGGAGGCTGTTAAATGTAGAAAATGTTTATTAAGCTGCCGGTAACATATGAAATGCGGTGCAGAGCTTTGATTTTTCTCCACATTTTTTGGACATATTTCAAGCAAATTTTAACCATGTGTACAATAAAAAGAGCTATACTATATTTTCTCTATATTTTCTCACTTCTTTGATCCCTGAGTATTTGATACTGTACAATGAAGGTCTCCTGTTATGATGCATTTCCTGGTCAGTAGATGCATTAAAAACACGCTCAAGTGTGTCTTAAACAGTATTCAGGTGCCCATATGAACAATAGAACAGATGTT
>JAQFJA010000008.1:8367626-8378103 GCA_029874485.1 Naso brachycentron
ACAAATCAGAAATCAAAGCAGATTTAAGTGCAGTTTCACTGACTGCTGGGTCTCCTGGACGTTGACTTTTGTTCTTCCAGCTCTAATTCTCTTATAACCTGTGTCCTCTTCCCCTCTGCAGCTTTCAGAGACAAAGATATTCACAGCTTCCAGCGTGGCTTCAATGCCTCTGCCTCAAGAGAATGTAACCATCACCAAAGGACAGAGGTCAGTTATGCACTTTATTAGCTCAGTTAATGCTTTCTGGCAAATTGCTTTTCCCAGAACTGGTTGAGAGGAAACATTACATTTGCTTGGTTTACCCGTTCACTGGTTAAACTGAGGCTACGACTTTGTCAGTACAGTCACATTAAAGGGATTTATCATCAGTGTCAGCCTGGCATTTAAACAGCAATCAAAATCAGGGACCAGTCCCTCTCTAGCTGCCTGTTTTTACAGAAAACACGTAAATATGTGGATTAAAAAAAGCAGGTTGCATTTCTTTCAATGAGAACTTTAATTACTTAAGCTCCTCTGTTATAAAGATTTGCTGTGTTTCTTTTATTGCACTGCAGTAAACCTTATATTGTTTTCAGCTGTTGCAGAAAAGAGCAATATAAAGATGTCACCTCATAAAATTATAAATTACAAACCGACTGACTTATTGAGAGAGAACATTGCAGATGATGACGTTTTAGCTGTTTTGTGTTCCAATGTTCAGGTAAAACAGATCACACGTTAAATGTCTTCTTGTCATGATTAATGTTTCCATCTTGCTATAGGATTGACCTTGCGGTGCTCCTTGGGAAGACTCCCCCGCCCTCCTCCTCAGAGACAGAAAACCCCCCCATGGAGGTCACCCAGCCCCCCTCTTTGTCCCAGTCACTGGTTTTCAGCAACTCTAAGCAAGGGGTGCCCCTCTCCCAAACATCCTCCAGTACCCCTTACACTCAGCACAACATGGTGAGCCTCAACAACAATTTATGTGGTTATATACCAACTGGCTTAGATTTTACTTGCTGATGCAAATTATCACTTACCTTTCAAAACTCAACAACTTCCTGCCCTCACTGGAAGATGATAGACCTATCAATATCAGTAAACAGTCAAATCATAATTGCCCCAATGTTGTGATAACAGTGTGTCATCTTCTGCTGACATTTCAGGTCAGTATGCTGAGTAAGGGTTTTGGGGATGTGGGGGACCCTAAAGGAGCGAGCACAGGGACTACTGGCTCCCAGTTCCTGGAGCAGTATAAAACGGCTCAGGCACTGGCCCAGCTGGCAGCCCAGCACTCCCAGACTGGACCCCCCAACACAAACCCTTCATCCTGGGACACCAGTGCCCCCTCACTGGGACAGTATGGTGAGATAATGTCCTTCTCTTATTACAGTGAAATATATATTCCAAAGGATAGATCAAAATAAATGCCCCCATTGCAACCTTTTCCCTTAGTGCCCTTGAACATGTTAAGGATAATGTCTAAAAGTATACTTAACTATAAAGATATTCATTTTTTAATGTAGGACAATCCACACTGCTTGGAGAGTTTTGTTCCTAATTGAAATTTTTTCCCCTCTCCAACAGATATGAAGACTCAGCCTGAGTCTGCGGTCCATACGCCCTTTACGAAGCGGCAGCCCTACCAGGCCGCCACCTCAACCTCGTCCATGTTGGATGTTTTCCTGCAGGACAAAGGCCTGCCTCCCTCCTCCTCTGTCTCCTCGTCTTCTCCGTTACCCCAACAAACAACATCCACACCCCATGTGGTGCCTCCGCCTGCTTCCTCCCTTCCCAAAATGGCAGCAGTTCCTTCTCTAGGTCAGCAAGTTTCACCGAGTTCCTCAGATGCCCAGAGTCCACTGCCTTTGCAGCAGCACAAACTCAAACAGCAGAAGAAGAGGACCTCCATTACAACAAAGGTAGCATTAAAATCCAAATTGCAAGAAAAATGCTGGATGAACAATTGGTCAGAAAGCCAATAACACTCATCTGTTGAGAGCTTTCTTAAACATTCATCCACTTCCCTGGCTTGACTGTTGTTAGTGCTTGTGTTTTTGTTGATTGCACCAAAGTGAACCTATTTTTAAAATAATGATGAGAACAAATCAGCAGGTCATGTTTACAAAAGCAGCAGCAGCAGCAGAAGGAATGAATACAATTTGTTGACAACTCTAAAATCTTCTTCCTCGATCTTCCACAGATTCCTGCAATGGCGGTAGAAATGCCCGGCTCGACAGACATCTCAGGCCTCAATCTCCAGTTTGGGGCACTGCAGTTTGGGTCAGAACCAGTTCTACCAGAGTATGAGTCCGCCCCCACCACCACAACACCAGCTAACCAGGTTCAGAACAGTCTCTACACGAGCCCCAGCAGGTTGGTACATAACAAAAAAAACATCTCTGCAGAGGTGTGGCAACATTTCAGAACACTGACCAGGTCAAAAGAAACTGTTTGCAGTTGTAACTTAACAGTATTCAGTGTCCTACAGTTATGCTACATGGTGTTGTCAAGACACATTCCTGACAACAACTCTGAACTGTCAGTGTTATAAAGTTCTCATACAGATGACAGGAAAGACCTGAAGAAGTGGGTGATCTAGTGCTTACAATGGCAGAGAACCTTGTTGGACAATATCTCTCTCTGTTTGCATATCTCTGTAAAAAAGAGGGTGAAATGGCCTCAAGGCCTTAAGGCTTTGAAGTTGTTTCACAGTCATATGTACGTGCTTTGGGGTTTTTGAAGACATGTGATGACAGTGTTTGTTCTGGCTGAACATAAGCAAGTAAAAGTTTTTTCAGTACTAGGTCATACTGCCTTTTCTAGTCTTGAAAAGTTCTGTAGAATTTCAGTTGCCATCATCAGTTGTCAAGTCAGAATCAGTACTTGTTCTCTAAGAACGCAGTCAAACTTGACTTTGATGCCGTTACAATCTGCAGTGAGTCAACTCCAGCTCTCTCCAACTCCAGCCAGATGGACCTGTACGATCAGAGAGCGCCTCAGACACGGCGCTACCCTCCCTCAGTCTCCTCCTCCCCTCAGAAGGATATGCAGCCCAAGGTAAAACCAAAGCTTCCCTGATGTTACCTCAGCTGAAAAAAACATGCAGTGATGTTCTAGGGTAGTGCAGCGTGGACAACAAGCTTGTCCATCCACACGCACACTGGTTTAATGCGTAAGTCTCCTGTTGTAAATGTCAGCTGTAAAGATTGTGTGATTAAAAGCTACAATATACAGGAGTTCACACTGATTGCATCAATTGAGGTCTTCAATCAGTCATAGGATGGCAAATTATAGAACCCTCCCAACAGTGATGATACCATAGTTGTATTTATGTAGCCATACTAAGTGTATGAAATGTAAAAACACAAGTAGTTAAACAGTAGAATTTAATGTATATCTTCAGTGTTTCATGTCTTGAGGTTGAAAGTTCCTGTTTAATCTGGGTCGACCTCGGTCATTCCTTCCTCGTCGCTAAACTCATTTAGAGATCATTAACCTGAGGATGACGAAGAGCAGATGTTCTTTATAAACTGTACACTCAGTGCCAACGCTCCATCCCCTCAATGTTCCAGCTTTTGTTTTTTATGGGGTTGGTCATTGTAATGCACCTCTGGTTTCAAACCTGAAGTTAAAATGCTTGGCATATAAAACAAGAGCCCATCACCCTTTAACTTTTTATCAATGGCCTGTTTCCATAGAAACGTCTGAGCTCACCTTAATTGTTGTTTTCACAGAATGGCTTCAGTTCAATACAAGCAACGCAGTCTGTGGAAGGTAAGTGCCTGTTTTACAAAGCTCCTCGTGTCTTCGGCGTTGTTGAAATTGTCTGAGATATTTTCCACTCAGACTGTTTGTCCTCATCGCTCTGGATTGGAATTCATTCAAGAAATCTCTTATGTCACTCGTCAGCTGCAGCAGGCTCTGCAGTATCAGTCAAGCCGGCCTCTGATCCAGTCACTCAGACATCTGTCTCCAGCATGGGCACTTTGACTGACAGTCCTGCCTCCTTGTTGACTGCATCCAATCAGACATCCCTGAGTGCTCTGGGGCACAGCGAGGACCTGCCTCCGAGCACCATCCCCCCTCCTCAGCACAACAAGTGAGTTAGCACAAACAATAACGTAGGATATTAGCCTTCTGGGTGAACCCATGTATTAGTGAAAGTCATGGGATTTGACAGGTGAGACATGCTTTGAACCTTCTTGACATCTTTTTTTTTTTTTTTACAGCTCTCACCCATCACAGCAGAACAGCCTTGCTCCATCTTCTGTCCGGACATCTAACTCAAGCTTATTGGTGAGTTCTTTGTTTATGTTTGTATCTATACTGAAACCAATCATGTGGATAAAGCATATTATTGTCTTTGCTTTTTTTATGACCATTGGAAAAAGCTGGTTAAGAACAGAAAACATGACATGTTTAGTTTAGTTTATTAGTTTATTGTGTCGTGGACAGTCCCAATTAATTAACTGCATTGAGTCAAAAACAGTAAAAAGGGCAGCTTTAGCCAACACGGCTAATATCCTGCTGTAGTCCCCGGCCAGATGAAAATAGGCAACATCAGGCTTACTCCAGTGCACCATCTTTGTAAGCGTTTTCAAAGCTGCATTTCCTGTGATGGCAGTTGGTCTCATTAGATGTCCATTCACTCTAATGGAAATGTAATCTCATCAATCCTAACCACATCTTGTTCTCTTCTTCCTTCCGTCTTTGCAGCATCCCAGCGTAGACGGTGACTCGAGCCTGCACTCCTCCTCCTTCCCTTCTTCCGTTTCAGCCGTGCCCTCTTCGTCAGTCCCCTCCTCCTCTTCCTCAGTAGCTGCTGCGCAGGTGTCGCTAGGGGCCCCTCAGGCCTCCTCGGTGGGCTCTGCCACAGTTTCGGCCCCCTCAGGCCTCGGCCCAGTCAGCAGTCTGGCCATGGGCCTCAACACTGCCTCCATGGGCGCCCCAGCTGTAGCAGCCGCCACCATTTCAGTCTCCACGACGGGCTCAGCCATTCCTTCCTCAGCTACTTCCTCATCCACACGCGGCTCTGCAGCGTCCTCAGGTTCAACAAACACTTCAGTGAAATATGCAATTTGTGTTTGATAGATACCCTCCTTTCCAGACAGTTTGATTCCAAATATTATAATGTGAAAATTTCTTGACAAATGTTGAAATATTTGAGCTTTCCTTTTCCTGCCACATTTTATGCCCCACTTTGAAAACACAAGTAGCATTACTAGTGAGTAATTAGTAGTCTTATTATTTTGTGTCAGGACTTCACAGACTTGAATAACTTGCTGGTCCAATTGGCTCAGAGTTACATATGCATAGCTGGGTTCCTGAATTTGCAATTGCGCAATGTGCCATTGGAACATCAACTAAAAATACAGGAGAGCATGAAGTGGAGCTTATTTGTTTTGTTAATGCTGTTGCTTAATCCCTCATTTTGCCCGGCGGTGATCAAGTTAAAATTTGATCAGGTGATAAATAATTACCTCAGATATCCTGGTGCCTATGATAGCTCATTAAAATGATGATGTATAACGAGTATCTATTATCCTTTGTGTGGCCGCTTTTGACTACTGATTTTTTTTTTGGCAAGTTGCTGTAGCTTCATCATATTATACTTTGCATGGGTGTTTTTAGGTGGTTGTATATATTTGTGGCATGATCCTGCAAAGGTGCAACAGTGGTAAAAGATTTTTTGCAAAGATATTGCTTTGGACCATGATCTTTTGATCAAGAATCAGTTAACAGAAACTGACTCTTAATTTTGTGCAAATGCAGTGTTTTAGTCAGAACTGGGGTTGGATGGATGAATTGGTTTCCATTTCCTCACAGTCTCTGGCGGGGATTCCATGATTGTGACTCATCTCGCTCTCAGTTTGGTTGATCTTCAGAAGCTTATTCTGTCTCACTCACCCTCACACACACACACAGAAACACATCAGTTAGTTTACCTCTCTGCTCCCTCTGCCGGTGCACAGTTTGTCACATAATGTTTTGCAGTCTCGTTATTTACTGATTGATGCAGTTTAGGGAGACAGACAGATTGGGTTGTCGCACTTTGTTTGTGTAGTTTTAGCTGTTATTTGACACTGTCAAAAACAGATATTTTGTCTGCATAATATTTTCAGTCTGCATAGGTTAGGTTAAAAGATAATGATATTGGCTTTTTTGGACGGATTGATGCTTTTATTCCTCATGTTTTTATTGGCTTTGTGTAAACAGGGAAAGCACCTCCAAACCTGCCACCCGGAGTGCCCCCTCTGCTGCCCAACCCATACATCATGGCTCCTGGACTACTGCACGCCTACCCTGTAGGTTCCTGCCAGGGTCAAGTCAGTCTTTGTACAGTCTTGTAATATAACAATAATAGTAACATGATTTTCTGACA
Source organism: Naso brachycentron (assembly GCA_029874485.1). Lineage (NCBI taxonomy): Eukaryota > Metazoa > Chordata > Actinopteri > Acanthuriformes > Acanthuridae > Naso > Naso brachycentron. The sequence goes on from JAQFJA010000008.1 coordinate 8,373,991, forward strand.
TATTTCCTGCTTCTTCTCAGCCTCAGGTGTACGGCTATGATGACCTACAGATGTTGCAGACAAGAATACCGCTGGTGAGTTTTGTTTTTGGAAAAAATCTTTTAACTGCCGCAGTAAAAAATTTGCAAAGCAAGTCATGCTTCATTGCTTCATGGACTCTATTTTTAATTTCTTAAAAAAATTAAATAAATAAATNNNNATTACAGCATCCCTTTTGCAACTCCCACAACAGCACTGACTGGCAGAGAGGGCAACCTGACAAGCAACCCTTACTCTGGTGAGCCATCCTGTAACAGTCAAATTTTATATTATAATCTCAACAACAACAATCCAAAAAAATTCTGTATGCTCTTAGTCTGTTTATGGTGTCATGGATTCTCATTTACAGTTGTATTTGAACACTTACGATAACTTTCAACTTCGTCCTTCCGTTGTCCCCTTTTTCCGTATTTGCAGGCGACTTATCAAAGTTTGGTCGGGGTGACGCTTCATCCCCTGCTCCAGCCACCACATTAGCGCAGACACAACAGAACCAAACCCAGACGCATCACACCACACAGCAGCCCTTCCTCAACCCCGCGCTGCCGCCTGGCTACAGCTACACCAGTCTCCCATACTACACTGGCATGCCAGGCCTGCCCAATACCTTCCAGTATGGACCTGCTGTGTTTCCGGTGAGAAAACTTGAGTGTAGCTAATCAGGTGGCTTCCATTACAGCCCTGCTTCCACCGTCAGTTTGTTTTATATCTTCTCATAAAGAAAATAAGCAGGTTTGGACAGAAGAGTATTCTAATGGTGACTGAGAAGTTGATTATTTTGCACAGAGGATGAGTTAATTTTTTAAAATCTTTTTATTTTTTTGTCATCCCTATGACCTTTCCTCTGGTCGCACTAAAAATTTGCCACCAAGATTTAAAAATAAGTATTTTCTGACTTTAAACAAGAAGAAAAGTGAAATTTGGTGATCCCACATGACGGATTTTAGTTACATTTTTTTAAAAGTTAAGTTTGAGTCTAGAAAGTTTGGACAATGTTTAATTTGAGCAAATATGTTTACAGGATTAGAAATATGCCTGAAGCTTGATTTTCAACACAGTCTGGTGTTTGATCTACACAATGACTAATGAAAAAAAAATTAATATTTGATATAAAACAACCCAATCATTTTATTTGCTTTTTCTCCACTGATGCTGAAATTAGCAGGTGAGCATGTAAATTGATTACTATAGGTCTAAAGGAATTCTGTAAACTTGTTTGCGTTTCCATTTATAGTTACTAAAAACATCTTGAAAGGTTTGCTTTGGTACTTTTTTTAAAGTGCTTAAATTTCACTCTTTGAAAAACTTGACGAAACCTGGAGTTTACAGCTTTTTCACCCCGATGACATTACATATAGTTCTGTTGTTCCTGCTCAGGTGGCTCCTACCTCGTCAAAGCAGCACGGTGTGAATGTCGGTGTCAATGCATCAGCCACACCCTTCCAGCAGGCTAGTGGCTATGGTTCCCATGGATACAGCACTGGTGAGGCACTAAACCATATCAAAGTGGCATGTTTGGAGGGGTCATGCAGGTCCTGCTTTGTATACTTGAATAACAAAAACACTGTGCTGATTCTCACAGTGGGCACATTGATTTGTCTTTGTTGAGGAGTGTGTATTTTATTGAAGCTCTGCAGCATTTCCAAGCATACATGTGATGCTTGTTAAAAGACATTCGTTCTGCTTGTGTTGTTAGTGGTTCATAAAACATTCTTGTCTCTTGACCTGCTTGAACTGTTGACCTTAATGTACTTAAATTAACCGCGTGCATTATTTAAAGTTCAGGTTTAGCTGTCAAAATATTAGAAATGCATCTGTATCTTGTACCCCACACTCACGGATCATTCCTCAGTAATTCAGCTGCTTTTAATGGGCAAGAACTTGTCTGTCACTTGTCAAGGGAAAAAAAGGCGTCTCATGATAAAATACATAGGACTTTAATTAAACCGACTGGTAAAGGAAAGATGGGCTTGAACAGGGGCACCTGGCTGCATCAGAGGGATTAGATCATTTGTCTTCCATAGCTTGCTTTGCTCATTCTGGAAAGTGGAGCTTGCCCCAAGGCTTCACCTTCCACCACATCTCCTGGTCACACACTCATCTTCAACACATTCAACAAATGGTGCACCCATCATGCTCCCATATGACTCCCCTTTGAGCTCAGTTTCTCTCAGCAGTTTTATATTTTCCCAGCGGCCTTGTGGTGTCTCCTCCATCACTTTATATTCTATTTTCTTTCTCAGTGACACTGTATTTTATTTTCACACTTTCATTCATCACTCAACTCAACATGCACCTTTTTGTCACTACATGTGCAACACCTATTTGTTCTAAGCTGCACCATCTGCTGCTTTCTGCCATCACCCAACTCAAGCTCACTCTCCAACCCCTCACCCCTCCCACACACACACACCCTGCTTGCCCCCTCACTTCCCCCACCTCCTCCCCTCAGACTTGGGTCAAATAGTACTTGCAAACGATGTTGGCGTTGAATCTGACTTGCTCTTTGTACCGGATGGGCAGGCTTTGCCACACAGAACAATGCACTTGGTGTCAAAGTTCAGATAATTACAGTGAAGCATTTGGATGTCAGGATAATTCTAAGAGGACTTGACACTATTTGTATTGTCACAGTTTGGTAAAACCTGTCCATGTGGTGCACAGTTTCAAACGAACGCTCTGAATTGTTTGCAAATGCTATCTGAGGCAGGTCTGCTTCCCCTGCCTGGTGTGTCTAACGCTGTGGGCTGCGGCTGTGTGTCTGACTGTTGCAGGCTATGAGGATGTGGGCCAGGCTTCAGGGAGTGGGGATTTCTGTAAGGGCGGATACGGCACTGCCGTGGCCGCCGCCGCTTCTGCACAAAACAAGCCAGCCAGCTCTGTCACCGGGCCTGGAGTCGGTGAGTGCCGCCACATGCCAAATTAAAACAGAAAGGAAAACAAACAAACAAACCCTGTCCCTCCCGTCTTCCTCCTTGTGTCACCAACCATCCTTCTCCCCCTCTTTGCTCTTGTTCCTTTGCCTCATCGCTGATGAGCTGCGCTTGTGGGAAGACCCCTCACATGAAATACGCTTCGAAGCAGCCTGCCTCTCTCACAAGCTTCGTCTGCCGTTCTGTTACCTGTTCTCTTCCAGAGCAACTCATCATCAATCCAATCTGGTTCTCATATTCCACATAATTATGTTGCGTAATTGTTAAGCTTAGAGTCAAAAATATGGCTACAGTAAGCTGATGAGTTCCTCTGGATGAAGCTGTCCCTCCTTCCCTCTGTGTTGCTTGCTTTTCACTCATGTTGTCATTGCTGGTGTGTCCGTCTCCAGAGAATCAGTTTTGCAGTCCCGTGGGTGAAGTAGGTTACAACCAAAGGAGGACAGAGCAAGAGATCAAACTATGCTTTGCTCTGTTAATGTGTTTTATTTTTAGTGATTACTCCTTCAGACATGCAATTTGTTGTATCGATGTGATGGAAACTTTTTATGTTGGTCTCTTGTCTGCACAAGCATGCAAGGCTCTTGCTTGTAAAAGTCTCATCATTGGTCTGACGATCCTGCTCCTGATATTTCTGTAGCACCTGCAGCACAAGATAAGTCTTAATCAAATGGTCTCATTAACATGAAGACTACATTGGAACACAGGGATGACTGTGGATTTTGATGTATGTAAATATATAATATAATATTGTAAATCATTGCTGTTTTCTGGCAGTGCCACAAACTCATATGTCAAATGTCACATAAGTATTGTGGCTCTTTCCATAGCAGTCATGTCTCGTTAGAAGGCGAGCTAGAAGCTAAGAAGCTAGTGTCTGACTTGTTTGGGATTTTTTGGGCCAGTGCCATTATTGATATAAGGGAGCGAGAAAATTCCAATTTTCAATAAATACTGACAAAGATATGTAATGGAAGCCAAATGTCTTACATTTAACCCCTTAACGTTCTCCTTTGCTATGGGGTCTATATGGAATACCCAAATTTAAAGACCTACAATGGAGAAAATACAACCCCAAAAATATATGTATGAGAGTTAGAGAAGAATCTAGCTAAAAAAAAGTAATTGTATTTAACAAAATTAA
>JAQFJA010000008.1:8474899-8497168 GCA_029874485.1 Naso brachycentron
ACCCCATCCCAAAAAAGACTCTCCACTGAAAACCCTGCGGTTACATTTGCACCGTTTGTCCCAATCTGTGGTGGAGGCACAACAGCATTTACAAAACTCTGTGTCATCAAGATCCCAACAACATGCCCAGTCCGCTCTGCATGCAGAGGTTTCATCCAAGTTGTGTTCTAAGAGGCATCCAGAGTCTGATGTGCAGAGCCTGGATGTTTTGACTGAGACACACAGAGATAAGAACGATAAAACTTTGCACAAAACCATGCTAGTGCCACCCCAGACTTTGAATTCCCACACAGAGTTACAGGAGCAAAAACAAGAGGAGCAGAAGGATGAACAAGGAGATCAACCTGAAGAGGAGGAGGACGCGTCTGTAAAAGGGACAGTGCTGCAAAACTGTCCGACAACTGACCAACGCTATGTCCTTCATTCCCAGAATCCTGCAGAGTGTGGGTCAGTGAACACCCTGACGGGGTTAACTAACGGATTTCCCCAAAAGGGCCTGTTGCAGAACAAGTACAAGATCCGCGTGGACTTCAAGGTGAGGTTTTGCACTAGTGTTGGATGGCATTTTTATGTTACCACTCCGTATGTACATGAATCAATAAAACTGACCATATGTTGCTATTCAGCAATAATATCACGTTTAAAACTTCACATTCTTCCTTAATGACAAGTTGATTAGAGACTATAAAAGATAACACGATCTAACTTGAGTAATTAAGTGAAAAATTTGCTTGATTTTGAATGTTTCTGCAAGATTCTTTGCATAACTCTGAAATAAAAGGATTTTATTTGGGCTTCCTGTTTAACAAGGGATTGTGTTGCATTGTACGATCATAAACAAAAACCTGACGAGCTTTATCTGATGTTGCAGCGCAGTTAAAATGTGGGTTTTTATTCAGATTTGATGAGGTAAGGGCACTTAGGTGGTGGTTGTGAGGTAAAAATGTTCTGAAAATAATTGGAATAAATCTTTGTAAAAATATCAAAATATAAAGCTTTGTCTTTTTTGGCTTAATAGTATGAATCACTATCAGTTCTTTATAAATTTCCTTCATTCTTTTGATTGTTACCGTGACTTTGGCCTCGTGAAACAGCCATGCTGTCAGTAGTTGTACAGGATTGTTATGAAGCTGCTTATTGCGATTTTAAGGAGCTCGTGCATCCCCAAATTATGAAAGAAGAAGCTGATCACTGTCCTCTTGCTGTCTTGCCTTGTGTCTTCCAGGAGGACTGTGCTGTGCAGAATGTATGGCTCATGGGCGGCCTCAGCGTCCTCACATCTGTCCCAACCACACCACAACCTATCTGTCTGCTCTGCGCTAGTAAAGGACGACATGAGGTAATTCAGTTCTTTCCTGGAGCCCAGATAGTCTGATACTGATGATAATGACATTCTTTCCGTTCACATTTTCCAGTTAGTATCTCTAAGCCTGTATTTGTAAAAATCTTGGTGCTCTGCAGTGCCAATAATAACATTTTTGTGACTTAACTGGTGTTCTTTGTCTTCAGATGATTTTCTGCCAGATCTGCTGTGAGCCTTTCCACAGTTTCTGCCTCTCACCAGAGGAACGCCCTGTAAAGGAGAACAAGGAGAACTGGTGCTGCAGGCGATGCAGATTCTGTAATGTGTGTGGCCGAAAAAGCAAAAGCACGAAAGTATGTAATCGTCTTACGATGTAAAACAAACAAACGAAAAGGTCTCCTAAATGTGTTTAAAGATAGCTTTACATTAGTCAAGAGCACTATAACAGGATTTACTACAGTTCATTCTTTTGGTCTTGACTTTGCAAACGTTTTGTGCTCTGTTTTGGCACACAGACGTGTTGTATTAGCCATCTTCATATCTATTTTGAATTCTTTTTTTGTATTAAGTCGTATAAGTTCTGAATTTTACCTTGCTGCATTTTCAACCCATAAAGCATAATTTCTCCACATAATGTGTCGAAGTTATTGTATCATATCGCTTCATGAAGAATCTTTTTTTTTTAGCATCTTTGCAGGTATGAGACAATAAGGATCTAAGCCATAATCTATGTGCTCTTGTGTTTTTTCCTCTCCAGCCTGTGTTGCAGTGCAGGAGATGCCAAACTTCCTACCACCCTGCCTGCTTGGGACCAACTTACCCAAAACCCATGAACTGCAACATGCCTTGGGTAAATTTGCCTTTGCCTTAAAACACATTGAAATCTCCTAGGATTGTCTCTGGGATATCATAGAACCTGCCTAAAATTACATCACTGATAACGCATGTTGTTTGCTGTGTTATCCCTCTTAGGGACTTGTCTGTTTGCTGTTTTACTGACATGGTTGTGTTTATGCAGGTGTGCATGACCTGCATTCGGTGTAAAAGCTGTGGTGTGACCCCTGGAAAGACCTGGGACTTGGCCTGGAACCACGAGCAGGACCTCTGTCCGGACTGCACTGTTCTCCACAAAAAAGGTAAGACGTCTGACATCCATCTGTTGAAGGTATCATAGCTGTATTTGTAAAAGCTCTGTAGATACGTGGGTCATTAAATGTAATCCTCCAAGACTTAGAAAATAAGCAAGCAAGTCCAGTGTTGCTTTGTTTGCATTTTGTTTTGGTTTTATAGTTCAAATGTATAACACAAGGAATGGATGATATGACTGATATCTGATGTGTATTTACATCAGGTAATTTCTGCACCGTCTGCGATAAGTGCTATGAAGACAACAAGCAACACACAGAGATGATTCGGTGTTCAGAGTGCAGCCACTGGATTCATTACACATGTGAGGGACTTTCGGGTGAGTTCCACTTTCTGTTCATACAAAATGATCCACACTGTTTACCATAAATTACTTGGGGGAAAAAATTCAATATAATATCATTTGAATCTGTGTTGTATTCATACATTATCATCTTAAAAGTTACTGTCTTTCTTTGCAGAAGAGCTGTTTGGGCTGCTGTCAGACCAACCAGTAGAAGCATCTTTCACCTGTCAAGTCTGCAGCCAGCACCCAGCTGAACACAGCAGCTTGAAGGAGAGGCTGCAGGGCAAGCTGTTATCTGGGCTGGAGGAGGTGCTTACTGACCTCCTCTCTGACTTCTCCACACAGCACCTCCTCGTTTGCAAAGCCGTAAGAACACTCTGCTGTCCTGTTCTAATGCAGTGTTTTACAGTAATAAGAAAGAAATAGTTTTCTCCTTAAAGAAGTCATCTTGTGCTTAAAATTGTCCTAAAATCTTTTATTTCAAATGTACATTTGTCATAGTTTTTTGGTCCTCTCAACCCGAAAGCTGAACGTCTCATCTCATTTAATCTGTTTTTGTGTTTCAGTGTCAAGAAACAAACAACACACACACTTTCAGGGAACAGCAACCAGTGTGTGATCTGCAGGCTGTGGAGAAGAAGTTTAAAGGGGGCGGTTACACTACGATAGTACGTAACTAAATGTTAAAACTCACTCAGCTGAGAGAAATGAATTAAATTTGTTATGTTAAACAGTTGTCTCCTGTGAGATGCCTTTGATTGACATCTGTTTCCTTCTCACTCTTTCAGAAAGCTTTCCACGTGGATGTTGCCTCTGTGATGAGAAAGTGGCTGAAGGAAGAGGAACCTCTCTCCGTGGATCAGAGACCAACCATTCAGGCCAAGGCTCACTATGTCAAAGTGAGCTCCCACGCTTTCCACATCTCCCACGCTTTGAGTTTATTTTTTAAGTCCTACATTTAATTGATTTCCGATGGAAAACTTCTTTTTGCCCTCAATTTCCTCTATTTTCATGGTAACTTCCTCTGGTTTGACCTGCTGGAATGTGAAGCTTAGTCACTAGACGAATAGACTATAAAAAGACTGTTTGAGTATTTTATCCAAATTGTCCAAAAATAAACACTGTGGATGGTTTGCCTTCGAGCTGACTACGAATTCTGCTTTCTCGCAGTTAATTGAGCGGGTGTTTAGTTGGTTTCCTGCACGCAATCTGAAAAAGTGGAACTCTTCTGATGAATTTCCCAGGTAAATGTATTACTTGTGTTTAATTTAACATTAATTTCCACATACTATATATAGTACACTGTCACTGTTGGCTCACAGGGGCAGAGTTGAAGTTTTAGACAAGTATTGAGACAAGTGAACTGGAATTTAAATGAGAGAGAAAATAAAAATGTCACTCAGGATGCTGCGTACTAGATGGACCGTTGTCTCACGTCTCCTTTGACCTTCACTCTGTAGTGGCATGCTCCCTGACGCGGTCCTCCCTCCATCGAGGGAGCACAGCTATGCACAATGGCTGGAAAGGACATACCAGCCCAGGGGGTCACAGGCAGGGAAAACTGACGCTCTGCAATCCTCAGTCACTGCACAGCAGTCTGCAGTATCACACAGCCTCCCTGTGCATTCACATGGTATGTAAACTAATATAACGTGTTCTGTGTTATGTATGCTCAGGAATGCTAGAACCATTTATAAGAAGCACCTATCCAGTTTAGAATTATTAGTTTCCATATTATACATGAAGGCTTTCGAACACTGGTGTTGTATTGGGAAAATAAACTTCTCAATAAATCCCCCCCCCCTTCACATTTTTGCCCTTGTAGGAGTGTTATCGTCAGTTATTGTCAGTTCTGTAATGCCGTTTGTGTTTAATTATTTTTGCCTTCTTGGGTTAAGATGTATATGCTCATTTGGTCTTCCATCTTCCTCACAGGTGAAATGAGTCATCAGGAAAATACCAAGAGTAAAGATCTGAGACAGTGCACCCTGTGCCAGCAGTATGGAGACTGTGCTCCCATTGTGAGTGTAACTGTCCTTAGTCAAATTATACTTTCTGTGTGCATGAAGGTCCACGACGGTCTGCATGGTGGGAATTTTGTCATCAAAGGCTGAATGTTTAAGCTCTGTGCAGACAATAGTTTACCTGAAATTTGTTGTACCACTTCCCCACAGCTAGCTATGGAATTTTAAAAGAAGTATCTGCACTATTTTAAAATGTTCTTCTTTTGTGATTTTACAATATAAAATTGGCTATTCACTACTGCCCGTTAAGCGCTCTGAATCTTGTTTTCATCCTGACAGGATGCAGGGCGGCTGTTGTACATTGGACAGAACGAATGGGCCCATATTAACTGCTGCCTTTGGTCTGCAGAGGTGTATGAGGACAACAGTGCTCTTTTGCAAGTGCACAGCGCTGTCTCAAGAGGGCGCCACCTGGTAAGATATCAGGAAATAAATTAAAAAGCAACAGTTTTTCTAATAACCTTATGGGTGTTTGTCACTTGTCAGTCAGCACAAACTGCATAACTCTGTGATAAACCTGTGTTAAGTTAATTAACATGTATTTGTGCTTCATTCTCAGCGCTGTGATCATTGTGGGCAATCCGGAGCCACTGTTGGCTGCTGTCTTGCAACCTGCCAAAGCAATTATCACTTCATGTGTGCTCGTGCCCAGGACTGTGTGTTTCAGCAAGACAGGAAGGTGTACTGCTACAAACACCGGGAGCTTGTTAGTACAAAGGTATGGACACACGTCTCCTGTGAAATTTCAGTTTTCTATTCTCTTTTATTTTTATTTTTGTCATAGTTATAAATTTGAATTTCTGTCAGAAGGGAAAGTGTTAGTCTTTCAGATTATTCACATACATTTCATACCTGCTGTTTTTCTCTACATGTTATTGATTTATGCTTTCCCGCGCCCTGCCAGATGGTGGTTGGGAAAGGGTTTGAAGTTGCTCGTCGGGTATACGTGGACTTTGAGGGGATCAATCTCAGGAGAAAGTTCCTCACAGGCCTAGAGCCAGAATCCATAAACATGAGCATAGGTAAGAATATCTGGGTGTTGTCTGTTTTTGGTTTGAGACACTTGACCTCTGTATAGGGATGAAATATTCATGCTATATATCACACTGCCTGCAGTGTGCTGCAACCACTTATCTTTCCTTTCTTACTTCTCCAGGCTCTCTGCAGATTCAGAAACTTGGTGTGTTGTCAGAGCTTTCATCAAATGGGAGGATGCTGTATCCTGTCGGTTATCAGTAAGTGATCATTGTAATTTTTCAGCTGGTGGCTTTACTGAGTTAAGCAGACACACACTGGACTGTAGCTCTCTTAGACCATGCATGCAGATTTGCTATTGTAACTCCAAGAGCTGTAAAGTATCTATGCTGCATTCATAAAAGTTTAATTCAGTATATTTGTTACTGAAAAAACAAAATAACTTGCTTGTTTTTTATTCCTCCTTTAGTTTGCTCATGTAAACACATTTTTCCCCTCTTCCTCCTCCAGATGTTCTAGGTTGTATTGGAGCACTGTGGACCCTCGCAGACGCTGCAAGTACACCTGTAAGGTGACAGAAGTCAGCACGCCTCTACCGGGTGAGGAACAGGATCTACGATGGGACCAAGAAGAGAATCATACCATAGTCCACAGTCCCAGCCGTCCCAGAGGTCAGCAGGAACTTTAAATTTTTGGTTAGATGTCTAGCTGATGAATTGTTCACTTTAGCAAGCACTTATAGAGCAGTTTTCTTAGAATACAGAGATGATATGTAGCTTTAAAAAAGGTGCCAAGCCCATCAAATCACCAAGCTAAATTCTCCTGGTTTTACACTTTGTCTTCTTTTCCAGACATTGAGTCCCCAGATTGTTTAAGCTCCGTATCCAGTCCCGTCAAGTCCACTACCCCATCACCCAACTCTAATCAGCACAACACGCCTGGATCCAAAAGTCCTGGATACACACAGACCAGGAGACCAGCAGGAGGATCATCTCGACCTCTTCCATCTCCAGGTAAATGGTTAGAGATTTTGAGTTAGAATATGTTTAATTTAATTGTATTTTGTTTGTTTGTCTATTGTGAAGGCATTTTCTCTGTGTTTCAGTTTAAAATGTGCCACATCTTATTGAATTCTTGAAAACGACTCCAAAAATTTACAGTGTTGCCCCAACTTCACCCTTTGTTTATGCTTTCAGGGACCGCTCCTCCCAAATCACATCACATCTTGACACTAAGGGACCTGGAGGACACGCGTCGGCCTCGCAGACTCTCATCCAGAAGCCGTTGCAGTTCCTCTCCATCAGACAGCGATCCGTCTGTACCGATGACCCTCCGCTCTGGTGGCACCATACACCCCAGATGTGCCCTGTTTGGCTCCCCTCCAAGATCCTCGAGTGTGGCATCGGTCACGTCTCCTCTGTCACAACAGAACTCCACATCGCCAGTCTGGAGCTCCCCACCTAGATCCAACTCCAGCATTTCTGCAGGACTGTCGCCGCGGCAAGGGGCCATCAATCACTCCCCCAGAGGGAGGCAAAACTTTAAAATTACAACACCAGTTTCTGCTGAGGTTCCACAAGACTTCCTAGCATCGTCTGAAGCAGAAGATGCAGCAGTGGCCACGACCAATGGGATCTCGTTAGCCCCTGATAACCTGGAAGAGGAAGTAGCTCACCTGATGGCCCAGGAGCTGCCTTACACTGTGTTTGACACTGACACAGAGGTCGCAGTGGCTTCCATGCTAAATGTAAAGCTTGATTTTGATGAGACTCTGCTCACTGAGAACGTGGCACTTCACTGTGGGGCACAAGGCAGCAGAGGAGAGGTGGAAGGTGTAGTGCAAGATGTGGAAATGCAGGAAGATAATCAGGAGAATGATTCTGAAGATGAAGACTCAAGCCATTACTTGAAATTTTCACGCACAGTTGTGTGTGACGCAGCTGGCAGCTTGGACGCCTCGGGGCAACTCTCTTCAGCGCAGTCGATCTCACAGCTGGATGGAGTGGACGGCGGGTCAGAGAGTGATGAAAGCGAGACGGTCGATGATAAAGCGCAGGAAGAGGGAGAGATTAAGATTCACACCAACCATAATACACCTACGAAAAAGCTGACCGTTGCGCTAAAGAGGCTGGAGTCAATCTACACTGTGTCAAGGTCTACACCGGAGCCAGTGTTTCAGGAAAACTCTCCACCGTCAGACGTTCTTGAATCAGGTTACTTACACAACGAAATGTTGGTTCAGGAGGAAGAGGTCATAATGAGCTCAGACACCCCAAAATCTCAAAATGAGATATTTTTAGATTCAGCTACAGACAACTGTGTTTCTGCTGAGGGTGGCGCTGTACAGCACCCAAATAACATGGACATTGACGATAAAGACGACAATAGCTCATCTGCGGACTCACTTGGAGGATTTAAAGATGATTTGAATGACCCTGATTACTCTCCAGAACAAGAAGCAAAAAAATCTCCCATAACGCAGATGAAAACCGTCTTTGTGAAGACGAAACGTCCAGCATCAAATCTTAGACGTTTGTCGCCAAAACAGTGTTTTTCACAACAAAATAAGTTAAAATTGCTGATACCATCCAAATCTACACAAACTGTAAATAATGCTTCAGTTTCTCCTCCTGCCACTTTTTGCACAGTTCCACGCACGGTCACCTCCCCCATCGTGATCAGCAGTTTAAACACTCTACCTATTCTGCCTGGTAACACACGGGGCAGAACCATCGCCATCAGCTTGGACAGCTTGAGGCAGGGAGGTCAGCAGCAGGTTGTGAGTCAGAATCAAACTGCAGCCACTAGCTCACCCCCGACCCCGGCTCCTGCCCCTCAAGTCCTTCTGGTTAACCGTCAAGGTCAGATTCTGATCAAAGATCCGAGGTCAAACACTTATCAGTCACTCAGTACGAATTCTCCAACCTACAATAAAATAAGTCAGATTGCCAAGATTCTGCACAGTGGTAACGCTCTGCAACGCTCAGTCCCTCGCGTCATAGTAAAACGTCGCTCAAGCACATCTGCTACTAATGTCCCCTCTGCCGGTAACCACACAACATCTGAGAGAAAAATCATTGTCAGAGTGGTGCCTGTGAAAAACAGCGAGACTCCAAATCCCACAAGTCCTGTCAGTGTGCAGAGTGCTCCCGATGCAGCTTTTGCCAACTTTGAAAAAAGCTCAGCCCAGGCTATCATCGACAAAGCCATGGCAACCCACCGTGACGTGCCAAAGACAAAACCCATTATTCTCACTAAAACTCACAGGACAAGGGGCAGACGCCGAAAACAGTCCCTGTTTAAGGATGCAGAGATGTCTCAGTTTCAGGATGCAGAGAAGTCAGATGAGTCACCAGCTACACCTTCAGAGTCCCCTCCCGGTTTCCTTAATGAACCAGACTTCAACCTGCAAACAAAAGCTGCTACATCGCACCACCAGGTGAGGGTCAAGAGAGTGTCATCATTGGCTGAAAGGCCCTCCAGGAAGAAATCCAAACTGGACTACTTGAGGGATCCCTCAGATGAGCAGGATGACATACAGGAAGCCAGGTATTCAAAGATATAACTCTCTGATTTAGCTCTGGAATGTACAAGGGCGTATAAGAATATTGAAAAAACAAACTTATTACAGGTAAACATGTAACGAGATGTTTGTGCTGCAGAGGTTGTTAAGGTCACTTTTTGAGGTAAGCTGTTATCAGGACTGCAGCATGTTATTTTTAAAACTAGTTTGTTTCTTTAAATCATGTGTACTGCGAAAGCTACGAAGCCTCAAAATGGAAGGAAGGGTGCTTATTGTTATCAACTTGGAAACCCGGCTGATGGGTCTAAGGCTTTAAAGGTCAACTTATTTTATATCAAAGTGTAGAGCCCAACTGATATAGTGGTTTGCCGATAATGGCCTATCAAAGATTTATCTGTATCAGCATATATGTTCTCTTATATGTGCCAATATTACAGCTGTTTTTCAGGCCGAAAAAAATGTTGGACACTATGTTATTTAATAAGAAGTGACATGTTCACTGTACAGTGCACTGATGTTTGGAATTAACAGTTGAAATGTTAAAAAATAAATAAAATTAAAATGAAAGAGTGAGACATTATGCCCCCATTACATATCTTTGTCACAAGTATCTGATAACTGTTACACTACTATTATATTACATATGTATAATATCGGTCGATATATGGGATATCAGAATTTTCTTGCTCCCTAATATCATTATTGATGAATTAAAAAAATCCCATATAAGTCATCCTCTACTTTTAAGGCCTCTTTATAAAATATTATCATGGTGCATTTATAAGTAATCTGACAACCGTAGTTAAGTTATCTGCAGCAGCACTTCAGTTTGTGTCTCATGTTCGGTCACATAGTCTGTGTTGAGTAACAAAAATATTTACTGTGTCTCGTTTTCCTCCAGCAGACAAACCGGTGTGAGAATGAAAGCTCCATCAATGAAGGATGTTCTGGATCTTGACCAGGAAAATATGCCTGGGATGTCTAAACATTTAAGGATTACTGCCCCACCACTTCCTGCACCCTCAAGGTCAGTTTATTTGAATAAGCCCTTATTAAGAGAAGTTATGTTATGCTATAAGATAACAAAGAATTTAGTGTTAATGTTTACCCACTCATGTCCATGTTGGAGAGGCAAAAAATGCAAGACAACTTGTTAAAGGAGGAAACCTTTGCAGTAACAACTACCCAAGTATGCTTAAAAAATGTGTCACAAAGTTTCACATAATTAAAATAAAACAAATCTAACTTGTTTAGTATAAAGTAGTATTGATTGGAGCTCCTAATCTTGTTAAACGTATGGTTCTTAACGCAATCCTGCCCGTAAGTCAGACATTGCTTTCTTTTTTTAAAGACATTAATAATCGCATTTATTGTTAATTTTTGTTCCTTCTGCGCAGATATCCTCGGGTCGAGAGTCTGTCTGAACATGCTTCAACCAAGAGTCCATTGACAGGGAAAACACACACGTGGGTCAGTGCTCGTCATGGAGACCTCTCTGAATGGGGTCCCTATGCAGGTCTGTAACTTAACATTATATGTTTATTAATTTCTATATCTTTGAGATGCCATCAGCCCAAAATCTACTTTTCTTTTTCGACTGTGCAGGAGAATTTGTTAAATTTTGCAGGACATATTTTTCTTATTCAAAATGTAATTATGTTGTTGCTGTGTGTTACAACTCATTTATAATTACTCCTCATTTCGTTCTCCAGGTTTTAGCTCAGAGGAAGACACACCTGCACCCAAGCACAGAAAGAGGACGTACATGAACCAGCCACACCTGCGTTTTGAAATCACCAGCGATGACGGCTTCAGTGTTAAAGCGAACAGCATCGAGGGTAAGAGCTGCTGTTTACTGTAAAGTTTCAGTCTCAGGCCACCTCTACTCCGCACTACATCCCTCTATAAAAGCAAAGACTTTCAGTACTTAAGTATGTCTGATTGTATGTCTGGACTCAGGAGACATTCGATAGTAATAAAAATCTCCAAAATCTTACATTAATTTGCCTCAGCTACATGGAGTCAATGAGTGAAAACACGAGCAACGCTACTCTGCCATGCTGCCTACATTGTGGATGAAGGTGGGATTGCATCTGAACTGTTCCCCGTTACAGGAGCCACTCCGCTCCGCAGGGCTGCAGCTCTCCTTGACTGTTCATAACGTTTACAGTTTGCTTTATTAAAATATGAGAGATGGCGAGCGAGCTGAGAGCTGGAGTGGGCGATTGAAAGAAAAAAGCACTGGAGAGCTTGAATGACAGAAATACAGCGCTATTTTTGGATTCCTTCACAACGGTTAAAAAGTCTATACTGTGTTGCAAGCAGCAAGACCGGGGGTCAAACAGCCAGCCCATTCTGAACAGGATTGTTCTGAACAAACACTGAAACATTACGATTAACTCTTCTGCAGAACCATTCGTAGCAACAACAGAATGCAGTCACAGGAAGAGGAGACACTGCAGCCGCCTGCCAACCCTATCAACAATATGTCTCGATCACATTACAATCAGTAAAACATAACTGGGTGGTTCAACATAAGCAAACAAAGTTAGGGGCAAGGACGAATGATCAATGATTCCGCCAAAATTTCAGACATTTTTGTGCTTGCTTGGCTGAGACAGTATGTCTGTGATTGGATCGTCCGTTTCAGTTGAGGGCCAGTAAGAGGACGCAGGGACTCTTGACACAGATGATGCTAGCTTTGGCCAGTGAGTTTAGTTTTAATGTGCACATTGTAGAAGACATTGTGAGATGTTTTAATGATATCTTCTTTAATTTATAAGCCCAATTATATTAAAATTCCAAGAAAGACTTTTTATACTATCAACTGATGAATTATAATGTATGAATCTAATCAATCACACTACATACGTGCCAAAAAATTTAATGTGTGTTTAGGGGCCAATTTAACTGGGGGCAGGGGGTATATAAAGCGATGAAGGCTGGTGTAGGAGTACCAGCAATAACTTCAATCAGCTTTCACCCTCTGGCAAAGGGCTTTGTCAGTCTCTGCCGATGGCAATTTTCAATGCCCATGTGCAACTTCAGATTGATTGAAGAACCTAGCAAGGAGAAAAAAGTCTGCATGTAGTCGCGGACACTTTGTCCCAGGTATAAGGCACACGTCCCAGACAGGCACTGTACTAGAATAAATAAAAATCTGATTAATCTTCATCGCTCTGCCCTTTGTTTTGCATGTTAACATTATCAAGTCTTTGCTAGTAGCAGTAGCAGAGGGATAATCTTCCAGGCATGCTGGGTTTGTGCCCCTTTTTGTGAGAAAACATAACTGAGAGGAGGGAAAAAAAAAAGGCAAAATTATTCAGAATGAATGTAGTTTTGCCTCAGTGCAGGAAACGGTCGTGTCCGGCAAGGATGCATCTGGATGAACCGGACCATTATATGTTTCAGCTGGTGGAAACTTTGAGCAAGGCGGTGCTTGTTTTGGCTCATCTGTTTTTAAACAGGAAAATTGAAGCCTGGTCAAAAGTCACTTGCAGCTTAAGGGCACGCAGAATTTTTTCTGAAAACATTTGAGGCAAGAAATAAGCAATTAAGTGACAGAATCCTGACTCATATTTGATCAACTCTACGTAGTTCGACAGCTTGATCTGACTTTCGTGAACTCTGTGTGTTGTGCTGGACTGGTCCATTTGCATAAAGCGTAGTTTAGAGTAAAACAGGGTACATCCTGTCGACTTGCATTTTCTATGCTGTCCATTAAAAATGAGCAGAATCCACTGACTTTAAATCCATCGGTGCATCCAGTCTGTCTCCTCCTAACATCTTCCTCACCTCTTTCCTCCCTCAGTTGCTTGGCGCGCAGTGATTGACAGCGTCCTCGAAGCTCGCACAGGCTACCACCTGAAGCAGCTCCCTCTGGGTGTGATGAGCGGTCCACGGGTGCTCGGTGTCATCCACGACGCTGTCATCTTCCTGTTGGAGCAACTGCAGGGGGCCGCAAACTGCAAACGCCACCGCTTCCGCTTCCACCGCTGTGATCACATCGAGGAAGAGCTTCCCATCAATCCCACCGGCTGTGCACGTTCCGAAGTTTATACACGGTACAGTCTCTTTTTGAAAATGAACTTGAACGTGTTTACAAGGTTTATTTAAATGTCTCTGTTTTTTTAATCTGTGATCTAAATACATCTTAATGTAGTTGTATTGTCTTTTGATCTAATTAGGAAAGCGACATTTGATATGTTCAACTTCCTGGCATCACAGCACAGAGAGCTTCCTGACATAGTAGGGCCCTTTGATGAAGAGGAGGATGAATTCCCGCTGAAATCTTCCAGGTAAGGGGATTAAAATCGTGCTATCTTACACTAAAAGCTTAAGCCACTGCTCACCGCGACAAAACAGGAATTTTGAAGTCAGCCATGCTGACACAAGCTTTTCCTTGTCTCACTCTAACAGAAGAGCCACCAGCAGTGAGCTTCCCATGGCGATGAGATTCAGACACCTGGAAAAAATCTCCAAAGAAGCAGTAGGCGTTTACAGGTAACTGCAACAAAAAAAATGACCAAAAAAAGAAAAGATTTTATTAACTTTCAAAGTGATTTGTAACTGTTTCCTGTTCTCTAATTCTCATAGATCTCAAATTCACGGTCGTGGCCTTTTCTGCAAGAGGAACATTGAGGCCGGAGAGATGGTGATCGAGTACGCCGGCACGGTCATTCGCTCTGTCCTGACTGATAAACGGGAGAAATATTACGACAGCAAGGTTAGTAAACATAAAATAAACTACGGCAGTCAGAGTTTCTGCCTCAGTATTAGTTTTCAGCAACACATTAAGCATTCAAACTTTCTGATGGCATGCGCTTTTGAGCATTTCTGCTAAGCTTCACTCATATACCCAGATATGAAAAAAAAATACAAACGATTTACCAGATGGAAATAATATGCTGCACAGAATGAGAGTATTTTAGCACAGCAACAGGACATGACGTATTTTTGATACTTCCTCAAGAACCTGACTGTTGTCTTGTACTCTTAGCAACTTTTTTCTTTTTCTTTTTCTTTCTGTCAGAGACGGAGTAGAGAACTACCCAACTAACAATGACAAATACTATAAAAGCAGTTAATTACAGAATGTAAATAAATAAAAATGCTGACCTTGGATTGTGTTAGAGAAAGGATTTTATTTCATCGAAATTGTAAGGATTGTAACTTCAAGCTGTGTGATGTACTGGAATATGAAAATAACATCCAGCTCTGTTGTTGAATCCCTCCATCAGGGCATTGGCTGCTACATGTTCCGCATTGACGACTTTGACGTGGTGGACGCCACGATGCAAGGCAACGCAGCTCGTTTCATCAACCACTCCTGCGAGCCCAACTGCTACTCTCGTGTCATCAACGTGGACGGCCGCAAGCACATCGTCATCTTCGCCCTGAGGAAGATCTTCCGCGGCGAAGAACTGACCTACGACTACAAGTTCCCCATCGAGGACGAGAACAATAAGCTGTTTTGCAACTGCGGGGCGAGACGCTGCCGTCGCTTCCTGAATTAGTAGAAGCAGCACACACTTGCACACAAACCAAGTACCAATAGCCATCCTGCTTAATGCACTTGAGTTCAGAAGATGGACTTAAATTAATTAACTGAAGGCGACTGTTGTGATGTAGCCATAAAGTTGAGACTGCTGACACGCACAGACCTGATCTACTGAAAGTCTTCTCTTTGTCAAAAGCTTAATTTATAAACTGATCAAGGGCAACATACATTTGTTCCTTTCTGTCCTGTTAATAGTGACAGAAAGCAGATTACAGCCATAGGTCAAAGCTTGGGATGATTAATTAAGAGATTTCAGACTGCTGGATTGTTAGTCTATTAGCAAGTGCAGCTCAATCAATGAAACTGCACACATTTTTGAATTTGTGTACTGTTTTACCGCGTCATACATCCCATGCTTTTAGGTTTACATCATCAGATTTGTCATCAGTAGCCTCTGCTAGAACTTTGGCTAGCCAACAGCTGCGAGGCAAATATTACCAGACATAAACATTGCAGATTAAAATATCCTGATATCAGTCATTAATGTGTAAAAGGTGAAATATTATACTGGTGACAGTGTCTGTAAATACAAGGTACCAGAGAAGGAGAATTTATTCAGCACCTTACTTTGACACTTTGACAGCAGAGGGGACAGCATTTACAACACTGACTCAAGGCACCTCATGTACATTTTAGTGCAGCTACATTTTATTTTCACTCTGGAGAACACAGGTTTTGTGAGCAGGCACTCCTGCTTTGTAGGTGCTGGTGACATTTACCTTAAAACATAGTTTGATATTATCACCGAAACCCTTTTTCCCTTCAGTCAGTTTGAATTTCCTGTTTTTATTTGTAGCAGCAGGGACGCTGTGATCTAAATGCTTTTATTCCACTATTACTGTCTCTTCTTTATTTGTGTTCTTTGTGTAATTTTAAGATCTTTGAGGGAGTTTCCTTGATGCAGGGTTCATTGAGTATAGTGATCTTGCTCTGCACAGTTCCCTTTTTGTATTTTTGTATATTTGAACAATAAATGTAAATTCAACAAGCTGATGGAAATAAATGTGTTTGAGCTTTCAACTGGCTATTTATAAGCAAAGGCTGACTCATAGAATCAGAGCTATTGCTGAGTAATGATCATTCATCTTCATTTTTTTCTCACTGGTGTACTACCTCAATGGTGTTATGAAGCAAGATTTAATTACACAACACATTTGGTGAAAGACCGCTTCCTCATTCTCTCATTCACTCTTTCTAATCATTACATCTTAATAGTACTAAAACAAATAAGAAAAATGCTACCATTGGGATTATGCCTGCAGTTATTTTGTAAGAACAGGTAGCCACCATGTTTTTTTCTCATTCTCTCCTGTGTGCAAACACTCAGCTGAAGTATGTAGATAGGATCCTTGAGTTCAGGTTGAAAGCTGAATGCTGTGGATGAATGTTTTGGGTTTTATGATTAATAATCTGAATTTGACACACAAAGCTTTGTTACTTTTATCAGCTCACAGTGGATCCTTGCCTGTACATAGTTGTATAAAGAATTTCTAAACCTGTTAAATATTTTTTTACCCTTTTTTAATTTATGTTCAATAAAAATTTTGAACTGTGAAAATGTGGAATTTGCTCTTTCTCCTTTTTCAGCAGCAAGTAAATGCTAAATAAGTTAAAATAATAACCTGATTATCAAGGGAACATTCATAACAATAGATGTTTTGATGTGTAAATGTATGATAGTTTTTGTCAGCGCTTTCTGACAACAATGCAGTATGATCGCTGAAGCACTAAAGAAGAAACCATCACCATGCAATATAAATTCAAAACCCCCTCAGGCAGAAAAGAGCGAAGATGGATACAGGTTCAGAAGTGGAGTGGCCATCAGCAGCCTCCTATACATGGATGATACCAAGCTCTATGACATCAATGAATCAAACACCTCACCAGGTTCAACAGCAACGACATTCGGGTGTCATTTGGACCGGACAAGTGTTTTGAAAGGTGGTAAGAACAGAATGTTAATTGACAGTATGACATACACAGGGATGCACTGCAAGGGAAATGACTGGGCTAGTGAAGTATGTTTGGTCTGAAGCCAGAGTTTTCCATTTTAAAAAAGTTGGCCCCTGTAACCTGGCTGGATGGAATCTTAAGCTGCAGATATAACCTCTGGACCAGGATGTGTTCAGAGTTGGGCTTGAAATCAGTGAAAAAGCGCCTTTCCCTAATCTACTCTTGGAAATGGAAACATCAGGAACAAAGAGCATGGCACGTTAGAGAAACCAATGGCTGGAAAAAGTAGTAGTGTAACTGATATGTGTGAAGGGGTCACAAGCAGTCGGTTTAAAGCTAAGGTAAGCAGTTTATTTTTGGTGTCATTGGGCAAAATTTCCATAATAACCTTTAAGCATATTGTAATTCAGGTGGTTGGAAAGAACACTATACTTCTGCACCTCTCCTTGGCTCTGTATTCAGACCAGACGGGCACTTTTCAGCCAATCACAATAATTTCAGAGAGCATGTGACTCTGTTAGGTGCTTTATGCTGCCTCTTAGCAACAAATGACGTTGATTAGCTGTCAAAACACGCAATGTTTCTTATGTTCTAAAACAGGCAAAAACTGCCACCATTTCATCTTGTCGTAAATCTTTGGTGTAAATTGGCCTTAGAAGAATGAGTGACAACAAATGAACAAACAAGGAGGGGAGGGTGCAGCCGAGTTGCTTCCCTAGGAGTCTCATGCTACAGCTAGCCTAATGTTGCCTACCTCAGCTTTACCCCATATGCACCACACCATAAATTTTCAGCTTTTATGACCTTTTACAGACAAGTCATGCCTACTATTGGCTCCTCATCATAGGTTGCATTTTCTATTTGCTGTGAACAGTTGAAGCAAAAATATTCAGTCGTCTTGCTTTTGTTGACCTTATTCTTTTGTCCTGTTGTTGGGGTCCGAACACCAGGTCGGGAAGAAACAGATATAGATAGTACTGACTTAATGGAACAAATTAATCACTTTCTGTGGATTGCTGAGAAATATCCTGAATGTTCTTGCAGCCCACAGCTGAGTTGAGACCAGTGCCACCTGCTAACCTTTATCAGCCATATCTACAGTTACCATAAGCTTCTGTTTTCATGGACAAATTCCCTCACTGAAGGAAATGTGACATCTGTTCCGTTACACATAATTCTTTATACTGGACTGTTCCTCTACTGAATAAGATATTTATAAAACACAATCCATCAAGGCAGGTATTTGAAAGTGTATCTGCCTGATTTCCAGTAAAATTCAAAAAACACCAGAGATACACATTTTCACCTGTGCATATTCGATCTTACTGGGTTCAAATTACATAACTTCTGATTACATAATTGTGAAATCAAGAGTTCAAGAAGTTCCCAACAGTGTCTAGGAATTTTATCCCTTAGTTTTGACATCATTCAAGGTCTTGCTGCTGCCTTTAGCCACATGGATCTTTCCCAGAACACAGTTTGGGGTTTTATCTTCCTGACCTTGAGAAATGCGGGGCCCTAAAGGCAAGCTCACCTATACAAAAAGTTACAGTGTTGACTTTCTCTTATATCCAGAGGAAAGTCACCATGATGGCCCAGGTTTTCCTGGCGTTGCTTAGAGCAGCATGTAAGAGACTAACCGCAATTTATTTCTATCCTCTGTTTTGATAAATAACTTATTTCAGGACCTTATGCGCTTGAATATTTTTTCATTTATGGAAACGGTTAAGTATTTTCATATGTCATATTATACCTCACATGCTATTTCAGTTGCTGCAGCTGAGGACGACAAGGTTGTCGGACGGTACGAGTGCTCCAGACACTCTGTTCCCTACCAGGTTTAACACTGGATATCATTTCTGCGGAGGGTCCCTCATCTCCAGCCAGTGGGTGCTGTCTGCAGCTCACCGCTACATGTTATCGTAAGAAGACCAGCAGGAGGTCACACTTTGAAAAGGCCACTTTGGTCAAAACTGCCATAACAGCCTACTAAGTTATATTGAGTGAAAGGTTGTATCAGTCCTCTGTCCTCTGTAGGTGCACGGCCATGCAAGCACCAGGCAAAGACACTTCCTGTAAAGGTTTAAAATAGGAGTCTGCCTTTTAATTTTGGATTGTAAGCAGGTGTGAAGCTGGAAAAGATGAGATACCATAAACAAAACTTCCAGCAAAGTTAATGTAAAATGAGTTGAAACAGTATCAAGGAAAATATAAATAATTAATGTTAGTTATACTGTCCCTTACGCAAGAAAAAGCCCATATCAGTGACAGTTCTAACATTGTGTACAACACAGTAATTAATTTAGTAAGCGATTTCTTGTTAAAATGGTAATCTCAAAGACTTGAGTTACAATGTTTTTGACGGCACCCTTGGCGATAAGTTGTGATTGCAGGCGTGCTTTTGGACCTCATCTCCCAGAGTTCATGTCGAAACCAAACAGTGTCGTTGTTTAAAAGGCATCACTAATTGTGCACTGCTACTGATTTATCGAGGGAATGACACAGACACAGACACCCAGATCGTAGTACCGGCTAATGCTGCAAATACGAGTGTTTTCATCAGTGGGCCAAGGCTCAGTCAACATTGTTATACCTCACTCTGTCATAGTTTATCTAAATGAAAATCTTTGAGATTTCCGCTTTAAGACCGTCGCTTACTTTGATAGAGATTAAAATGATTAAACTTCCAGCTCTTCTAGACTTTCGAAACGTTATCAGACCGAATGAATCAAACTGTGGTGGTAAAGCAAGTCATTTTTCAGGGTGTTTGACACTCCAAAAAGTGTATGTGCTCTTTTACAGTCGCTACTTTCTCAATATAATGAGAAAGAGTCTTTTTGGGCCCCAGCACGTCACATGACAAGTAGTTACATAGTTTGGCCACTCTGTGAAATTTGATCTAAAGCCTTGTGCACTTCCTGGGGGCTTAGGAAGGCCGACAAAGATGTGAAATAACTGTGGATGCAGAGAGGTGCCCATGGAGAATGCTAAGAACAGGATGTAAAATTTCATGCTACACTCCTGTCAGTTAGACCTCAGTTGAAATAAACATTATTAACATAGTATGCAGACATTATTTTTAAGAAAACAGATTTTTATACTGTCTTAACTTATATGTCTGCCAGTCAAGTCCAGGTCTGTCTGGGACAGCACGACATTGCTGTGAACGAGGGCACCGAGCAGTGGATTAATGCTGCCAAGCTGATCATGCACCTGCAGTACAACAGCTACAACCTAGATCACGACATCATGCTGATCAAACTGAGCTGCCCCGCCACCCTAAACAGCTACGTCCAGACTGTGGCCCTGCCCTCTCGGTGCCCCGTGGCTGATGAGAACTGCCTGGTGTCGGGGTGGGGCAACATGTCTGCCAACGGCAGGAAGTTGAGTGTGAATGCTGAGAGACAGCGGGGGAAGGGTGAGGCGACGTTAGAAGTTTGCTCTAAAATGATGATGTAGGATGACTCATGCAGCACTGAGTTGTTCAAAGAAAATAGAAATGATAAACAGCTGCAACCCTGAACCGGACAACCTTGTTACTGTGTGGATATAATATGTCAGGATGACATGAAGCAGGCATAGGCTAATTACTTAAAGACATCCTGCTATCTTCAGATCTTTATTATAGTACATAATTAAAGGTACTGGATAGTGTGCACTCAGACACTAGTTGGGTATGGGTCCAGCATAAAAAGCATACTGATGATGTGCAAAATAGTACAGAGTTAAAGGGGGAAATTTATCAATTTTATACATGAAATTTTGTTTACTCAGCGCAAGGAGCATTTCTCAGCCTTTACAAACAATATAATACACACTGTGATGACTGAGCACAGCATACTGTAAGATTTTAACTTTGACATACAGCTTTTGACCTCATGATATCATGCTCCAACAAATAAAAAGCTGCAACAAATTATTTTATTTAGACAAAAGTTTAGATGTACTTTACTGATGCCAGTGTGCAGGTAGTATGTTGTGTATGTAGTTCAAGGGAGGCAATGAGGTACACTGAATATATTGTGCAAATTTTCTATGTGCAAAGTCATTATTGTGCAGTTATTTTTTATGACAGATCAATAATATGAGTCATTACTACTAAGTAGAATTGTTAAATAGAAAAATAGTGCAAGTGAGTCATAACTGTACTACACAGATACAGAGATATTTATTGAAATGACAGTGATTTCTCTATTGATTTAATAAAAATTATGATGTCAGTTTGACTTGTTTGCCCTTTATCAATTATTATTATTATTTTTAATTAATTTTTTTTTTTAGATATTTTTTGGGGCTTTTTTGTGCCTTTATTTCTCAGATAGGACAGCTGAAGAGTAGACAGGAAACAGGGGGGAAAGAGGGGGAATGACATGCAGCAAAGGGCCGCAGGTGGAATCAAACCCACGGCCGCTGCAGTGAGGACACAGCCTCTGTGTATGGGACGCCTGCTCTACCACCTGAGCCACCAGACACCCCACTGGTGGTTCAATATTGTTTTTTTTTATAATGGTGTAAATTAGAGGAAGAGGACAAATTTTCATTAGAGACGCAGCAACCAACAAGCGTTTGCCATTCTTATTAAATAAACAAAGGATTAATTAGCAAAATAGGAGCTAATTAATTTTCTTTGACAAATCAGTTAATCAGTTTATTACAATATGCATACTACATGTTACATTATGTCCATGTGTTACAGGGTAAATGTATTATTTACATAATGGTTGGTGCAGTAACTGAGTCTTGCTCGCCGCTCCCCAGACGATGATCCTCACAGGCTGCAGTGCCTGAGGCAGCCCATCATCGATGACAGGATCTGCAGGAACGCCTACCCCCACCTCTTCACAGAGAACATGCTTTGCTCTGGTTTCATGCATGGAGGTGCCAGCACCTGCCAAGTGAGTCAGACTCAACCACAGTGAACACACAGGGACTCGGGCGGTAATGAGTGTGCATCTCTGCCAGCAGGACAAAGAGTCTGTGACTCAGTGGTGTGATGCCAAGCGCACAAAAGGACAACGTATAGCACTTAACCTGTATTATTCACCGAGTATGCTTTCTTCTTATATGCAAATGATGCACCACATGCACTGTAATACCCTTTAATGAAAAACAGAGGCATATGGGTTTAGTGTCCCCACTTAAATTAGCATGATGCCGCTGCCACTGCTGTGTATCAGGGACTGCATGAAGATGATGAAACAGTGTTGCAATAGACTCGATAAACCTCTGAACGTGTTTCCTTTCTAGGTTTTTTTATTATTTATATTCAATGATCAGTGTAAATTAAATGAGGATTAGAGAAAAGGTCTGGTAAACCACTGTTAGAGAACATGAAAATACATTTTAATACAATGTATATTGTCATATTTGATGTACACTACAAAAATTTTTCCTCTCGTAGTTTTGAGTATTAACAGCAATGATGAGAAAATACGTTTTTTCCTCATTAAAGAATAACCGACACTCACAAAAATCTGGCTTTTGCTGATCTGCAGAAGT
>JAQFJA010000008.1:8639154-8653242 GCA_029874485.1 Naso brachycentron
AATTTAAAGGATATATTTTGAAAGAAATGTACAAAAAAAATCTGTCTGACAGCTCATTGAATTGTTAAACATAGATTCCCATCAGGCAAATATTTTAGATGAAAGTTTTTTGTTGGCCTGTTTAGAAAACTGGCTCTTGTTGCAGTTCTTGATGTCGTCAAACTCCTGTATGGATGATTATACTGTACCAGAGAAACATGTCTTTGCTTAGACAAAGTGTTCCTGTCAGACAGTAGCCTGCTTGTTTTGAAGTCCTGAAGGAAAAGAGCAGTTGGAGCTCCAGTCTAATTTTCTAAATTTGTAAAGGACGGTAAAATGAAGGCATATGTGTCTGAACATTTTACAAGCGTATTCGGTTTATTTTTTCCTTTGACATCCTATAAACAAGAACTCTGCGGTGTCTGTCATTACACCGCACACTCACATGCTTCTCTTCTCAGAGATCTCTCTTTTGTCAGAGTGCGTATGGACGGTAATAACTGCTTTACACAAGTCAAATGAGAGTCATATGTACATAAAGTAAAACCATCATTCAGTTTTGCTGAAAAATACACAACTGTGGTTGAGTAAAAAAATTAAACCTTGTGCTGTGACCGATAATCAAGTTTTCTTTTCCTTTTTTTTAAGTCTGCATGGCAAAAAGAACCATGGTTTTAATTGTTAATTCGGAGCCCTTTCTTAAAAAGGTTTGCATGGTTTTGTGCTTTTGGACTTTTCTCAAGCAGCCCACATCAATAAACTGCCTGTAGGTGATAACACGAGGTTGGTCATTTGAATTACTAAATGAGTGGTGGCTTTCCAAATGCCATATTCTGCATTTTGTTTGTATGTAAGCTGATGATTCTCCAGTCTTTTGTCCCAATAAATGGTCCACAATAAAAACAATATTGAGACTTACATATAGAGGCACTGAAGCTGAGATAAAAATGTGCAAAAATAGCAAAGCATCTTTATGCTCTGATCTGTGCAGTATTTATTTATTGAGGCAAGCTTGCAGACATTTAAAAGTGGTTTCTGTCTGAAACCTGGAAGAAGAAATTAGCTTCCATACACTGCAAAACTCTATGTAGCTGCCATATTTAGTAACAGAAACTAAATATTTAGGTAACATAAGTTTACAGAGGAAGAAAAAGATTTGAGACTGAAGGAAAACAGAATAACAGATTTATCACCTGATGTTGAGACGAGGAACAAACATAGATCAGTGATTTTATCATTATACCTAAAAACACAAAACTGTACACATCTTGGAAGATAACACAACATGACTTGAGTATGAAAAATGAATGTACCATAAAAGATATTTAAAAATACATTGCTAGAAACTACACCTCACAACAAATAATGCAATATTTGTGCTCATAAACATACAATCGCTGTGCTTCTGACCTAGATTGTCTAAAATAGCAGTAGAAGTCTAAAAATATTGCTGACAGCTATGGATTAAAAGTAAAACATCACTGCTGCACTGCTTAGTGCTGTTACATTCAACATAACACAGTTACATTCCGGGTTCAGAACAAGTCCCTTACTGTTAAAGACTGTTGGTGAGAAAAAAAAGTGATAGTTTAGAGCATAATCTGCACTTGTTTGGTGCAAAGATATATTATTTGCAAAAATATCCACTGATTAAGAAACCAAGAAAAGGTTTACTGATGCTTTTACCATAAATCCTGCAGAAAATCACTCAAGAAGCAGCACTGAAACACTCATTCATTAACATACCAATATATTACAGTACTTCACAGAAGTCAATCTTTGGATGAGGAAGGAAACGTCATGCACAACAAGACGGGACTGTTGACAAATGTCAGATGGGAGCTGTCCCAGTGTGAGTATCTCGAAGAGGAGGTGGGATCACAAGGAGAGAAGTGAGGGGTGTTTTAAGGTGAAGCAGGGGGAGTCAAAGAGGTGAGTGGGTTTTCCATGACAAAAAGTGAAACAAACAAGGAAGTCGTTTGAAAAGGAGGGGAGGTGTACAGCAAATGGGAAAAAAGCAGGTTGGGGCAGGAGAAAGACCAGGATTTTAGTGCATCATTGCTTCAGGAAGCAAGAAGAGGACGGTTAGGCTGATTAAAGTGGCTTTAACATTACCTGAAGCTTTCCCTGTACCGCCTACAGCTGCCCTCTCATTGGGCGAGATAAGCAGGGTGGGCGGCTGGGTGAGACTAAACTCAACATCCACCAGATCTTGATCCACAGGTGGCATGAAGGCTGTGACATGTTGGGGTTCAGCTGTCTTGTGGAGAACCTTCGGCGTTGAGGTGACTGGGCTCCAGGTGCGTCTAGACCAGTGAGTTGTTGTGGTGATGGCGGCGGTAGTTGTCTTCGTAGTAGCAGAGGCGGGCTTTGTACTCAAGGAGGAATCTGGAGCTGTTGTGGAGCTCATGGAGGAGGTTTTTCTGTTGTACTCCAGACCATTCAGGGATTCTTGGGGTCCAGTTGTTGTGGTCAGCAGAGTCCAAATGGAAGTTTTTGAATCAAGTGGAAATATGGTAAAGTCCTCCTCAAAAGCTGAGGCACCATTGGCTTCTCCTTGAGAGGTTGGATCGAAGTTAGCTTCTCCTTGAGAGGTTGGATCAACATTAGCTTCTCCTTGAGAGGTTGGATCGACGTTAGATTCTCCTTGAGAGGTTGGATCAACGTTAGCTTCTCCTTGAGAGGTTGGATCAATGTTAGCTTCTCCTTGAGAGGTGGGGGAAACAGTAGCTTTGCCTTCAAGGGTTGGGGCAATACTAGCATCCTCTTTAAGGGTTGACACAGTGTTAGCTTCTTCTTCAAGGTCATCGTCCGCTTCTTCTTCATGGGCAAAAGTTGGGGTAATGTTAGTGTCTTCTTCAAGGGTTGGGACAACACTAACTTCTTCAAGAGTTGGGGCTATGTTAGCTTCTTCCTCACGAGCAATGGTTTGGGCAATGTTAGCTTCTTCTTCAACGGTCGTGGCAACACTGGCTTCTTCTTGTGAAAAGAAAACCTCAGCTCTCTCCCCAAGAGTTGGGGAAACTTTAATATCTTCTTCAGTGGTTGGAGCAATTTTAATATCTTCTCCAAAGGGTGACGTAACTGTACCAGGTTCATGTCCACTTGCCTCTTCATACCCATTGGTCACAGAGTTCAGATACGCTCTGTAACCTGATGTTTGATACCGTGCTGTGATTGGATCAATAGTCAACTGAGAGGTGTTCAATTCCTCTGGAGACCCAGTGGTAATCAAAAGCTCTCCAGAAATGATGTTGACTTCAGGCTGTATTGGCTTCAGCTGTTTTTCTTCACTTTCCCTAGTAATTACGTCTTCAATCTCTATGCTTGTGCTTCCTTCTTGTGTGGAAATGGAGGCCTCCAGCATCTGTGATGTTGTGGAAAATATATCCAGGCCCAGTTTGTCAGAATGTTGTGAGCCAGACGAGATAGTCAGATGAGGGAGTGCAGTCGGAGATTTAGCAGGAGCACTGCTGGCCGAAGCAGAAGATGCTGGGTGAGTGGTGAAGTTGGAAGAGGAAGATTCTGATGTGGGGAGGAAGCTGACTGCCTCGACGTCAAGGTCACTCTCTAGAAAAGAGCATAAAGCATTTTTAAGCTGTTAGTAAACCACTTACAGGAATAGTTCCACAATTTGGCAAGTACACCCATTTACTTCCTTGCCAAAAGTGAGATAAAAAGATTGATACACTTTCAGAGAGTGGTAGCAATTTTCTTTTCTATTTCTTTGGCAAGACAGAGAACAAGCTCATTTTGTCAAACACCCAAATGACTCCTTCAAGGCATTTGTGTTGTTCTTTTACAAGGCATAGACTTTCAAATTTATGCTGGACATACCTTGAGAAATATCTCCAGACCCATCCAGAGGTGTCCACAATGAGGTTTGCTCCATAATGGAGGATTTTGTAGCTTGTAATTCTTCTTTTGAGGCCTGAGTCGAGAATATCATCTGCAAAGAATCTTCTGCTGCTGCCTCGTCCATCTTTACCTGCACCGTGGGCTCAAGGGTCATAAGGGTCACTTCCAAGACATTTTCCTCTTTAGTATGATTGCTCTCTGTCTCGCTGTAATTGACTTGTGCTTTGCCAAAATTCAAGATGGTCTCTTGAATTTCTTGGGAGTCCTTTGGTCTTTCAGATGGCTGTGTGCTGTTTTCAGGGTTTGTGTCTGTAAATGTCTGATTATGTGTGTGAGGCTCCTGTGATGATTCAGGAAACTCTGTGGTGCTCTCAGTCTCAGTCTGGTGAAATGTGAAGTTCAAGTTGTTGTGCAAATCTGTCTCATTGTAAACAGTGAGCAATAATGATGTGTTTTGTGAGGAATTGTAGGTTTCTGTGGTGCTGATCGTGCTGTTCGTCAGTGTTGTAGAATGCTCGCTGCCAAAGCTCATTTCTGTAGGAGATGAGGTTTCATTAATTCCCCGGGGGGGATTCAAAGTAGCTGTGGTGTTAAGAAAAGACTCTGTTGTGTCTGGTATAACTGTTGGGTATGTGTCAACCAGGTTCTCCTCAGTGGAAGAGCTGGAGAAAAAAGGGAAAGATTCAACCACCCTTTGAGCTTTGAGCTCCACTTGTTCTGCAAGTTGGTTCAGTTGCAGCTCTTGATCAGTTTCCACAAGAATAACAACATCTTGTTCAGTGTTGCCAGGCTCTGTAGCCATATAGCCAATGGGAGAGTCAGTATGAGTATTTTTATCTGTAAAAGACACGAAATACAAAATAAATTTTTGAACATTTTTTTCTACCTACATGCATGTACCATACATGGTAAATAACAGAAATTTACATGTCTGTTTTTTTTTCTAACACCGGTTGAAATGTATTTTAAACACAAAAGCAAAAGCAAAAAAAAAGCAAAGGAAAGTATTTTGATCTGTAATTTCAAATTTTCAGGCACAAAATGCTCACCTTTAAAACAATAAACATCATGAAGGCTGGATGGTTGTGGGAAGCCAGTTTGGTT
The DNA here is from genome assembly GCA_029874485.1 of Naso brachycentron. Classification (NCBI taxonomy): domain Eukaryota; kingdom Metazoa; phylum Chordata; class Actinopteri; order Acanthuriformes; family Acanthuridae; genus Naso; species Naso brachycentron. The sequence continues at coordinate 8,644,096 of JAQFJA010000008.1, forward strand.
GTGAAAACGGTAGAGGGTTTTGACACCTGCCTGAGGCCCTCCGCAGCGCTCTCTAGGGGTTATGATGGGGTAGCGGACGCTGCCATCAGACAGCCAGCCAGGACTGCAACGGTCCAGACCTTCACGCCACGCAAAGTACAGCTGTGCTGTTGTCGCAAGCTCTGCTCCTGTAGCTCTGCAGTATGACTGCGCTTCATCAAACGACAACTGCTGTGGAATGGAGTCATGAAACACCTCCCCTGCAAAAAAAAAACAAAAAAACAAAAACAAACAAAGTTTTATTGTCTTATTTTACCTAGTGTTTGGTACCTTATGTTTAGTACTCCCTTTGCTACATCACACATTGTCTTGTGGTTATATGTAGATTACTATCCAATTTTAGCTTATCACAGATGTATTTGCGTAAGTGGTTTGTCAGAAGTAATTTGAAGCACTATTATGTCAACTGACCACTAGAGGGCACTGACTTACATTTTTTTAACTGTAAAATGTTACACAAGTTTTTCCAACTTTGTACAAAAACTGCATTTAAGGGATCTTTATCAAACAATTTTAAATTGACAATGGTTAATACGTTGCTTTTGTAGTTTTTAACCTCTAAAATATCATCAAAACTGGATTAAAAAATCTATATGGTATGGGTAGGTATATATATATATAGGTATAGGTATATAGAAACAGGTTTTATTATTCATACCTTCCATTTCTTCCACGTAACAGTAAACATCATACAGGTCATCTGGGTCCATTGTCCCATAGTTTCTCACTCCTGGCTGGCCATCCATGTCTCCATAACAACCTTCACGGGGGACTTGGATTGGGTACCTGCAAGAATTGAAAAAGAAAATCAGAATTTCTCAAAATCGACTAGATCATGTACTTTTCAAAATACCCTATGGAGAAAAGATTTAAAAACGTATTTAGAATATTCAAGCATAGGTTTAAGTGTTTCACTGAATGTGAGCACCATGCAATTTTAATTTAATGTTGGGTGATGAGATACCTTACAGACTGGTCCGCCAGCCATCCGGCATCACACTGCTCATAGCCATCATAATAAGCTGCCAGCAGCTGGTCAGGAGTGGCAATTTGTGCCCCACTGGCTTCACAAGCCCTCTGGGCCTGATGGAAGGAGAACGCATAGCGACCCAAAGCATCTCTGTAGTGGAAAACAACACCTAAACACAACACATATGCATGAGTACATATTTATAATCAGATTAAACAAAACTGAAACCAAGCTGAGAAGGTCACATAACAACCTCTGCATATTTATAAACATATGTATAAATTTCGTCAGGTATGTTTTGTTTGGAATACACAATCAAGTATGAGGTAATATGACAAAATAAATAAAAACATTTTGTGAGGTAGGTAATAAGTTTTTCAGTGTGGTCTTGACATCTTTTGCTTGACACCAATCAAATAATTCTTTTAATGAGATCATTTGTACAAAACTCTTCTTCAATTTGAGGAAAATCTTGTAAAGATTTCGATTTATGCATGTAAACTTTGCCCATAAGAAAATGAGTTTAATATTTTGGTATAGGAAGAAAAACTCATATATTCCTCACCTTTGACCTTGAGTTCCACAAGGTCGCTGGCATCCTCCAGGCCATGCTGCACCTCGCAGCGATAGTGACCTGAGTCACTTGAGCGCAAATCTCCCAACCACAGTGACAGATCATCGGGGGAGGAGGTGTAGTTGAGCCAGGCAGCGCGATCTCTGTACGCTTCGTTGACCTTCACCCTCTGACCCCGTGCCACCAAGATCTGTGTCTCCACTCCGCCAGACACCACAGTCCACTTGACCCGTGGTGGGACAGGGGAGGAAGAGGAGGAGGTGGGTGTGGAGGCCAGAGATACCAAGCATGGGATGGAGATGGAGCTGCCCAGTGGGGCAGAAACTGGACCTGAGTGGGGGATGTTCACCTGAAGCTGCCGCACATCATCTGCAGAAAAATGAAGGGATGCAGAGCATGAAGGACAGAGCAGCTCAGTAAACTTGCTGACAATAGTGAACTGTAATGAGCCTTTGTATTTTTCTCTTACGACTGAATGTGAATGTGTACTGAGAGTGAGAGATAATGGAAAGCATGTACACGTACCAAATGCAGATGGAGTCTGGGTGGGAAAGGCCAGAGTGAGGCGGCAGACTGCGACAAGAAGTGGAAGTATTTGGACATGTCTATGGAGAAAAACAAGAAAACATTCAAAATTAAGATAAGATAAAATATGATACAGATAAAGATTTATAAAGCATTTTTTAAAATTATTTCCAATTTCCAGTTTCCAATTTCATACAGGTTTAACCTTTACTCGGCAGAGTGACTTCTGACACTGGAAGTCATGTATTGTGTTTGTTCAGCTAGTCAGGGGACTTGCTCCATTGATCTGACCCAGCTGATTTGTTGAATAATTAAAGGTCACAACCTAAACAAATTTGTGTTTACCATCAGTCTTGCTTTTGGCTTTTAAAGGTGCTGATATGAAGCTGAGTGAAGAAACAGACTTAAGGTTAAATTGCAGTGTTCTGCTCTTTGGATATTTATTATTGTCATTTGATCCGATTGGCTGCTCTTCTGTAAAGGCAAAATTGTTTAGAATTAAATTTTTATGACTACAAGTACTTTAAATACATGCTGTAAGAAAAAAAGAAACAAACAAAAGCTTACTTAAAGGATAAAAAGAAAAAGAGCCAAAAACTTTGTTAGTTTAGCATGCTAGTGTTAAAACAAATGCTAATTAGCACTGAGGAAAACAGGAATGTCACTGCCAAATTTAATGGCAATCCATCTAAGCACAGTGTCTAGAGCTGAAAAATGATGTCAACAAAAAGTGACAAAAAACTGCAGTTCCTTGAATTTTGTATAACATAGGCCCAGCTGATTTTCTTGTTTGCAATGAATGTATGGGAATAAATTTTCATATAACTTACTTGAGGCTTAAAACCATGGATAATTCACAGGGGGCTGCTTTGAGTGATAGCAAATGCTAGCTGTGTGCTGGGTGTCAAACAAAAACCGGTAGCAATGTGATCCATCTTCTGGTCCAAATATGGTCACTTCTGGCTCCAAACAAACATGATGCCGGCGGCCAGAGTGCCAATATCATACCATTCTTTTTTTCCCATGCTTTATTTCAAAATCTTAACATACGTAAACTAAAACTGCTCCACAAGTCTAATTTTTAGATGTTAAAAGGTATTATGGCAATGGAAGCACCACACCCTTAAGTCTTCAAAATTATTGTAAAGTTATTAAGCAATAAAAACTTCCACACCTCTATGACATGTATACCATAGAAACTGAAGGTTATTCATTCATAAACACAAAGTACATTGCAGGGCTGTTTTATTAGTCTGCATGAGTTTTAGAAAGGCCAGATGTGCCTAATAAAAAATGTATAGATGTATGTAGCCTGCTAATTTAGCCAGAAAGGTTCTATGTTCAAAGGCCATCATAACTTTGGAGCAAAACCTCTGCGTAAAACAAAAGTTCCACAATAAGTTACTGAAAACGCATCTTAAAGCTCAACTATGAAGCATAAAAGAGCAACTTCTCTGGTTTTCAAAGGGAAGCTGGGAGCACAGGCTTCTGACCACAAGCTATTCATCACCTCCGGGAGCTAATGACACGGCGTCTCAGCCAAACGGCGTCCTGCCAGGTCTCCGTCACCAGTCTGGCCCTGTTATTAACCCAGCAGGCATGGCAGGACGCTCACAGTGACCTCAGACAACCTCCTGAGACGGCCATGATGAAACTGCAAAGGTTCATTCATTATTAAAGAACAGCGCTTCGACTCTAAATTACTTTTCAGGGTTGAGATATTAAAAAGTTCCTCTACAGTTCAGAAATGCAGCAGAATCTTTATGCTGATGTTAAAGTAAAACTTACAGGTGATTACACCAGGTTCTGGATGTTGCTTAGTAACAAACTATGTAGCATGAACACATAGGCCTACAGTAACTCTGCAATTGAATCTTGACATTTTATATCTGAAATAATGAAACTTTTTTTTAATCTAATCTCATTCCATTAAATTGATTGACCAGCAGATATATAAGATAGATCCAGGTTAAATGTCTTTCTTCATCTGCTTATTTTTTAAGATAAAATTATATAACAGCAGAGATGAAATGATTAATCAGTGAATCATTATTAGATAGAAAATACAGGTGAAAATTTTACATTCTTACATTTGATATTTATCTTTTTTTTAACCAAAAATGTCCATTTTTTTTGTTCAACCTTTAAAAAAGTCAACAGCTACAGATTTACCAGTTATATCTCTGCATTTTGGACTGTTGGATGGACCAAAAGAAGCCATATAAAGTACTTTAAGCTTTTGGAAATTGTAAGTGATAGCTTCAACTCCTGGTTCAAGGCATTTTATGGTTTGTTATATATTTTTTTACATTTGAAACTTGGTCACCATTCACTTCAATTGTTTGGGAGATTACCGAAATGCCATATTCCTGTGAAACTCCAGCAATGTTTTGTGGCCTTCACGTGACCCCCCCCCATTGGCATGAGGGTGAGTACACAATGACTGAATTTTCATTTTTGGGTGAACTATCCCTTTAAAGAGTAACTTAACCCCTAAACCACTTTTTTCAGCTGAAAATCGAGGCTAAGCAGTATTTAGTAGTGTTTTTTGATTGATTCAGGTCTTAATCTTGACATTTTTGTGCAAATTAACTGTCTTTTCCATATTCTGTTATACATGTGTGTGTGACTGCCATCTACTGGTTGAAACACTGCTATTGCAAGACGAAAGAGTCCCGGTGTGACCGTAGAGAGAGAGAGAGAAAAAAAAAAAAAAACCTATGCTGAGGCAACGTTTTACTATATCGAGTGCTCAAAATAGTATTTTGTGCAAACGAGATATAACTTGTTACCACATTTTAATAAATTTGTGCCTACATCTTAATTAAAATGTGGGAATGAGTTGTATCTTGAGGCCACAAATTAATTAAAATGTGGGAATGAATTGCATAATTTGTGCGCACAAATTAACCAAAACATGGGAACGAATTCTATCTCATTCTTATAAAGTAATTGAAATGTGTTAACAAGTTATATCTAGTTCACACAAAATACTATTTTGAGCGCTCAAAATGGTAAAACGTGGCCTCAATATAGTTTTTTTTTCTCTCTATGGCCACTCCAGGGCTGCGTGCAAGGCAATATTTTAATGCATTTTGATTGGTTGATAAGGTGAAACGTGATGTCACCAGTGCCAAGACACTATCTTCAGGCTGAGACCAGTCACTGCACTATAAGTGCTCATTATGTAGAGTTATCCCTGTCAGTGTAAAATCATATTATTAGATGCATTACTATGGAAGAAGTAGGGTTGTAAACATATGTTTGAACAACAATAAGATGCGTATCATGATACATGGTTGGCAATTCAATACAAGAGCGATATGGGCTCATTTAGAGGGATACGATATGATATGATCTTAGAACGCTGGAGAATGAACTGGAGTAACCTTTACAACAATTAACCATCATAAGAGTGAAAAATACATCCACACAATACAAGGCACTAATTCTTAGTATCGACAATCGATTTTTGCTTTGAAAAACAGTTTTAAATCGATACAAGTCAGACTCGAGGCATGGTTTGCCTTTCACCTGTTGATGTAGTTTGATCGTAGGAATATAAATTGATGCATCGATAAAATGGATGTATCGTTCTGCCCTTGGTAAGAAGCAACTACATGGTGTATTAGAGTATGTGGAGCTAATTATAACTTCATATATTCAGTAAGTAAAATCTTAATCTAAAAAAGTCAAAATGTAGCAACATCAGTCAGAATATATTTACTGTCGTATAACATACAATATGTCCTTATGTAATGTAGTTTACAGTATAAATAGAAGTATCTGAAAATTGTGTACCAGTAAAGTCCTTTGTACCACTGAGGCAAGAAAGATTTTTAGGAGAGAGAAAATCTTAACAAAGGCCCAGGTTGTTTAACTATCAAGATTAAGTTTTACTTCACAGACTAAAGACGTCAATGTGTGTCAGTCATGCTCTATTTTAACATGTGCTTAAGATGGTTCAGATCTAGCAAAGAAAATCGAATAACCATAGCTCCGAGCCACAGACGTGAGCCATTAGTTTACCAAGAATTAATAAAGTTGCTTTTCTGTTTCTGTATATCAAACACATCCTTCGTATGAGTCGGCACAAACACGGCTCACTGATGGTGTCAAATTAAATAGGGCCTCTTTGATGGCAGAATAATTGTTGTCTGTTTCCTCGCCAGCTGGGCGAACTCCACAGAGCTGGTATCACTATTAGTATTCTTGACTAGAAAATGCTCACAAAAAGCGAGCAGTGGGCCAGGAGGACAGCTGCGCACTGTGCTTTCACTTCATACCGACTCCCTCACAAAAGGCCTCGGGGGGGAAATTAAAGGACGGGGCACTGGCACACTTGCTCACTTTTTCTCTCTCCTTTCTCTCGCTCTTTTCAAGGATGGAAAAGGAAGTTTTAAACCACTGCAAATCGTTCTGGAGCAGCACAGAGCACAAAAGGGACAGCCACATTAAGACACTAGACACTGTTTCAAACAGAACTGTTGTGAGAGCGTGCCTATGTATGACTTTGTGCATTCAGACTGATGACGGAGCAGAAAATCCTGGTCGCTGCTGATTATTTTGTGACTGTTTTAGGTCACATTTTTCTCCAGCCTCACTGTCACCAGGAACACTGCAGTTCTGCTCCTTCTAATGAGGGGAGCCAAGTCAAGCCAAAATCAATGCCATCCACTGCATTGACAGGTCTAGAAACTGCAGCCAGTGCATTACCCACAAGCTGAACTAATCCAGTCTCCTCCTCCTGCAGAAACAGACTTGTCCTTAGCAGCTGCAAAACAACATACTGGTCATCAATGAAGAAGAAACTGAGAAATCAATCAATCAATCAGTTGTTAATACAAGTTAAAACAGTAAACATGCAACATTTAATCAGATGCTTGGACCCCTGTCAGTGCTGCAGTGACAACTTTTGATTGTTTACAACATCATGTGGGTCATCTCTGCAGCACTCTGCACCAAGGTCAATTCAGGCAAACCTTGTCTCCACCAGCAAGCCTGAAAATGACAGCTGATCCTAGTTTAGCCACGTCAACCATGCAGACACTCTAGTTTGACTGGTGTAAGCACCGTGCAGTGCAGAGTGCAGGAACTGGCTATGACACCAAGCCTATGAAAAAGTTAAAATCAGTAGAGCTGAAAATGCACAGTAGTTACATTTTTATAAGGTAGAAATCTAAATAACTCAAGTAATCCACCATGGAAGTCTTTCTGCATTATCCCACTTCTTTTTCTCTCCAATTTCCTAATCTCAGTCCGTCATGCCTCTCACCCATTTACCTCATACATGGTGAAAGCTCAGACCTCAGAGTAGGAAGTCAAAGGAAGAGGTTGGTGTTGCGGTCTCTAGCAAACCAGTCTGACTCACTGAATGCCGAATTTGGTTAGAAATCTGCCTCTAGTTAACTATTTTAGTCAGCATTTTTCCTTCCCTCTCACTATCCGCATGCAACCATTTTGCAAGGGCGCTGTCGCTGCATTCTGGCCTTCGCTGCGGCCAAGTCACTTGTGATTGGTTTAAACAAACGCACACAAGCCATTGCATTTTTTTCTTTTACAGTGGAATGATAATTGGTACGGTCAGACCTTCCTCCAGTATTGACACAAGGCTGTGGAGGCAGGGCTGGCCAGGGGTGGAATGTAACTGAGTATATTTACTCAAGTAATGTACTTAAGTACAAATTTGATATAGTGTTTCTATTTTATGCAGCTTTTTACTTTGCTACATCTTAGAGGCAAATACTGTAACTTTAACTCCACTAGATTAGTCTGTCAGCTTTAGTTACTTGTTACCTTTGCAGATTACAATACTATTATACCCCCGCTGTCCAGTGAAGATAACTCCAGTGGTGTAGTGCAGGGTATACGCAGGCATACCCACTTATTTTTGAGTCTGCATTCAGCATACCCACTTCTAAATCCCCCCTGATCCTATCTGTTGCAAATCAGCTATTCTGAAAGAATCTTTACAAAAGAAACTACTGGCCCATGGACTGCTTGCAGTTTATTTTATGTGTGGATGGACTAAGGAATAAGCAATAGTTCACTTAAAACGCCTTGTTATGTAGTTGGCCATGGTCTAATTGTGGGGCAGTACTGATTGCAAAATAAGCACCTCTCCTGTGGTCATTGTTAATTTCATAAAGATCCCCTTTCCTCCGTGAAGTCAAGCAACAGAAATTAAGTGACAATGCAAATAGGCCTACAACTATCCAATTCTTGGGTGAACTAAATATGCAAGAGCAGTTTTGGATGGCACTGTTTGTAACATGTCACTGTTTAAAAAGAGTGCTGATCCTTTGCTGGACAGACCACTTTGAAAAGAATTGGCAAAAAAATTAAGAGTATACTCACTTATTCAGGCACCACTACACCGCTCTATATCTCCACATTTTGTGAATTTGCATTTGGAATTCTCCTAAATTCTCTTGAGTTAAATAAACTCTTTCAAACCCTTCTTGGATTAGCTGCAAAAAATGTTCAATTGTTATGTGGGGATGGGTAGTTACTCATTTTGTAGCTACACTCTAAGGTCTTGCAGTTTCATAGCTAACTGAACTAGCTGAAGCTAATGTTAGCTTGCTAATAAATAACCTATTTAGAGAGCGACTAAGAGGTAATATGATATTGCTGACACACCTGACAGGACAGTTAATTAAAGTTCTGTCTAATAATGATAATAACACTGTACAATTTATTTATTTAATTTTAAATAACATTAGACTGAATGACCCAATAGCTAACGTTAGCTTAGCATAATCAGATAGGCCTATTTCTCACTCAATATAACTAACACAAACACATATATTTCTCCATGCACACTATAAATAAATGAAACAACACAATTAGTACTAAGTTTATAATATTGTTCGGCCTCCAATTAAAATCAGTCTATTTGGATGGTGTGCCACTGGTTAAAATGCTGCACAGTTACTTCCTGTTTACATCTTTGGTTCATTTTGATTGTGTATTAGAGTCTCTACCAACAAGGACATCACTTAACTTCAATAATAGTGCAGCACAATTTAGCAAATTA
>JAQFJA010000008.1:8717835-8733060 GCA_029874485.1 Naso brachycentron
GGGGAGAACTTCGCCTATGTCCAGATCAAAACCATCTGGTCCACTTTACTGCGCATGTACGACTTCGACCTTGTGGACGGATACTTCCCCACAATCAACTACACCACAATGATCCACACCCCACACAAGCCCATCATCAGATACAAGAGGAGGAAACAGTGAGGCTGAAGGAAAACACTGGAGGGAGCAAAGACACGAGGAAACAGTCAAACATCCGAAGTGTTTGAAGGGAAGCTTGAACTTTCTGGGACTTGAATTTAGGAAAATTTAGATGAATGCACTTTGCTCCACCTACATGTCCAACTTTTTTGTGCTTCTTACAGCCCCCCTTTTTTCCTGAATGTCAACGCTAATACCTGAATTTTCGAGAGAAAATTACTGACTGTATGGCTCTGCCTGGAACACAGATGCTAATATTCACAATGTGAATTCTTCAACATAGAATTTTTCAGTAGTATAGTGCCTTGATGGTGGAAAACTGAGTATTTCACTGACTCATTTGGGCCTAAGAAAGTTTTATTCACTTGAAAACCAAGCAGAGGGTCTTTGCCCATGTTCCAGCTTAGGGTGGGAGGAGTGTTGAAGATTCTCTCAGCAGTTATCCTGTGAACTTTATTTTTCCTGCTTGATGAGAAAGACCTTTTGTGCACTTGTAGTGATGGCAAAACCCCTTAAAATTGGACATTAAGTGAAAATTTTAACCTTTATTGCATTAAACATGGATGAATAAGAGTGGAACAGCTCTCTCTCTTAATTGGTTTAAGCCTCTGGTAAACAAAGATGATCAACTGTTATCTGAGGCTTTGACACCATTGCAGTCAAAATAAATAACTTTAAAAAGCATTAAATAAGGAGGACATGGCTGCAAACGCTGCAGTCCAGGTCATCTTTCATCTAAGAGATAGTCTTTAAATAAAGGTGCTTTTTAAAGGTGACCTGTACTAATTAATTAGTAACTTATTGCACCTGGACCTCATTGAGTTAACGAGCACTGACTGATTTTCTGTGTGAATGGCACGTTACAGCTTGTCAAAAGTTTCTATGTTCTGTGGTTCTGTGTTTGTATAAATCCAAGGTCCTATGAACACAGGGCTAAAGTTCTGACCCAAATATAATAGAAGAGTTCAGGAGAAGTTCGAGTTTTTGCGCATAAAGCCTTATAGTAAGGATATTTTTGATCATATACGCTGTTTGACAGCATTTTTTTGACAACCAGCGCAGTCCTGAGAGTTGTCAGTGCTAGCTGAAAACAACGCTGGAGCATGTGCACTCAGACAATCTGTCAAAAAGATGTGGACGTTCATGTCTTTAAAATGAGCATTTGTTGAATTTTTTGACAGATTGTTTGAGCACACTCGTTTTCAGCTAGCGGTGACGTCAACAACGAGGTCCAGCTCTCAGAACTGCACCGGTTGTCAAAAAACATGCCGTTCAACATCATATAAGATCGTAAATATCCTTATTATAAGGCTTAAAGTGCAAAAAAAGAGAACCGGAGAACTTAGGACCTTGGGGACATACACTGGTGTGCTCCTGCTGTGTTGTTGTTCAGATGACTTAAAACTGTGTAAAATGTCTTATTACAGGAAATTTTGTGCTTATAACAGGAGATTTCGATTGTTTTGTCCTTTGGGATATTGTTTCTTGTGCTCCTGAAAATAAATGTTGATATTGTAATGTTAAAACATTTGCATTCCTGATTCCTCCTTTCAATAAAGAAACATTTGAAAATCAGCTGACACAAACCGCCATACTTGTTGAATAACTACATCGACCTTCATCACTGTTGAAAAGATCACTAATCTTAGAAAAAATAAACCTTTGAAATGTTTTTGTGTCTTTGCAGAAAAGTTTTTTTCTTCTAGTTTATGGATAAACAAGAGTGACACATGCACAACACTTTCAAATAATGTAGTCCTCTTTATTTCAGTTTTTGACAAAATACCCAGAAAATTCAAAGCTCCTACACTTTACAAAAATACGTTCTCTACAAATGTCCTCTGTAGTCTGTCTGGCCTAAACAAAACACAGTGTAGTGTAGAATATCCAGTAGCAGCCTCCTTAACAATAAACCCAAACATTCTCTGCATAACGCTCCACCCATACAACACAGACATATAAATTAATCACAAGGTCTTAAATTAGCATTAGACAAATATACATGATTGTAGTCCATCCACAACAAAGAGGCAGATTAAATTACAAACATAGCTGTTTTTCAAGTGCCGGCGACAAAAAGCCTGAATACAACATGTCGTACACTAATAAAAAAATGTGTTTTGGTCCACATGGAAAGTTACAGTCCACAGCAGACTGATAGAAAACAGCAGAGCGCTCAGCACAAGAAAAGGCAACTGAGTTTCTTCAAGCCAAAGTTTACTTGACGGCATCTATCTTCTCAAGCCAAAGTGCAATTGAGCATATGAAGAAGCACCTGCGGAGAAAATTAAATAAGCCACATTAGAAACTACTTTATGCACACAATTAAAACAGAAATATTTGAATATTAAAGATAATCACATCCTGATTAAACATTGTTTAAATTTTATGCAAAACATGCAAATTTAGAACAATACAGGAGAGTTTGTTTTCTGGTGTCTTCTAACAATGTTTTGATGACTTGAACCACTTGAATATTTGTACATAGCTTATTATCTTTTAAGAATTTATTAAGAATAATTGTGGATGATAGTGAAAGACCTTGAGGAAAACAACAAACAAAAATAAACATTTAATTAACTGCAAGAAAAAAATGACTATGAACGCCAGTAAATCATACAGTAAATCATGTGTGTGTGTTACCTGATGTCACACTCCCCAGCCGCCTCTGCAGCGCCTCCAGTCTGGAGATGTAGTCGGTGAGCGCTCGGTCAGGGTCGTAGCTCTGCAGGTGGGAACAGGTGAGAGCTCCGTGATCTCCGGCCAGGTGAAACCTGCACAACAGACATCAACCTAGTTCACTATAACTGATCCAAATTTAACTTTGCCTTCAATTTTAAGAATTGGATTTTATTTTTTTTATATTTTTATGTTAATATATGATCTCTTGTGATGATCAATATTTTCTAGACTAATCTATACAGTTAATACCAGTGATCGATAGTTGCAGCTACTATGGTGCACCTGTGGTGTGTGGAGGAAACAGCTGATCTGGGTGATTCTCGTCCACTACGCCCCCTGCTGGAGACTCCTGCTCCTCCACCTCCTCTATCTCTGTACATCTCCACGCTGCCTGGTTGAAGATAAGGTGAATCTCTCGCCTCTGTACCTGAGAGGGACAAATAAAAATGTGTTAAGCATCACTTCTAAAAGATACCGTCCGACAGGTAGAAGCCAAAAAAAGCACTGTGTACGTATTGGTTACCTAACATCTGTCCTGCTCCGTTCTTGTTGATGCTGCAGGACGTTGTTGAGCTCATTCCCGTCGACTTGTGCCATCGTTTGACGAGGAAACGCATCCTTAACAGAGCATGGACAGTTATTAGTTTTATAAAATTAAAAAAAATTGTATATACATCTTAGCAGTAAGCAAGTACTGGACTGACTCTAACACAGAGCTCCAGCTGCCTACCTGGAGAGGGCGATAGAGACTCGGACGGCAGAGCGGAAACGCATCAACCCCCGGCGGCGCTGGCTAAGGGACTCCATACTGGAGAGCGACGGTCGGCCGCCCATCCTGGACAGGAGCGACAGCGTGGCTTCCTCACACTCCTGGAAGCCGCCCAGCAGTAACAGCAGATACTTCTTCTGGTAGATCAGTGCTTTGCGGAAGCTTTCTGACCTCAAGTACTTCCCATAAATCCTCTGAGGGCAAAGGAAAGGAGTGAAATGATGAGACTTTCTCAAAGCAGCTGTTACTACAGTTACAATAACTAAGTAAAAACTCCTTAGATGTGAGCTGAATACAGTGACTGTTTTTAGCTGACCTTCAGTGCAGCATTGTCAGCCTCAGGTCCAGTTATCTCTCGCAAGGTTTCGGTCCTGATCTCCCCCTTGAGTCGGGCTACCTGAGCCTGGGTCTGATGTAAAGCTTTCTCCAGGCGGACCCTCTCTCTTGTCCAAGCCTCCCGCTCCTGGGAAAGAAACATGCTCGAGGAGTCGGCCTTTGATGCTCCTCTCCTGCTGCTGAACTGCAGGGGGAAAAAAAAAAATCAAGTTTAGTCAAATGTTCTGAATGCAGGCTGAAAACAAACAACACACTAGTATCTTACAGTATAGCTAGGCTGCCACATCTTTAACGCACAATAAGACTGAATGAATTCCTGTCATGTACTCACACTGTCGCCTGATCCCAGTCCAGCCTGCCGGTAGCGTCGGAGCTCTTCCTCCAAGCGGAGCGTGTGGTTCCTCAGATCGTTCTTCTCTTCTGTCAGACGGCTGACAAAACCTGTGAGCTCAGCATTCTGCCTCAGCAGCCGCTCTGTCAGAGACTTGGAGGAGCTGGAGGAGCCTCCTGCCAGCAGGTTAACACTCTACGGGAAACACAAAAGCACAACCATGTGCGACTCATATGAGGAGCTGAATTTGGAATAATGAAAAACATTTGATTTGAACTCCTAAGCATGGTGAAAATTTGTCTTTTGAATCATTTGTCCACTTTAAGGTGAAATAAACAGCGTGTTTTTTATGTTTTTGGCAAGAATTTGGTCTTCCATAATTTGCCCCTGCCTCATTCGTTCAAACTAAACTCAGCTTGAAATTCACAAATCTTCAGTAGCAGAAGTGAAATAATCGTAGCAAACAGGTTCTGACCTCGGGGACGGAGGGTAGACCTGGAGATTGCTGCAGCATAGTGATGACCTCATCTACATTGGACTGCACCCAGGATAACTCCTCACTGTTGACCTCTGACGTCAGCCTGGACACAATATGGACAAATGACATTCAATCAGTTAATTCCCTTAAGGATCTATTAGATAAACTGGGCATATCATGATACATTTAGGGATTTCTGCAGTCATGTGACTGCTGTAATTACCCGCTGGTAGTCTTGCTGGCCATGCTGCGGATCTTCGAGGAAACAAGGTGGAGTTTACCCAGGATCTTATCGACAGTGCGCCAAGGACCGTGGTGTGGACCCCCTGAGCGGCCTGTTGGAGAGACCTCCAGGTGGGGAGACGTGCTTGAGCTCCCTGCCTGAAGATTTCCACTCTTCTGCTGGGACACCCAGTCTTTGGTGCGGTCAGTGGGCTCGCTGTGCCAGGCAGCCTGCTGCTGAGACAATAACAACACTGCTTTAGTACTTTACATGAAACAAGGAAAAAATGGCCGTCAAAATAAAAGCAGAATTTGTTCAGTGTTTGACTGATGGTTGATACTTACAGTGAGGCCGTCAGCTACATCGGAGCCGCTCCCCTCTCTCCCTCCTCTTTGCTCTCTAAACTTGTTCAGCCTCTCCTCGAGTCTCTCCTTCTCTTTCTCTAGACTCTTCCTCCTCTCCAACTCTCTCTCCAGCTGCTCCTGGACTTCAGACATTTGTGCTCCCAGCCTATCCATCTGAGCCCGAGCCTCCAGCAGCGCCTCCTGGTCCCGTTTCAACCTCTGACTTGTCAAAGTCAGTTCCTCCTCTTTTCGTACCACCTCAAGTTTCTGGGCTTCCACCTGACTGAGGAGATGCACCACCTGGAGGGGAAAAATAAGATAAATACAGTTTTTGATTTTAGATAAGTTTTTCTGAAGGTCTGTTGTTATTGCACCATCAATGCTCAAAAGTTGAAGTAGTAGGAGTGTAAAACAATGACACTTAATTTTAGCATAGTTCATAAAATCCCACCTGTGCATGTTTGTCATCCAGCTCCGTCTGCAGTCTTTCCAGCAGCATCCCTCCCTCCTCCTCCCTCTTACTTCCATCTTCCTCCACTTGCTGCTCATTGGAAGGAACGCTATCTGAGGAGACACCCGTCCTCAGCTCCCTCTCCCTCCCCAAAGCAGCGCTCATCTCCTGGGCCTTGGCTCGCTCTGTCTCCAACTGGACCTGGAGCTCCTGGAGGCGCCTCTGGAGGCTCAGGTGCTCCTGTTCGGCCTGCTGGGAATTCTGGGAGGAGGCCTGGCGCTCCTGATCCAGAGTCAGGGTCAGCTGGGCAACGCGGCTCTTCTGCTCCTCCAAGGTGATGAGTAGGTCCTTGGAAGGGATTCAAAATTCACTTGTTTTTGGAATGACTGCGACCATTTTAAACGTCTTTCCAGTGCAAATACCTGAATGATCTCTGCATTCACCAAGCTAACTTTCAGCCCAGATATCAGGTTACGATTAAAGAACTCTATGGTACAAACACCATCCTCCTAAAGGCTCTTACCTCCAGTTCCTCTCGTTTACTGTCCTCATTCCTCCCAGTTCGACACTTCTCTTTCTCCACGGCCCACTGAAGATCTCTGCTCCTCTTCCTCTCCTCCATCAGCTGGTCGTTCATTGCGTCCACCTCAGCAGCCTTCTGTGATAACTCTGCCCTGTAGGTGGAGATGATATTAATGACATGATTGAAGAGGGATATTCTTAGACAAATAAAAAAATGTTTGGTTTGTTAAGGTTAGGAGTTTTAAATTTGGCAGATGTGACTGAAGACAAACATTTACTGATGCAAAGGTTAAAGTGTTGTGTGTGAAATATAGAAGAATTCCACCTCTACTATACTATGAAACCGTTACACTGTTTCTCAACAGATGTCAATGCAGAGGGCAATCTGCAGGCCTACTGATGAGATTTATATTATATAACTGAAACATCCGTGATTTTATTCAGACCTTTTACACAACTTCTCATATTTCCTTTCTAACAAACAAACCAACATCACGTCTTACCTGAGTGTGTCCAACTCTTTGATGTGTTTGTGCTGAGCTTTGAGCGTCGTCTCCAGCTCCAGTTTAGTCTGGGACAGCTCAGCCTTCAGCTCCTCCACCAGCAGCCTGTCGGCCTCCGGTGCTCCATGAGCTCCTCCTCCCTCCCTCTGTGCCGTCGTGCTACATTCACTGCCCACAAACACAGCAGGCTGGGCACCTGAAGGACAACACAGTAATGAAGAACACATTACTCAAGAAGGCAAATAAGAAAATGTTTAGAATGAGATCACCTGCAAAGGGAAAGTAGGTTTCAAAGGGATTTCAATTTCAATTGGTTCACCTTGATGAAGTTGCTCTAGTTGACTACGGAGCTGCTGAACCTCGGAGATGAGACTGGACCTGTCTGCAGTGCGGAGCGAACCCATTGCCTCTTTGTGCTGAGCGTCCTGCATTAAATCACACATACAAGGACGTGATACTTTTTATTTACTTATGCTTATGTCTGGTGCAGTGAAATAATTGAGTAAGGGTGTCTACAAACTGTCTATTATCAGGAATCAATGGACAACGTGCTGCAGAGGAATAATTCAGTGTCGCTACAGAACCAGCAGTTATTTCTGACCTGTTCAGCAAGTCTGTGTTCCAGCTGATTGAGGTGGATGATGGCATCGCTGGTGTCCAGCAGGTCCAACTGACCGTAGAGGGCGCTCTTCAGCACGTTGCGCTCCCTCATAAACACCTGGCACACTGCGTCCAACAGCTCGGCACGCCAGTCCCCACTGGCTGACGTCTGCAGCGAGTCACGGACGCGCAGATAAAAAGACAAGCAAATATACAGTGAATGATGGAGATGACAAACTGACATTCAAATCATCCTTGATGCTTTCAGTGGAGAAGCTGCTGACTGATTGAGCTCTAAGGAACTGTAAATTGTGCTCTGTGAAGATGATTCCATTACCTGTGGTTCTCTGTGCATCTGCATCTGTGTGATGAGGCCTTTGAGAGATTCCACAGTTGCGAGTAAGGCATCTCTTTCCTTCAGCAAGATCTGGATGTTGAACTGGCTGCTTGGCTCTCCTTCAGAGAGAGGAAGCTCTGACAGAGAGAGAACCTGCATGCCCTCTTGGTGCACCTCACGCAACAGTGTCTAAACAGATAAACAGCACACAGAAATGTTGTTTGGGTTTAATACAGTATTTAAGACCAGTATTATTGTTTATATAAGCAATAATTTCACTGTAATACATAAAATCATGGTCATATCATAAATTAATATTTTCATATTGCTGAGGTCTAAAGCAGGATTTATAATGAAAAAAAAAAAATTAAAGAAGAAAGTTGTACCTTGATCCGGTCAGGCAGCGGATCATCAGCCTCCCTTCTAGCGCCCTCTGGAGTCGTCCTGAACTCCTGCTGCAAACTCGGGAGGTCAAATCCAGTCCGCTGGCTGTAGTCTGAGCTGCTGTCTGCAAGAGAATGAAAGTTTTCTTGAAACAAACTGAATGAGTACTGATATGTATTAAACGCACAACTTCTGCCACTAGAGGGCTCTCAATCAAAACAATGAAAGCAAAAGACAAAATATGTAGCATGGACTCAGAGGTTTGTTGATTTAATTGTTAAACAGCCACTACGCAGATGAAGATCTATCTGACTGACTCAGGTTGAGCCACGTTTGGTCAACTTCCTCGCTCTGTGACTAGTGTTACATAGAAGTTAGTGACAGGTGACAGAGTTCAAACCCAGCCTTGCCTTGAATAAAGCTACAGATTTGTCTGAGTTTGAACATTGTTGGAAACATTGTTGGATCCAACAACACATATAACAAAGACAGTCATTTTTTTGGGAAAAGTGAATGTGGAAATGTTGCGTATTAGACATTTGGTTCTGTTATCTCAAGTCTGCCATGACAAACTATTTTCAGCTTTTTAAAGAGCGTAGAGCAAATCCACCTCTAAGCGTTACTAGCTCATAAAGTAACAGCAGAATCACACTGAATTAAAAATGAAAATAGGTGAGTAGATTACCATCTTAGTTTATAGCACTCTGTTTTTTTAATGTGAAATATTTATTTAAGCAGAACCAAAAACACAAGAAGAATGAGGAAAGAAATATTTAATGATTTTAATTATGTAATTGTGCTGTATCAGTGTGTCTTACCACTAGTGTAGCCGTCTTTAAACTGCGATGTAGGACGGTCTTGTCTGGACAAAGGGGTCTAGAAAAGATTAAACATGATTCAGATACTTTTTTCACTGTATCAAAATTATAATGAAATACAAGAAATGTTTATAACATCTTCAAACATTTTCAAAACAAGCTAATGTTCATGTCATGCACATGCTGATAGAGCCTCACCTCCGCAGAGCGCAGCTTGTCAATGACACCTTTGAGAGCCTTACACTCGTCCTCCAGAGCCTGCACATCTCTGCGAAGGCTCTCGCTCTCTGAAATATGACGAGCCTCCATGTCCAGGATCTCTGCAGCGTGGAGCTCCTGCATCTGTTCAATCTTCTCCTGGAACTCTCCAATCACCTCCTCCATCTCGTCTTTGGTTGGAGACTTGCTCTCTGGGCCGAGGTCGGACATTTGGAGAGGTTCGGTCTGAGTGGACGAGTGTGTCAAAGCAACATGAGGCTGCTCAGAGCTGCTGTTGAGTCGAGCGCTGTGGGATTTGTTGGAGGACTGGTTGGAAGTGGCAGAGTTTTTTCTGGAGAGAGATGGTTTATCTTTGGCACTGCTTCCCTTGCTAGTCGGTTGTTTGCCCCCTTTCCGTTTAGGCTGGGTTGTGGAGGAGGCTGAAGCAGAGGAAAGAGGCTGAGGAGATGGAGAAGGAGAGGGGGAGGGTAAAGGAGACTGGGGACCCGAATCTGCTGTCTTCATCAAGGCTGCTCGTACGTCCTGGAGCTCCTCTTTGAGTTTAGAAATGGAGAGCTCACGGACGTGGAGCTCATTCTGTAGTTTCTCATTGTGCTGCCTGTAGCTGCTGAGCTCTTCTTTGGTGGTATCAACATTCTGTTTCACCTCCTGGAGCTCCTCTTTCAGTTTTGAAATGGAAACTTCACGCACCTGGAGGTCCTCCTGAAGTTTCTCATTCTGCTGCCTGTAGCTGTCAAGCTCTTCTTTGGTGGAAGTCGCATCATTTCTGACCTCCTGGAGAAGCTCTGCCATGCTGGTCGTGTCTTCTGTTTTAACCTTTAGGATGATTGAGCCTTCGTCAAACACTTTCAGGTATTATTAAAGAATGCAATGATTTCATAAAAACCAACAGTCTTAGCTTTAGAGAAAAATGAATACATTTATTTTACATCTTATTATTAATGAAACTTGCTTACTTTGCAAAGTTCTTCTTTCAGGTGAGAAATTGTCATTTCCCGCTCCTTCAAAAACACAGTTGTATTTAATTAAAATGTGTGGAAATAAAACTTTTTGGACATTTGGTAATACATCTGTACACTTAACTGCTTAAGTAAGATGAGAAAATGAATACCACTTTCACAGATTTTTGTCCAAAATGAAGCTATTCTTAGCAGTCAGTTAGCTTGGCTTTGCAAGAAACGATGAATAATGGTCGAAAACAGCTAGCCTAGCTAAGTTTAAAATTTAAAAAAAAACCCAACAACTTCAGACTCACTAATCAGAAGGTCATTTCTTTTTAGATTATTTTGAACAAAATTGTGTTAATTCATGAGCTTTTGAGGCGATGGTAGCCAGATTTTGTGAGCTTTCGACAGTGCCATACTTATCTTTTTCTTTTATGCTAAGCTAAGCTAACCAGATTTTGATATCAGATATCAATCCCTGCAACTCACCAAGAAAGCAAATATCAGTAAATAAGTGTCTTTTCCAAAATGTCAAACTATTCCTAAATTTATCACTTGCATTAGCTGAAACTTCACCACAACAAAAGTATCAGTTTCAGTTTTGACAAAATCTATGTGTTTGCAGTACTGAGGTTTCTATGGATGAATTTCACTGAACCCAGCACACAGGACATGGTTTGATTCAAAGATTTTAATGGTCTGTACCTGCAGCAGCTCCTGCAGCTTCTCCAAACTCTCCCTGCAGCTGCTCAGCTCCTCTTTGGTGGCAGCTGCCTCATTTTGAGCCTCTTTTAATTCCTCTTGAAGCTCAGACACTTTGGTCTCCTCACTGCCCCTAGTTGACACCTGAAGTAACAATGTTCAAATATTAGACAAGAATAGTTTTTTTTATATAATAAATCTGAACAAATTTTTATTTTTTACCTTCTGAATTTGCTCCTGCAGTCTCTCGATTGTAACCATTTTTTCCTAAAAAGAAACATGTGTCAGTCAGTCTCACCAAACATTTGAACATTTTAACAAGAGGTACGATGACTGAGAGGTTGTCACATACTTTGAGCTCCTCCTGCAGCCTGCTGCAGCTCTCCTTGTAACCATGCAGCTCCTCTTTGGTGGCAGCTGCCTCATTTTGAGCCTCCTTTAGTTCCCCTTGAAGCTCAGATACCATGTTCTCCTCACTGCCTCCAGATGACTCCTCAAGAGACGAAGTTTAAATTTCAGATTAAAATTTTGGTACAGCATAATAAATCAAGACTGATGTAGGATTAAATTTTTGTTCTTACCTTTTGAAGTTGCTCTTGTAGTCTCTCTATTGTAACCGTTTTTTCCTAGAAAGAAAAATGTGTCGGTCAGTCTCACTAAACATTAGAAATACTCTCACCACAAGGACAAACACTGAGACGTGTTCACATACTTGCAGCTCCTCTTGCAGTCTGCTGCAGCTCTCCTTGTAACCGTCAAGCTGCTCTTTTGCAGCCGAGGCCTCGTCTCTGACCTGCTGCAGCTCCTGCCGAACCTCTGACTCAGCCGGCTTGTCATCAGCGGAGGAGGACTGATAGAAAGATTGAAATGATTCATACTTATCAGAGCTGTACCAGTAAGGGACAGCAGTACATAGCCTGAGACTTGATTACAGTAAGTTCACTGGTTAAGCACACCAAAATAGAGTTAGTTGAGTACAAAAGCAAAAAGTTGTACATACATAAGCAAAAACAGTTATTGCACTTGACTTTTAAGTTTAAGTGTAAAATGAGTTTATGTTGAATTTTTGTCTAGCTGGATCATTTCCATTAAAATACACATTATAGTTTAGATTTTATATTCATATTACTAACTAAAATAACTTAAACTTTAATCTTTAATAGTTTATATTTTATATTTATATTACCAGCTAAAATAACCTAAAAGTGTGTCTCAGTAAGATCTAAAACTAGCAAATTATGACCTTTTATCACTGCATTCTGTTTTCTGGAAGTCTCTGTATATTCCCATATGTTGATGTAAGCAGTTTCACGTGGGAATCGTTTTCTCTCTACCGAACTACATCAACTAAAAGCACACGCATGGAGAAGAGGCTCATCTTCATGCCAGTGCAAGAAGGAAAGATTACCAGTGTCCCCCCAGGCAAAGCTAGCTCAGTGGTGCTGGATGAGCTGGCATGCCTCCCTCTGCATGCTGATATGTTCGGCTGTTGTAGTTAAGTTCAAAGAAAGTAGTTCCTGCATGAAACTGCCACACAAAGGTCTGTGGATTTTTTACGATTATCTAGGTCCTCTTTTTTTTGTCAAATATTTTTATTGATTTTGTTGTTGGATAGTTACAAAACATTAGATAATACAGGTTACGATAATATGGAACGTCCCTTAAACCCAGTTAGGTCCTCATTTTTGTAAAGAGACATTGCTGTTGAATTCTTTAAATGTATGTTTTTGGTGCTTTAAGCACCACAAGCTGAGTTCAATTTAGTTCCAATATATTAGAGAGAAGGAAGTCATCTCTATCACTGATATCTCCAAAAACTTGGCAACTCTCACTGGAACAACAAGCGTTGAATGTAAGAGGAAAGTTTTCCGATTCTGGAATGAACTGTTCCTTTAAACAATGTTTCTGTCTGTGCTATTTATAGGAACAGTTTGACATTTTGGGAAAAACTTGTTTGCTTTCTTTCTGAAAGTTAGATGAGAAGATGAATATCACTCTCATATCTGTATAGTAAACATGAAGCTACAGTCAACCGTCAGTCAACTTAGCCAGCCTGACCGCCTACCAGAAACCCTTAAGTTCAACAATTAGAACGTGCTATGTACAAAAATCAAAGTGCAGTTTCATGTGCAAGACTATTTCTTGGCTTGACTCAAAATGCTGAGCAACTCGTTTATCAGTCATGGAGAAACTCTTACCCCCACAGCTGGCGATGTCTTCTGCTCTGTCCCGGTCTTCATCTGACTGAGCAGATCCATGAGCACAGACAGCCTCCTCTCGTACTCCATCACCTCCTCCTCAGAGCTGGAGAGCAGCTCCTTCTGGAGCTCCTGGTCTTTCTGCATCCCACTGAGTCCCACCTCCAGCTCCCGAAGCCTCTGGGTCAGATGGACCACCTTCCCTGTGGGAACTTGTCTTGCCTGACCTATTCTACTGAAGTCCATTTGGGGAATACCAAAGTCGCCAAACTCATGGATGTTTGGCTGAGGATGTTCCTGCTGGTCCTGCTTTGTTTTGGAACCTTGCGCCTGCTGCTGCTGGTACGCTTCCAGTGTGGCCTGACTGACGAGCACCGAAGCCACTTTCTCCCTCAGATTTTTCTCCAGATCCGAGACCTTCTGCCGGAGACCATCTGCATTGCTTTGTGTTTGCTCCACGAGAAGACGACAGCGTCTTAACTCGCTGTCCTTCTCATCAACCACGTCCTCAAGCTCCCGGATGCGCCGGTCCAGCTCTTCCACTCTGGATGTTGCACTTTGCTCTAAAGCTTGTACCTGGGCCTGCATGACAACAAGGCCTGCAGTTTTCTCTGTAAGAGCTTCTTGAAGATCAGCATCTGAGCTGTCTAGTTTTTCGGTTTCAGCTAAAGCTTCTGCGCTCTCTTTCAAACGCAGATACGTCTCCAAAAGCTTACTGTGTTCTGATTTCAGCGCATCAAGCTCTTTGGTGGCCAGGTCCATTTTCTGCTTCATTTCATCATATTCCTCTTTACTTGGCTCCCAAATGGCGCTCTCCAGCTCAGGCTTGGTGTCCTCATCTTCCTCTGAGGTCTGCTTCTGCTCGATATTGGCCAGTTCCTGCTGAAGTTTGTCTATGACTGCATTCAGTTGATCTAGCTCCTCCTCATTATTCCTCTTCAGGCGCTCTTGTTCACTCCGAAGGCACTCCACCTGGGACTCCAGGTCTTTAATCACCTCATCCCTCTCATCAATTTCCTTAAGAGAAACATAAAGACATTATTAAAACATAAAAATATCAGATTTAAGGAGTCAATAGCAATTCCAGTGTTTAGATAAACATCTGAGTCTCTGATATTCTTAAAAAGATTCTTTGAGCCAAGATAATAAATTTTTATCTAGCATTTGTGTTCATATTTTGTTAAATGATCAGATTATAAAAACTTTTTAGAGACTCAGAGGTCCAGGACACCACCTCACGAGCAGATGATCACCTCACAACAGACGATGGTGCTGTGGACGTACTTACCGGGGCAAAACAAGCAAAAACAACCCAACAAAAAACAAAAAACAAAAATGGAGCGAACAAAAATAAGAACGTACCAGAGTGAAACCAGAAAACACACACAGTGATGCAATACCACGAAGCTATGCGTATTCGAAATAGACTTTGGTTCTATTTCGTATATGCATATTGCGTTACCTTGTTATCAGAGGCTGTTTCCATGTGTTGGAGCTTAGTGATCTGTTCATTAAGAAGAGCTATTTCCCTGTCCTTGTCCTCCATCACCTTCAAAAGTCAAAGATTATATGTGATGGCGATTAAAAAAACACGTCACGCCAAAGTCCACTCAGAGTCAGTCTTTTGGCGAAATTTGAGAAGTACACTGATTGAGCCAAAGAAGAAATGTGCTGGCAGAAGCAGAATGAGGGCAACAAAAAAGCTGAAAATATGCAAACTTAAATTAGCAACACAAAGCAAAAAGCTTATTTTAAATAAAAAAATCTGAAGCAAAGAGTTCTTGAAGTTTGCAAGCAGCAATTTAAAACATTTTTTACAACTTATGAGAGAAATTTTTGTTGATTGAATATATTAGACTTGCATTTTTTGCAGTTTAATTCTATTCACATTTAACATTGTCACACATACCACATTTACTAACGGTTGTTAAAGCTGGGGTAGGCAATGTCTGGAAAAAAAGCTAGTGCAGCGTGAGACTCTTGAGGACGCAACTACGCTGCATCCTCTCCTCCATGTCTTTGCTCAAGCTCGTGTTTTATTTCATTTGCTGTCGCTCTCTCGTTTAAGGCCAGTTTACACCAAAGATTCACGATGAGAAGAAACGGTTGCAGGGAAAGTTGGAGCGCTGTAAACCGGTCCGTCTCAGCTCGACTCAAGCCGACTGAGGGTGGCGCCTCCATCTCGGCTTGTCAAGTCACCAGAGGCCAGTTTTAGAACATAAGGC
>JAQFJA010000008.1:8744159-8760065 GCA_029874485.1 Naso brachycentron
AACTGTGACTTTAAGCGAGACTGAGCGTTGATGTGTGAGAGACTGCATGCTGCTGCAACAGTTGACCCATGGGGACCAGCTGTCTCTGACATGGATGGGACATGAAGGGAGCTGCACCCACAACACGATCTGTGACAGCACTCAGACTGTTTAAAAAGTGTCCACTGACTTCCAGATGAATTAAAGTTTTTTAATTTCTCACAGAAGTACCTTCACCTCTCCACACAAAACCCCTAAAAATTGAGCTGTCAGGCGCTCAAACACACCACAGTGACAGTCTGACACACATGAATTAGCATTTGTCAGTTTCTCACCACAGATGCTCTCCTTTACCCTCCCTTTGAAACAGCTGATCCCACCACTCGCCTTAACACCCCCCTCCCCCAGACACATGCATTTTCACGTCAGTGCCTTATGCTCTGTTTTCTATAATCACTCTGACATACAGACACATGTCATCACATCATAATTAGAGTCCAGGGAGAAATAGTGAGTAATTTATTATGTCTTGCTATAAACAGGCTGCACTGCAGTGCAAACAGACAGGAACACATAAAAACTAACCCACATTTAAGTCAAACTAAGGTTCACATCAGAGAAACTTCACTCTACTCTACATACTGATCCTGATTAGCGAAAATCTTTTTTTTTTTCATGTTAGAATGATATTCTTCAGAAAACTCACCCTCAGCCCGATGGAGTTCAAGAGCCAGCTGCTCGCGTGCCCGTGCCTCCTCCAACAGCCTCTCCTGCAGCTCCTCTTGCTTCTGCAGCAGCTCATTTATCTCCTGGTTGTGGCGGAAGGACTCCCGCATCAGCTCGGTCTGGGTCAACCGGGCATGTTCGAGCTGAGAAGGGAAAGAGATGGCGTCACAAAGGCAGAACAGTAAGGAAGGAAGCCAGTGAAAACCTTTGATTAACCTTTAGAATTTTCAGTATGACCTTTCATTTTGCACTCTGACAGGAAGCCTCTGATACAAATCGGAGATGTCGGGTTTGAAAGAAGTGACTATTTAGAAGGCAGGGATGATCTAATCAAAGCTATTTAGCAGCATAATGGGAAGTGCAGGATTCAGTATTTTTGTTTGTAAGGAGTCAGGATATCTTAGCCCTGGCTTCACTGATCTTGACCAGCACTTTTTAATTGATTCTAAATCACAGGATCATCTTTTTAAATCTTGGAGGAAAAAATATCCATCTATCACGTATAAGAAGCAAGTTTTAATGTACACAACATGTACAGCTGCATTCTTCAGTGATAACTATCACATATCACTGGAGAAGGTGAAAGGGGCTTTCTTTTTTTTTCAAGTTAGGAAATGATGGGCCATAACTTAATTCTGTAGTTCATTGCCCTCAGAGGAATTGCTTATTGATGGCAAAATGATGGTTTTATTACTCTATAAATTCATGTCATCCACTTTAATACAGAGCACAATCTAATTAAAGCTTAATTAGTTAGTGAAGTTCCAGTTTTCTACATATAGTGAAAACATTGATTTCAACCATGTCTTCCAGGACATCTAAGAAACAGAAACCCTCGTTACACGATAAAGACAACTTGTCCCAAAGTCAATAAAAAAAATGACTTTATGTGTACATGTAAAAGAAATGCACCGAGATAATGATTTCACATTTATATTATGACCTTTAGTCAGGTAACAGTAGGCACAGCTATGAAATGATGATTATGCAACAACCTTCAGCACACTCATATTCATCCAACACTTTTTTTGAACATATTTTCATATCTCCCTGAGCAAAGGTCTTATCGTTACATTATGGGAGCCAGAAAGTGGAAACGTGACTCTGCCACATAAAAGTCATATTATCTCTCAACTGCTTCAAAAGCAGCACAAATGGAGCTACTGTTTTCCTACAAGGAATGACATTTACATTCGATAACATCTGCATATGTAGACCTGAATGACACAAAACAGGCGGTAAAACTGTGATATTTTAACCAACGAAGCTGTTCTTAGCATCTGATGGGAACACTGTTTAAATGACACAAACCTGCAACTTTCCAGACTCAACAGTGTGGGTTACCAGGTGCAAACTTACTGTATAAGGAGGAGTGGGCAGGGAGATTTTGGAGATAACCCTGAGAAGGTGCCCATTAGTCCTGTGGTTGACATGAGAGATTTGAGTCTGCACCACCACAGCGTTTTTCTCGTTCAAGGTGCTGCACAGTGGGAATGGTCGGGGAAGGGGTACGCGGGATTCCACCTCGTACACATCCTGGTCCTCCCCTTCCACCCACGTCTTGCTCGAATTCCAGTACGAGCGGTAAGAATCCATCGCAAAGGATGGATGTAGGAACAACTTCCAACTTAGTTCGTTATGTTGGAGCTGCTGTTCTGCTCTCATCAAGAAAGCTTTCCATTTGCTCTGATCCGTCGGGCTGAGCTGTGCAGCCGCAAATGATTCCCAGAGGAGACTGAAGCGGTGAGCAACGTTGTGGACAGCTCCAAGCAACAGTTTCTATGCGTTTGCTGCACACACAAGAAGAGTAAACAACATTTGGGGAGGGTGACATTCACGTCGGCTCAATCGCATTCTGCCTGGTGGAGGTAGGACAAGCTCCAGGTATGTGTTGAGAGAAAAATCACCCGGCAACGCTGAGAATTCCTACTAGTACGACCAAAAAAGTGTCATCCTCTGCAGCAGATGGAAGTTCCATCTCGGTCCAGCAGCTTAAAGAGCATTCCAAAACACGACCACAGGAGGTATGTAAACACAACGCTGAGCATTTCTTCTCCTCGTGTCCTCTCTGAAGAACTCTAACATGCTCTCTCTGTTCTCGCTGACCTTCCTCCCTCACAGCAAAACCATATCATGCCGCCTGGTGAAGCTCACACCCCCTACGTCCGCTTGAGCTTGCTCTTCTCTCTCTCTCTCTCTGCTCTCTCTCTCTCTCTCTGGAGATTCATTAACAATACTATGTGGCCGTAGCAACCCCGACCTGCAGGGAAGCCTCCCAGGGGCCCCTTGTAATTGTTTAGTCCAAGCGGCAGCCGGCTGAGGGTGAAATGACAGCAGCGTGTTTAAGTCTCTCACTCTTCCCTTTCAACTTCCTTCTAGGATTGCTGTCATTCCCTCTCCACGCATGCTCCCAGGCTCATACCACGATATTACTCACTGCAGCCGGAACTCTCTCCTATCAGGCGAGGTCAACTTACCTAAGGCAGGCTACTCTCACTCTGATACACTCACTTTTCATCTGTCAACACCAAAAGAAAATACATCCAAACTTCCAGGGCAGTTTTCACCACTCAATTTTTCTTCCACTTCCTACATTGGAAGCGCACAGCAGGACACTGTTCAGAAAAAGTGGGAGGGAAGCAGGTGTGGCTTCAATCTTTAGAGCCAGTGAGCCAGGTAGCTTTGCAAATACATCACATGCTCTCCCCACACACATAATAACCCACAGAGAACACACGCCCTTCTAACAAAAAGTTGTCAAACTGGATTGCCTGCCTATATAGCCCCAGAAAAAAACAATTAGGATGTCCTGAAATGCTGCCTCTCGGTCCCACCTACTGTCTCTGTGTGGCATGTCAGCCGTCATACTGACTGCACACGGAGTATGTCCACGTTTCACTGAGGCGTCTCACCGGCACATTATGGGAGTGAGCAATGAGTGAGCAAACACCTTCCCCAGGCAAATTATTTACAGCAACAAAAGCACTTAACATTCCTGACCGGCTTGTTACATCAATCACTGTTCAGGACGCTGTTTCACAAGCGAGACATCCTGACACAGCGCCGCTCACAGACGAGACTGATGTAGATCAGATCAATAGCAGAAATCATTGAACAAGCCATCAGGGGCTTTGTTATTTATTGTGATGTAAATTGTGTGTACATGGAGGGGTTGTAAACAGTGTAACATGTTATCTGCTTGTAAAAACCAGAAGGAGTCTTTCCTAAGACTGTACTTTTTTCTTTTTAAGCATTTTTGTGAGTAATTTATTCATTTGGCCAATAAAAATGTCAGAAATAGTGAAAAAAAATTAATAATAAAATACCCACGTCGACATAAAAGTGCATGTTTTGTCTGATCACCAGCTCAAAACTTACTGTCACAGAAGAAAAACCAGCAATTACTTACATTCTTGAAACCAGTGAATTTTTTAAGGCATTTTTGCTTTAAAATAATTAAACAATTGATCAGTTCTTAAAATTGTTGCAGATTTGTCGAAGCATCATTTCAACTCTACTTTTACTTTCATAAAAAAACCTCTTGTGACACTATAGTATCAAAAATAACTAATTTCCATTTTAAAAATGACAGAAAATCAGTTAGATAATTTGCTATTGTATACACTAAATAAGCTGATAAAAATCACAAGAGGATGCCGGAGAGAAAGGAAAAGAGTGGCTGTATTGTAATAAAAATGTGATGAGTATAGCCTTTTAACCCTTAAAGATGTAAATAATTCAATAGTTTACAGTCATCCAACATGCACTCTGCGGTGTGGATGGATGCTGGAGCAACAGCGATGCATGGCCTGAAATTTCTTTAAAGCTATTTTTAGTTTGTCAAGATAAAACCCATCTCAGCGTGAGTAACACGAGAATTTCAGCCAACGGGAAGATGTGCCGTGCACTCAGTTACAGTAACACATTCAATGGCCTAGTTAAACTGGCCCCGTCTCTGTGGGCCGACACTGGACACAGTCACACTGCGTGAACAGCCTGAGGGGGGTTGGAGTTGTTCCGTCCAACTGGGCTGTGATTGGCTCATGGACCAGACAAAAGCTCAGTGTAAATACAGCTCGTATCTATAGGCAACCAGTGGGAATGAGGCAGCTCTTTTGTGTGTGAATTCTAGACAGGCCAACTTTGTTGCTGGCCACATTCTGCAGTCTCATCCCCATTATGCTTCTTTGAACAGGCGTAGAAACTCACAGAGGGGGTTAACAGTGTCGAGGGTTTGTGTTTAAATGTTCTGACAAAGCCTAAATGTGTCACGAGAGCTTTCTGTTCATTGGTCACTTTCAGGCACAAACACACACATGACGGTTCACGAAGGATTCTTCTTATATTTCAACCCAGAAAAAAAACAATTTCTCTTGACAAAAGATAATCAACTGAAAATTCATTATGTTTGAAAAGTGTCAAGTTTTGAAATTTGTCATTAAATGTCTGGTTGGATTCTGACAGTTTCAGTCGTTTAGTCTCTGTTTACATCATTCTAAATTAGATAAATCAGTTCCCTTTCTAACTTGAGATGATGAACTATTTTGGAAATACAATATTTTGCCTTTTTGCAGTGAGATGGGGAGACTGATACAACTGGCTGCTTGACAGCTGGTCCTGTCAAGAGATATTTTCAGTGACACAACAAAGCAGTTTTATGTCTGGTACAAGATATACTGCAGATATTACTGCAAATTCTGGAAAAAGGATTTCACTGATAGTTTCCAAGAAAACCAATTATAATTTATTGCCTTTGATTAAATGAGACTGAGCCAATAAGAAGCGCAAAACGCACTAAGACAAAAAAACAAAGTGACTCAGCCAAGCAATGCTCTGACACAAGCAGACAACGTCGCATTGGTACCATTGATTTGTACCTGGTTGGTGGTGTCGCTGATCGCCATCAACATCTTCTCCAGAGCCGTCTGGAGTCGGCTGCTGATGCCCATCAGATACTCCTCATTCTCCAGCTGCGTCCCTGCTCCGAGCAACAGACTCTCCATCATTTGCTGGGACACCTCCAGACCCTCGTCAGCTTCCGTCTTCCCGGACCACAAACTTGAATCATCTGTGCCGGTGACGTTTCCCTGGCAACTTTCTGCAGCGTGACCTGGTGTGACCAGAGGAGCAGAGAGCAGAAACATCACACACAAACCTCAACAGATTTTGTTCTCTCATATATTTTGTGACTTATGGATCTATTACAGCTTTACTAAAAGCCTACAGCTGTTTTTTTTACTATATGCTCAAATGTTAGACTGATAAACCAAGATACTGATAGAAAATAATCAGCACAATCATACAATACTTCAATAGAAAAAAGATGTTCAGCAAGTCCAAACATTTGAAGCTTATACGATAGAATAAATCTATGAGAGGGTTAGTGTAGGACATGTACAACATTGAATAATTTTTCAGGGACAGAACGCAGAGCAGCGCTAAATATATAACTGTAAGGGAGCACGAGCATACATTATCCAGATCAAATGAGTCCACGCTGACAAGGCTGCCCCTTTCAGTTAGTTTACATGACGTGATCTGCATTTAATTATTCCACTTTGTAGCCTCAAGCCGGCAATCTCAGAGGAATATCATGACAGCAGCAGGATGCAATATGGGTCAAATTTACCACTGTGTTAGATTTTTTTTATATGAATGAAAACATGTTCATATTTGAACAACGTTGATATGCAGACACACTGTGACCGAGCAGAGGATCTTTTAAAACATAGAGACAGGTCAAGTTTTTTAGCTGGCAGCGTCGAAGGAGTTTAAAATGATTATAACCATCAGGGGTCGAACACAACAAATCATTCGCAACCCAGTTTAACTACACAACCACATCTAAAAGACACTGTTATTTACAAGTTATTTACATACAAACATATTATTAGATTAGAGATCTGCTGCCAATGCTGCACATACAGACTGTCTTACATTTAATGAGCACAGACCATAATTTGCATACAAGCCTATGCGGCAGTGACCATGTACTAAGCATCAACCATGACTGCAACACTGATATTTATAGCAGTCTGTAAAATGTGCAGCGCAGCAGGGAAACAAAACATCTATTGATAAAACTGATGTTTAGTTACAATAAAAGACTTGTGTTATTTGTTCGATGGTGACCAACAGTTTTCATCTTTTCTGGATGCCAAACTGTAATAATACAAAGTACTCACATGTGGCAGAAAGTGCTGAAACTAACTGCAGACACTATTAAGGTGAGAATGAAATTAGCAAAATAATTAATTTATGAGGAAAGAAAGAAAGAAAAACAGGAAAATAAAAAAAAGGACCCAGGACAGATTAAACCAGCAGGGGGCAACCCTACCTATGAGCTTTAGTTTATTAGTGATTAATACGAGTAGCTACAGTTTTGGTGTGAGGTAATAAGTATTGAGATCAACTTCCTCACATGCTGTCTTTAGCGCACACAGTGTCACCACCTGTAGTTATAGTGAACCATGTGGAGGGAAGGAAAATCTTGTATGTTTCAGACTTCTGAATTTCAGGACTGACTGCCCATGCTGTTATTTGCATACAAACAAATAAAATGTGTGTGTAACAACAGATCCATTCTTTGTTGATGCAATCACACCCCCGCCATGTAGCCGTCATGAGACTGTATTCCTCCTTTGCACAGGACTACATTAGCAGCAGAGGAGGTCAGATTAAATTGCATTGAATCCCTGTGTTGCATTGTTTTGCATGCACTTCAGAAGTGAAATTAAAAAGAAGATTTCAAAGCTCCAAACAATGTGATTTAAAGCAGATTTGCACCAAACATTTTGTTATCCAGACTTAGTAAATGCAATCTGAGCTCTATACAAGCTACAAACTGGATCTGGAATGCCAGTCTGACGATGGTCCAAGATGCTACTGTGTGATGCTAATGTGTAAAACCGCAGAGATGGAACAATTTCAATGTCAAATCTCACCTCCAGCTAACTCCCAACATTTGGACCTGCATATTTGGGTGGGTGGGCCATTGAACCTGT
This sequence comes from Naso brachycentron, assembly GCA_029874485.1. NCBI lineage: Eukaryota > Metazoa > Chordata > Actinopteri > Acanthuriformes > Acanthuridae > Naso > Naso brachycentron. Next base: position 8,751,869 of record JAQFJA010000008.1, read on the forward strand.
AGCTAAAACACGGACAGCAGCATTTAAGTGACTTGCCTGCAGGTGTGACAGGCTCTGTGCTGAGTCTCTGCCAGGCAGATCTCTGTGTGGTGGAGTGAGGCGCTGTAGCTTGCTGCACTTCACTGGAAGCTGACAGACTTTGCAAGTGGAGGCCCATTGTTTCCTCTGCGGCTGCTGTAGTCTTCAGGACTTCAACCAGCACCTGAGTCAGTTTTTTGTTCGCCGTACTCAAGACGTTTCTGAAAAGCAAAAAAATTATGTTAGCAGTCTGAGTAAAGGAGAGTTTCTTACTCTAAATATCTATTATTAGACTTAGGGCAATTAATACTCTCTCTCTCTCTCTCTCTCTCTCACACACACACACGCACACACACACACACACAGTTAAATGCTTCTGAATCTTATAGTTAATGTTTTTCTCATCTATGTAGAGCACTAATGCAACCGAGCATGCAGCAGGCTCTCATGAAGGAAGAACTCAAATTAAAGCTAAAGTTAAGAATTATCTCCCTTGTGCATCGTCTCTGTGCAGACTTGATGTAATTCTTCTGAACAGTATTAACATAGCTTTCTCTACCTCTCAGTTTCTTTATCGGAGGAGCCCCCATCATCCTGCAATGACAGTTTGCCTCCACCAGCCATCTTTACTTTCGCCCCTTCCGGATCTTCCTCTTCTTCAACTTCTTCTTGACCGTCTCCTTTCTTCTTTAAGGCCTGGACAGGCAGGAGAGAGAACACAGACAGGAGCCCGGTCATTGCAAAGCAGCAGTCGGATAAACAGACTCCTACAAACTCTGGACAGCAGACGACAAAGTGGCCGTGTGTGCGACCATTAGTAAAAGTGAATTCAAATAAGGCTCATCGAGGCACGCGTACACACACTGCCCTTGTACGAGCTCACAGACACGCACAAACACAAAGACGCACTTGGAGCTGAGAGAAACACTAGTATCTTTGTGCTGCCATGGCAACAGGTGCACCTGAGGCACAGCGACTCACAGGGGCAACAACTCGACCTGCTGGAAGAAGAGCAGAAGTACAGCTCTGCTCACTTCCAGACAGTATACCGTGCAGAGACTGCTGATGAGTGAAACTGAGACTGACTGCAGTCAAAGAATCACTTCTTTAGACATTTTTATAGTTTCCTTGGTGACAGACAGACAACATTCAGTGCCATACACTGGAGCTAAAATCTGTTTTTTTGAGACCCAACCCTCCAATTTCCGGTAATTACTTGACTGGACTCTGTGACACTGGAAGAAGATGCTTCTCATGTTTTGACCATCACATTCATTAACATGTCAATTACATATAAATACATAAGATTTTATATATATTAGAACTATATCTTTATATATTTGTTAGGGCCGCTACACCTGAATAATACCAGCAGGAAACCCTGACTTACCTAAACCATTTTAAATCACTAGTCCAAGCATTTTTTCCCTCCTTAAAAAACAGTTTTAATATCGCCATACTGTTATTGATATATCAGTGATTTTCTGATATCAACCAATAATATCAGCAAATTGATACATTGGTCGGGCCCCAATATTTGCATCTTACTATTAGCACTTTTGAGTTTTGTTCAAAATAAAAGGTTTATGCTGGAGTTGTCTAAACAAAAGATCTTCTGACTTCTTCCTGACATTTATCAACCATCACAGTTTTTTTCAATGGATCAACCCCACATTGTTCCCCTTGATGAAACTGCCAGTAGAGGTAGATTTTGCAAAAAATTAGATAATTCAGGAGACTTCAAGGGAAAAAAAATACAATACATCTTCGCATCTATTCTATTCTATCTATTGATTGTTGTCGGAACAAGTAGAAAACTCTTCTCAGCCAATCGATGAAGCTAAAGAACTTTTTTCAATCTAAATTATCCCTCTAAATCACTGTGCTGGAGCCACTCATCTCACAAAGAAAAGTGAACCTGACAGCCACTGCTCTCACACAGTTAAAGCCTAATCATGCAATAAATGGTTAGTGAAAGCACAGCAGGCCCTGGGATAAGTTCTACAAGGCAAACTCTTCAAAATCATTAAAACTGTTACGAGAGACACTGGCAAACTATGTTACCTCTGATATTAGGAGAGGCCATGCATTATTAAAAATTAATTAAAATTATTAATAATTTAAATAATTAAAATTATTTTGCTGTAAGTTTGCTGAATATACAGAAAGTGAAACTGGATGCTGTAACAAATTTAAAGAGGTATGGTACCTGTTCCTGATTGGTCAGTAGAGAAATATTAATTAGATTCAGGAAAATCGGTGCTGCTAGCAATTTTTTATGTAATGTTAACTCATTCTTACACACAGTAACTGGCACTTTTAAATTCCAAACCCTAACCTTCCCCAACAATGTGGACAAAGCTACCAGCATCAGGTTATTACATTTGGCGTTGCATATTTGTGTATTTACATTCTGTGCTCTGCAGACACTGCTGACGGAGCAAAATGCTCCAAATGAGACTCATTTTTAGTTTACGTACATAGTATTCTACATGTTTCTGTGCAAATTTTCATGTAAAAGGTGCAGGTGAAAGAGATGCAGTTATTACTCTTAACAATTTTAATGACTTTTTGGTTGAAAATGGATAAACAATATGTCAAGAGGCCGGAACAGTTGCTTTTTTTTACTGTTTTACACAGTGTAACAACTTTTAAGTTTACATAAATATTCTAATTGTAATCTTAAGACAGAATCACTGCAGTAAAAAAATGTTTAATATTAGTGTAAGTATACATAATCAATGCTAGAGAAACCGATGCAACACCTGCATTGCGACACAGTGCATTTGAAAATTAACGACACAGCAGTAATGTGTTCTCTCGGAGGGAACGGGCCGGAGTTAAACTGCAAAGTAAATCAGCTTGGTGAGAGTCACTGACCTGCTGAGGTCCTGATTCGGTTTTCTGCAGCTCCTCTTTCAACTTTCTGATCTCGGCGTTCCTCTCCTCCAGCTCCCTCTCCAGTCTCTCCCTCTCCACTTCCTCCAGCCAGGCGCCTGAGAGAGAAGCTCTGGGAGTCCTCTCCCCGCTCCCCCCCTCCTCAAACTCCTCTTCATCGGACTGGGTCTGCATGGAGATGCACCTCTGCTGGGCACGCTTGTTGATTCGAGCCAACTCAGTCTGCTGCGCAAACTCCATGGACATCTGAACTATGGCCTGTCAGAAAAAATGGATCCAAAGAAAACGTGTCTTAGGACTTGATTTGATGCAGACACACAGTAATATAAGATGCTCATTCAATGTTATTAATATACAGAATAATTCTCTGGTTCTTCTCTTCCCTTAGTGTTTCTCCATGCTTAAAATACAAAAACGCAGGGATAAAACTAAAAATAATTTTCATTATGGATTATTTTGCTAATAATTTAGTATTTGCTGGTAACTGATTTTATTTGACCAATCGTTTGATCTATAAAGTATCAGAAATAAGTAAAAATTCACTTTTTCAAACACCAGATGACATCTTTAAATGTCTTCTTTGTGCAACATGCAGTCAACAACCCAGACTTTCAGTCTTTAACACACGAGGCCAAGATAACTAGCAAAAAATCATATTTAAGGGGGCAGAGCAAACAAATTTTGGGCATTAATCGATTATTGATTAATACATTATTTATTCTAACTCCAACTGTGCCCTTTCTGTTACCATTTTACTGATACTGACTAGACACAAGAGTTGTATAAAAGTAGAAATAAAAGGTCACCTACCTTTGCAACTTCCTCCTCCACTCTCTCCCAGTCTTGTCTCCCTCCCAGCACAGCCTGCCCAGCTGCCCCGAGGCTTCCAATGGAGCCTCCAGCTCCGTTAATACTGTTGAGATCCTGCTCTGTCTCTCCTCTCTTCTTCTGATGCTCCTCTCTTTTCCACTCCGGTTCCCTTTCCTCTCTCAGTCTCTTCAGCTCCCTGCTGTGCTCCTCCTTAAGAGCAGCTACTTCTTGGAGATACTTGTGGTAGAGAGCTTTCCTCAGCGCCTGCAGCTGCGCTGTCAGGCCTGCAGACCTGGCAGGCAAGTGCAACTCTGCCCCTCCTTCTGACGATTCATCCTCGCCCAGGTCCTGTGAAGAGTGAGGAGAGCAGAAAAAGGAGACAGAAGAAGTAAGAAAAAATAATGTACTAGATAGCAGCAGCTGTTAAAATGAAGCAGATAAAAATATGAAGTTACGACTATAAAAGGCCCACAAGACTGTTCCTGAAATAAGCATGTCCTTTTCCCTGTCGCCAGGCCCCGCCCAACCTTTAAGCACTATTAAATACACCGTTTTGTTCTCTCCACCCTCCTGGGGTGATGAAGAGATAGAGATGTCTTGCATTACATTTCAGCTACATTTTCCACTAACACACTACCACTCTTGTCTTGTAATGAATCCCTGTCTGTGTCACAGGCTTTCAGCTTCTTCAGCACCACTTGCCTCAAGCTTAATGTTTCCAATACCAACACATAATGTCTTAAAGTGTATCATCTTCAAATCTGTTTTGCTTTCCGTCGTTCTCACTCTTGCTTTGCTGCTGTCAATCTTCCAGTCTCCTCTGTTCCTCTCCGGTCTCTGCATGAGGACGAAGGAGACACAATCTCAAGAGCTGTGCCAACTTTGAGGTCGGAGGGAGACAAACTAAGACGCGATGGAAGTTGGAGTGACGTGAGGGAGAGATGGCTCAAATGGAGGGCAGCTCCATTCAGGCAACAGAGAATCCTCCTTTCATGCAGCCGCAAAGACTAGAGTGCGTCCGCTCGATTCACGAGCTGCTTGATAAAACGGCAGGTTACGTAACGTTCGTTAAGATGTAGGACCCTTCATGATGCTGCTTCTGGAGCAAGGCTGTGGATTTAGGGCACGTTTTAGCCTAGAGGCAGAAACTGCCCCCTCCTGCCCTCCCCACCCACCCGCACTGTCACTGCGTCTTAATGCATGTACACGTTTCGGTTCGTAGTAAGATGTGATGTATGTGACATGGAGGATTTAGATGAGGGCAAAATGAAGCAGCCAAACCTTTAGTAGTCCCTCTATGTGCTCCTCCATCCTCTCAGGGCTGGACTCAGTAACACTAGACGAGCAGAAAGAGAAAAAACAAAAGTCAAAATTAATGTTCTACAATCTAAAACAAGTTTAAAGGAGTTTTAAAAAGCTTCTTTTTCTTTTATTCCAAACTATTTACGAGGTAGCAGGGAGCCCTTTATTACTATTTTACAGGTAGGTATACATGTGATTTTTTTTTAGTTTATCCATAAAGTACCACAAAGTCGTTTGTCTTTCATTATATAATTGAACGCTGAGTCTAAAGGCTTTTGGGTTGTAAGCACATAAATCTAAATATTGCCATCTATTATTTTTTTTTTTTTTTTAAAGATATTTTTTGGGCTTTAGTGCCTTTATTTTTATGGTAGGATAGCTGAAGAGTGGACAGAAAACAGGGGAGAAAAGAGAAAGGGAATGACTGCTGTCATAACACAAACTGAAGAGATTACATAACCAGAGATGCAACTGATCGTTATTCTAAATCACTTAAACTGAGAAGAATTTCCCCCAAACACGACAAAGAGTCCAAATTCATTGATTTTTTTTTTTTTTTTTTTGGATTAATACTCCAAAACCCAAAGATATCCAGTTTGCTATCACACATGACAAAGAAAAAGCAGCAAATGCTCAAATCTGAGAAGCTGAGATCAGCTTGAATGTTTTTTTTGCTTTTTCTTAAAAACAAACACAATAACTCAATCAAAATAGTTGCAGTAGTATTCTGTTGAAAGACTTAATAATTTTTCATTTCAAATACACATATACACTACATTATAAAATACAGAATAGGTTACCTCCACCACTGCATGAACTGATGTAACTAGACATATATATAACAGACACTGTTTACACACATAACGTTTCTAAATGTATTAAATGCGATTGTCCTTCACATTTAACTGGATATCTTGGCAGTACTTTCCTGATTAAAGCCAGATTTAGAGAAAAAGGATTAAAGACACTCATTGACGTTGAAAACCAGTGCAGTAATGATGTTAACACTTCTCTAACAGTGGAGGGCAGCAACATCCCACTTTTGACTGTGATGGAGCAACTCAATTTCTTTTATAAAGTGCCTAATCATTGTAACATACATCGATCTGTCATGTAACAAGCAGTAGGTCTGAGATATGAGAGATCTGCAAATAGATCTGCAAATAGATCACAAGGGTCCATCATTACAGTAAAACAGGTAATAATGCAGACTCACATTTTATTCTGGGTAATTCTGTCCTAATAAAGAATGTGCAAGTGTATATTTATTTAAAAATGATTCCTTGGTGTGCTGCCCTCTTGTCCATGTGGGCATCACTCACTTGAAACTAGTAACTATTGTTGTGCTCTAGTGACACCCTGTGACTGTCTGTCCCTAATGTTAGTCCCTAAAGAAGAAGGCTCTTTATGCTTTAAGTTCCTGCAGCCTCAGAGAAAGACCTGCAGCTGGACAGCTGATTCTTTTAAGGGCATCTAAATGTAAAAATGTAATAAAGGCTTTGCTTGCAAATACAATTGGAATTTGCAGCTGCTTCTGAAGCTAGTCCACTCCTGTCTTTCTTCAGGCATACTATTCTGAGTTGGTACTGCAAGTTCTGTTATATATGTTTCAGTTTATGCTGTTTGTAACACTGTGTTACCACTTAATACTTTATGTTTTGTTTTATATGTTTTCCAGTTTGCATGTATGTTGTTTGACACACTATGCTGCTGCTGTCTTGGCCTGGACTCCTTTAAAAGATATGCTGTGATTCCAATGGGACTGACATGGTTAAATAAAGCTTTAATGGAAAAAAATTAAACTCGTGTAGTGAGCACACTCCTAGCATTTAATTTAGAGACCACATAAAATTCAGCACACTAAGGCACGTGCTTAAAAGGTCACATTCATGGTGGTAACATGATCACTTCCCTCAGGAAGCCGCCCTGAATGGCTGAAGAGTAACTTTTATAGGTTAGTGGGCTAACAAAAGGCATGAATAAGGCTTCAAACAACCTAGTGAATATTTCATTAGTGAGCCTGGCTGTTGTTAACTGAAGTGGGTCAGGTAGCTTCCACGTACGACACCGGATGTGCTTCTATTAGAAGTAATCTGTAGAAGATGTGAGCTGAACAATTGGAGGCTAAATGGATCAAGTGATTGTGCGTCTTAAACGCTGAAACAACCACGGCTGATTAAACGACATTTACTGTGTCTGGGTCTGTATACATAGGAATATGTTCCACCTGTGGAATCATTAAGTATTTGTGGTCATTACCTGAAGTGTGTCTGAGTGCCTGTGACCTCCTGCAGGCGCTGCTGCAGCATGAAGAGCTCCGTGAGGTATCGCTCCTCAGTCTCTGCAGCCTGCTGCTGGTAGTGAGCTCTGAGGCGCTCCACCTCCTGTTTGTGACTCTCCTCCAGTCGGAGCTGCTTCTCCTGCTCTTCAGCTCTCAGCCTCTGTATTTCCTCAGTGAGGCAGGTGGATGATGCTCCAGCCCGCTCCTTCAGATCTAATCAATAAAAGAGTTGAAATGTGAAATTCAACACGCACAACTGGACAGCCTTAAGATTAGAGTCATTAGATGAAATTTTAATCTTCCATCTGAGAATAATGTTTTACTTTTCTAATAAAAAAAACCCTCTAAAATATTGATGGATACAGAGAACAGAAAAAATACTACAGGATATTAAACTTTTGTCCGTCACTCGTCTCATTACACGACTCTGCGTCTGAACTCAGCGACCTGACATAAAGTGCTCGACCTGCTCGAGGCTCCAGAGGATAACACCATATTTACCTTTGCTTGTAGAGAGATTTAAGCTGGCAACTTGCACCCGCAGGTCAGAGATCTCCTTCGCACTGCTGCTCTTTAGTTCATCATACGTTGTCTGCAGTTCCATTATCTAACAGAGCAACAGAGGAGTTTGTGATGACATTGTTATCCTCTCTGTTGTGCAAACACACTATCAATATGTGACAAATCCATACCACATGCTAACTGTGCATAATATGTTCGAAATTTAAACTACTTACCTGTTTTATACTGACAAGAAATGGAAAAGTACATGCATCAATGCATGCTAATCAACATTAACATTTGCATCTTACTGCCCATTAATCTTTATAAATTGGGGGACTTTGGGTGTTCCAAATGTTGTTTTCTAGAAATCTAAAATTTGTTTTA
>JAQFJA010000008.1:8760083-8774163 GCA_029874485.1 Naso brachycentron
ATTCTTCCAGCTGTGAGGAACCTCCTCATTTCTTTGTTCAATGTATTTTGGGGAAAATAGTGCCTCAAAAACCAAGTTTTTTATATACACGTGTTTTGGAGTTTACTTCATTTGACCAATTTTCTGGTGTGAAGCAACGAACCCCTGCGTGTAGTGCACAGCTCACATCAATAGATGAGAAAGTGTTTACCTTGTTCCCATCAGCTCTCAGCAGAGCCTGAAGCTGAGACAGTCGATGATGTTCCTGCTCGATCGTCTCCCTCACCTGCTGAAGATTTCTGTAGAGCTCTACATCAGAGAGGACAATTTATTTTCTAGATTAGATTTAATTTTAATAATCTCAAAGAGGACATCAGGTATAAATATGTTTGAGTAAGTTAGAAATATTTAATGCATGTTATTTAAAAGCATTTTGTGGGTGCAATTTTTATTTTTAATTTTTAAATTGACTAACACGGTAATTTAACTTCTTTAACATATAAATTACCTCTAGCCTCCAGTACAACGGATGTTGATTCACTAGTTTCTGGTCTTTCCACAGAATGTGGCAGGTGGCTCTCTGCATCAACACTCTGCAAAAACTCTTCCCCAAACATCTTCTGAAAACACTGAACAAAGAGAAAAAGAAAGATCATGTTAAATGCATTTCTTACTTGAGAACAAACATGAATAAAAATGATTCAGAAGCTAATTACCTGAATGATCTCACTGCATTCTTTTGACACAGCCTGTAGCATGTGGTGATATTTGGAGATTTTTGGCTCATCTGCACAAAAATAACAAGAATCTTTGAATTCATTGAACAGCTCTTGACAAACAGACTTTAGTCTCCAAAAGTAAAAAAAGAAGAAAAAAAAAACAATGCAAGACACATTGGCCCTGAAGAATCCTGTTGCGTTTGGATCCATCCTAAATTATAAATCAGACACCTCTCTGAGGGAACCTCTGCTTTGCCACAGACACACATGCACCCTGAGCCAACTGACGGCGCAACTGCTCACCCTGATCTTTCAGGTTCTGCAGCTTCAGCTCTAAAGAGTGTGTGCGGGCGTCCGTCTCCTCCTGCAGCAGCTCGACCTGGGCGGCGTGGATCTGAGACAGGCTGATGCGCTGGGCCTCCATCTGCAGCCTGCACTCACCCTTAAAAATCCAAGGGAGAAATACCATCACATTAACACAGCTGGAATAAACCACACACGTACAATTTGTGTGATATTGGAATGTTTGTCTTAATTTTCCTAAAAATCGTCAAGAAGATGAATCTAAATGGAACTGATGAAAAAAAAACAAAAACGAAACACTACATAGTACATGTCACGTATAATTTATAATAAGATCACAGGAGATGATTAAATAACGTAATTCAACCAATCCTACTTTTATGACAGAACAGTAGCACGAGCCATCTGTGCTCGGGATGAGAGGTCTGCTATTTATCACTGCGATAGCAGAGAACAAAAGGCAAACAATGATGCGTCTTTCTCTAATGATGCATTATGCATTAGCACAAATTCGCTCGTGTTACACAATTCTAAAATTGCAATTCTGTTACCTTGATGTCAGATGTTTTTTAAGTGCACTCTACATTTTAATTAGGCTGTATTTAAAATGCTTTGTTATGATACAATCTCCCCATCCGCACCGCATAATCTGACAGTGTAGTGCAGAGAGTCCTTTCAACCCGTAACCGCTCAGATGTTGCTGCTTAAAACATGCAAACAAGGGAAGGCCAGCACCTAATGAACAGACGGCAGCTGTGTTATGATGTGTCACTGATACACACACACACACTCACACCACCAACAAAAACAGAATAACATCTAGGACAAAAATTATACGTTTACTAAGAAGATAGAAGCAAAAATGACTAAAATCTATATTCTAACTCATGCTACATCTATTGGAATATTGATTGCAAGAACCACTGGAATAAACAGATTTGTTTTTCAGTGGCCATTAATTGGCCTCTCCAAAGTTCATCAATCACTTATGGACACTTCATGCATTACCCTGCTTCTAACATGGTAACTTGTCAAGAAAAAAATAATTTAGACCAAAAATTTATACTTTCATGCATTTTGCAATTAAAATCTTAGTTTTTTTATAAGTTGTAACTTAGATTCCCTGGTAATGGCTAAGGACTGGACTAATGCCTGCAACAATCATAGCCATCTCATATAGTTATTATGTAATTAAATTGCTCTTCACTTCTAAAATAAATAGGATGAACCTTAGATAAGATTTGGCAGTGGGAGTCTATTTCGCACAGCTCATGAAACTGTTTGTCTCATCTATTAGCTAGAAAGCTAATGTTATGCTACCAAGATTTAAGAAGTCAATAACATCACGTACAGTTGAATAACAGTAAATATAATTTGATAGTTTGTTTAACAAGACTAGCAAGCTATCAAGATATATTATTGTAACCAAATCAATATTAAGTTTTTCATGTGTGCTGTCGGCTGAAACCTAAAGTAGCAAATTAAACTGCTAATCAGATGTGATCATTTGTGATGTGCTTCAGTGTATTGGACATTATTTTGTGTTCAGATGATGAGGCACTTAAAGATTTGATGGTAATATTATTTTTTTATTCGTTTGATTTATTTCTTACATCTCAGTGATGGTTTCACTGGAACTACTTAGTAACTGCCCTTTATCAGGAATTGATGGACGCCATGCAGCCAATCAGAATCCAGTATTTGCCCACACAATGGTATAAAATATCATAATCTGAATCAGTTTAGAGTTTTAAATAACGGCTTTAAACAGAAATAAAATAAAATATTGTACTAAAACAAAAATATTGCAAAATCATCTGACATAAGTCAAGTTTTTCAGATTTAATTGCCATATTTTGAAACAGCAACTTACGCAGTTGAGTAGTTGCTGGGGAATTTCTTTTACTGCGACAGCTGCCTCAGGGTGCTGTCGAGGATCATCCTCCGTTTCACCAGACAGTCTAACATCATCGATTACCACTTTTTTGGGAAGATGTTTCCCTCTACGTATGTCACAGTACGGCTCTGCTCTGATAACGCTCTTTTGACAGCTGTAATGTTTCCTAATTCCTCTGTGTAGTCAAATATCAATACTGATTCTGCAAAATGTGTTAAGTTTTTTTCTGCTGATTTCTGGCTGCAGGACTTAAGTTGTTTCTTTTCCTCTCTCTAATGACATTTTTATCTGCGAAACTTGCCAACAAACAGAGCAGAACAAGCAGCCTTTTTCAGCCATTCAAATGATCAAATCTCATTAACATGCCTCGAACAATGAACAGGTGGCATTCATCAGGCTGAAAGGAGCCATTTACAACATGTTTGTGCAGTTACAAGAATGGTGAGCAACCCTCACAAACATTAAGAGATATTTAAAATTAAAATGTTTTTCATATTTCAGAGGTATGAGCACCTACTTATTGACCTTTGCATCACACTGTATGATGTATAAAAGTGTTTGGGGACACTAAAAAAGAAAAAGGCAGGATGTGAGCCCAGGTGACATTTACATGCTCAGTGGTCTCTCCCTCTTCCTCTGATCCCTGAACGACAGGCTCCCTGTGGTGGCCGATCCCATGAGCGCTCACCTAAACAAGCAATCAGAGGAAAGAATATGGTATGTTTGGTAAAACTTACTTACATATTACCCCGGTACAAATGCAGACAAACATGACACTGATGGACAGAAAGACGAGATGCACCATAACTTCCTGAAGGGGAACACAAAGTAACTTTGCTGTACTGTAAGCGTAAAAATAATCTTATTATTCACAGGATCAATTATAATATGCAACAACCGGACTCTGAACATCTAGTCTGACTTTGTTTCACTCATTCTGTGGGGTTGATTTTTTAAGTTCTTCTAACAGCATTTTTAAAAGTTGGTCATTGTGTGTGTTTGACTAAAAACAGAGCCTCATTTTAAAAAGACACTTGCTTTAAAGGACCATACCAGTCTCTTTTTGACTTCTCACTATCAGCAGAGATCGCCCATATCTTCTACAAATGTTCAAATTCAACCACGTGTATACTTTAGTAGATCTCATACTGCATTTTAAACCCCATTCACTGCCATTCATGTTGAAACAGGGTATAGAAACATGACAGGACACGTGAAAGTTGCTAGTTATACGTAATTCAACCTTCTAAAGAGAACGTCCGTGTTTATTTGGTCAAATATTGCTGTGTGAGAGAGAGAGAGGAGCCAAGAGCCGTGGAGATGAATGTTATTACGCTTGGAAATATAGTTCCTCACAAGTGCTGCCTTGCTAGCTTGAATATTAGCATGATGAAGGATTTTGACACAGACGTTCTTTTTAATTAAAGCTCTCACATTTTCAGGCACTTCCTGTGAGGTTTACTGAATATGGACAAACTGTAAACAAACATGATATCTCAGATAAAGCTATTTTGAGGAAAAATGCATGGGGCTTATGTAACCTACGTGGCTGAATTTGACAGAGGAAAATGACATGTAGTAACACTGGTGTGGTCTTTTCAGTTCTGTTGTTATTTGTAAAAGCATAAAAAGGACGGCATCAGAACATTTCACATATATTCCAGAAATTGCAATCTTCCCATGTCATTAACCGGCAGAAGCAACTTCAACAACTACATTTTATATTTTTATATTTCATTTTTTATATTTAAGGATTTCGGATGAGTAAAAACGGCACTCTGTAATGTATGTAATGTTCCAACCCAGGAGGTGAAACAAACAATATGAAACACAGACGTGAAATGGCAGACAGACACTGCACACTCTTTTTTTTTTTTCCCCTGGTATAATCGAGACAACTCTTGACATGACACAAGGACACAAAAGTGACTGGGGTAAAATGGCTTCTCACCTCAAACCTTTCACTCCCTGCAGGATGGAGAGAAACTAGAATGTACACATTTCTACACAACAGCAGTGTTTCAGATCTATCAGAAGACGGTGCGTGATTGTATTCACCCCTTTTTTAACATGAAATTCAGCTTGAGGACAAGCAGCATCAAATAAAAGCAGATTATAAATATTGTATATAGCCCCTCTAAATGCAGAAATGAGCAGAATATCGATGGAGTCTTGACATTTTACTGTTATGTGCAAGCTCTGTGTATATTTCTCTTTTACATTATTCTTCCCACAAAGCCTCACTTACTGTATGTATGTCTTTGAATGGTTTGCTGGAACTTGAAAACATATGGCTCTCATTTAACATAACAGTCTGACTGTGCTGCTCAGTGCTACTTTGGAGAGCAAGCCTGCAGACACTCAGGCAATTTGCAATCATGACCGTTAGTCACAAGAGAAAAACATGTCAGAGCTGAAATGCCTCAGTCATATTCTGTTCATGTTAGAGGTTGATCTGGCTATGGATGCAATCCACACATATTTAATGAATTTAACAACAATTACAAGCATCGCAGCATTAATTGAGAGCATAATATTTCAGAAGCAGGCAATTTCAACCGCGCTTCCTATTGACATGCAGAGTTTTTGAAAAGCTCTTCAGTCACTCAATCAAACACGTAATTTAATCGGACTTCAAAAGGCAGCAGAGAAAAAGGCAGCAGGGTTTGTAGGACTGGAGAGTGGTGCAGTGGATGCATGTGAGTGCTTACCGGCTTGTTGTTGTAGTCCCTGCCTCCGTCTCCCTGGCACCCGTCAGTGGAGTCCTCCTTTCCAACCCTCTCTTGTGAACATGACATAACCTGGCTCTCCATCTGAGGCTGCATCTCTGGATCTGCAGCACTTGTGGCTCTTTCTTCTTCCACCGCTGCTGCCTCGTCTTCCTCCCTCTTTTGTTGTTCCTCTCTGCAGTCGGAGAGAGCGGTGCCCAGCTTGCGCTCCTGTTTCGACCTCTGCCGTCTCTTGCGCCTGCTTGACCCTGAGGCTGTGGACTTGTGCGGGGAGGATCGTCCTTCAACAGGTCCCTCCCCTGAGGATTGGGCTGCTGCCGCTGGGGACGGAGTCTGTGCGAGCCTCTGGAGCTCCAGGGTCTGCCGGATGCTGTCTCTCTCTGATTCAGCTGCCTGTAAGAGCAGCTGAAGAGCCTTTATCTCATCTCGCAAAGCTTGAATCTGAAGGTGATCATCCTCAAAAGAACAAACTGGCTCACTGGCTTGCTCTTTTTTCCCGAGCTTTCTCTGGGCATCCTGCCCCCTCGCCTGCTCTCTCATAATCTCTTGCTTCTTTTCCAGTTCTTTCCCAAGGCTTTCATTTCGGGCGATGACCTTTGCGTTTTCTTGTCTCACTTTCATCAGCTCTTCCTCCAGTTGTCCCACTTTGCTCTCCGTGAACGTCAGTCGCTCTGTAACTTCAGAAAGCCTTCCAGCCAGGCTTTCTTTCTCACTCAAAGTAACATTAAGCTTCTCCATTAGTTCAGTAGTATCTTTTTCAATAACAGCTTTTTCCAATCGGTCTGTATTTGAGTCCTCCATTTTGGTATCTCTGCTGCTCTCCTCTAGCCCCTGAATCTGTGACTGAAGACTGGCAATTTTTGCCTCAAACTCAAGTGTCTCCTTCAGTGTTCTCTCTTCCAACTGTGACTTTGCTTCGATAAGACACATGTACTCCTCCTTCAGCTCATGATAGTTTACCTCAAAGTTCTTTTCAGCAAAAGAGAAGGTAGTTCTCTGCTTCTCAATTTTCTCACTAAGCTCCACCACTTGTTGCTGTATTTGATTGTTCTCTGCTGTGAGAGTCTCAATTTTCCCAATTTTTGACTCCAGCTCTTCTTTCAAAATGTTATTAGACTCTATCAGAGTCTCTTTTTCTGATTCCAGCTCTTTCCATCTGTTCTCCCAGCATTGCTCCTTCTCTTTTGACTGGCTTTCAAGCAGCTCTGTTGTTTTTTGCAATGTCTGAATTTTGTTTTCCATTCGTGCTCGTTCCTCCCCTCCCTTTCTCAGTTCTTCCATCTCTACCTGAAGCTCTTGGAGCTGCTGGACAAGCTCGTCTGCTTTGGAGCTGTGCAGTGCGAGCTTTAGGTCTTCTTTAAGTCCAAGAATTTGGTGTAAAAGTTCGTCTCGCTCTGTGGCAAAATTTGCCTTTTCTCTTTTTAACAGCTGCAGTTTGTCTTCATAACTAACGCACAGTTCATCCAACGCTCTCTCGTGCTTGACAGAAGATTCATTGAGAAGATTTTCTGTGTTCAGGAAGTTCTCCCTTTGCAACTCTTCCCTCAGATTGATGAGCTCCTCCTCATGGCTGAACAGAAGCTGAGTCCTCAGTTTTTCCAGCTCTGCTTCCTGTGACTCTGCCATGCGGTCAAGCACGGCGTCTTTCTCCCTCTCCAGCATCTCCAACTTGATCTTGTAGTTGGTGATTTCTGACTCGTGTTTCGCTTCTGCCTCCTCTGCCGCTTCCTGAGCAGCAGCCAGCTCACTCTTCAGATTGTTAATGATCTCCTGGAGGCGCTGCAGTTCACTTTGTTGGCTTTCCTGAGAGATAAGATTTTGGGAGACCTGCTCCACTTTTTCTTTAGCAGAATGAAGATCTTGGAGAAGATCCTCAACCTTGGCCTGCAGGTTGAACTTCTCCTGGGCGACTTGGCTCAGCTCTTGCCTGGCTTTATCGTGCATTGCTTGGGACTGCGCTAATGTCTCTTGAAGCTCCCTGATCTTTGCATGAAGAGTGTCCACCTCAACAGTGCCAACAGCAGAGCTTTGAGACACTTGTTGTGCTTTTAGAAGCTCAAGCTCAGCATGGTGTTGTGCGGTCAGTTGCTCCACTCTTGCTGCATTCTGCAAGTTAAGTTCCTGCTTCATCTGGACTATTTGCTGGCCATACATCTCATCCAGCTCTGCCCTGAGAAGTTCAAGCTTCCTCACAGTCTCTTCCTGCATCTTTTGGACGGTGTCGCTCTCAGACAGGCTGCCCTGATGATAACGCTTCTGCAGGTCCTCCACTGTGCCCATGAGCTGCATGATTTCACTGGATGACATTCGTTCTTTCTGTCTGGAGGTTGCAAGTTCACTCTTACAGCTTTCTAACTCCTTTTGCTCTTTGTCCAATTCTATTTTAAAACTTTCTATTTCGCTTTTACAGCTTTCCAACTGAGACTTAGTGCTTTCCAACTCATCCATGCTTTTCTCCAGCTCTGACTCTTTTGCAGCCATTCGCTGCTGGAGATCGTGCACGCGTTTTTCAGACAACTCTAGCTCATCCTCGAGCTGCGTAAGAGAGCAGTCACGTTCTGAAATGACTCTCTCTTGCTCTGCTATAATCAGGTCTTTCTCACCTGACTGGTGCATAATATTCTCGTCTGTAGTCCGTCCCACGAGTTCCTCTCTGAGAAGGGACAAAGACAGCTCGTGCTCTGTGATTATTGCAGTTTGCTCTGAAATTAATTGATTCTTCTCTTTTAGTGTTTGTGCAAAAGACTCTGCTGCCGTTCTTAACTCTGTCAGCGACTCCTCCCGGCTCAAAATGATTTTTTCTTTTTCAGCAATTAGCAGATCCTTATCATTTATCTTTTGAACGTAGGATTCCTCTGATCTTCTCCCTGACTACAAAGAAAACAACTTATCAGGGAGGCAGAGGCAACATCCAGAACATTGAACAGAATATGTCTAAAAGATATATGTAGGATCACATTAGGCAACTTACCATCTCCATCTCACTGAGCTTATGCTGGAGCTGGCTGATGTGCTCCTGCTGTTCACTGCTACTCTCCTGGTGCTTTCTGACCTCGACAGTTATGTCCTCCAGCTGCTGTTGGTACTGAATGAGCTGCTGCCTGGCTTGAAGGAGATCGGCCGCTGTGCTGCTGTGGCTGGTGTTCCTTAGTGTCTCGCCTGCCTGCAGCTGTGATTTTTTCATAAACAAGTTGTACTTAAAACAACACGGACAGCAAGTATAAGGACAATATTAGAATGCTGTAATGCACTTTGGCATCTAGCTAGAGGAGAATAGACTAACTACTGTGAAAATAGGTTAGAATTAAGAGTCAGAGTTCCCACCTGCTGGAACTGAATTTGTAGTTTTTGGCTCTGCTCTGTCAGCTCCAGGAATTCTTTCATGATTTCGTCTTTCTCTTCACGAGCCTGCTGAAGGTTAGCTGTGAGCTGCGTGATGATGCCATCTCGCTGCTTCAGAGCAGCCTCAAAGTCCTGCAGCTATAAAAGCAAAAATGCATATGCAATAGTGAGACAGAGCAGAGAAAGGAGAGGAGAAATGCAGAGCTTAAAAACAGCAGCAGCAGTAAAACAGACAGTAAAAAAATCATTGGAATTTAAACTTGCAGAAGTTAAGTCTTAATGCACAAAAGAGGAAGAAATGCTAAAACTCCAACAGTTTTACTATAATAAAGTAAACATTTACCTGCTGTACTCCCTCTGCGCCGAATGCAGCCCTGATTTCTTGAAGCTCTCGACTCAGCTCCTCCACCGCCTGGGTTTTGGCGGCGAGTGCATCCTCCATATCCTGCATCGTACCTCCCTTTCTCACCTGTTGCGGAGGCTCCATCTCCTCCTGAACAGAGAAATTAGTGCTTGTACAGCGTTTACAGAGTTTTGATAACACCATCAAGACGGGGCTTCAAGAATGAGTTAAGCACTTAAGCAACAGTGGTTAGTTACAAGAGCCAGGAGCCATGTAAAGGAATGTGCGCAAAATATGTTAATGTTACCAAACAGACTTTTCTGTCTTGTATTGGATTGTCCAGAAAAAGGGAATCACTGTGAAAAACAACCCATAGCTGTCCGTGCAAAAGCCTGCTTGTTAGTTATAAAGGTTAAGTAATACAAGGTAAAAACAAGTTAAGTAATACAAGGTAAAAACATTCAGCAACATATTTGATAATTATTAGAATGGTCAGTGGAAAAAAAGAGAAGTTGCCTCAGCAGAGTTAAATCTGTTCTTGAACAGAAATGGCCCAAGTTCTTTTAAAACTGATTTCTTTTCCCAGTTATCATGAATTCGGCAGATTGCTGAAAATTAATTATAGCTAATATTTGCCGGTTTACAAAGCATTGAAGAGAAATCAGAGGAATAAAATGATTCCAACTTTTAATTTTCTTTCTTGCATGGCAATTAAGAATGTAATCTTTCATCAAAAAAACCCATTTGGCTTGTTAACTCAGTACAGCCTAAAACTCCTAAATAAATTTAATTTTGTTCAAATACTGCTGGGAATGTGTCCCTTAGACTCCTTTTAACCACTAATAGAAAATTCATCTGACCTTAATCTGAACTTAATTTGTAAAAATCAAAAGCATTCACAGACAGATGCTTTTATTTCACTGTTTAATATCCCTTTAAAAAAGATGATAAATTTGGAAATTTTTACTTTTTTCTAAGTGTAGTTTGTGCTGCAGTTGACAGGTCACTTCAACCCTTTCTGTTCATGTTCCTATCAATCCCAGCTGTACTGATCAGCACCTTCCTGCTGTCTGTCTCCTCTGTTCTTATATCACCTCAGTGAACCTGAGGAGGTTTTTCCGTAGCACTCCTGTCCTCTCTCCTCCAAGCTCTTCACTGTGCTCTCCAGCTTTTTCACCAATCATCCTCCCTCACTAGCATTCAGAGATAATTTACACTTCTAAAAATGTCAAAAAGCCCTGTTCAATCCTGAACACCTCAGTTGTTTGTCCTCTTAAAACTGTAATTTTTAAAATTTCTTCTCTTATAACCACAGCACAGTTTACATTCCCTACATGTACATAAGTAAAACACAAAACAGCGTTGGTTAGTGGCTTACAGAAAATCTTGCAGAGGACTAAAGTTTGAGCAAATACAGAGTTGCGTCCAGCAGCCAGTGGGTTTGTTAGCGGAGCCAAAAGAACTGCTCAATCGGATTACTGTACCCAGATAAAATCCTTCGGTGACACCATTAGGTTCTCTGTCATCTCATCATGGCACCCATTTACCTGTTAATTCACAGTGCTGTCAGTGAAACATCAAGATTTGGAAATTTTTGTTTAGATGTTGTTACTGGGTAGACTTGTACTGCTATTTTATTGGGAAAAGTTCTTAAATGTTGGTTTTAGTGTGAGCTAAAATCACATTTAAACCATCCTGTTACAAATTCAGAAATATTAAATTTAGTTTATATTACAAGCTGTCTTACTCTCTGAGATAACAGTTGTTCTTATTGTGGTGTAATGTAACCATGTAGTGTCGAGTTAAATAAGACAACATGAGAGCAGAAAATCAGCTAGAAGAGCTGTGAGAATTCTGCTGGATTTGAGTTGTATTATTATTACAACCACAAATGTTTATCTTTTATTTGACTGGCTCACACAATCAAAACTGGAAAAGAAAAGTCAAAGGATACAAACTTAAAACTTTCATCTATTATCCTGAAAATTATTGGCTACATTTGCTTTTGACTTTTAGGGATTTCTCCACCAAACACAGATTTTTACCAGTTTGTTTGGACTTGTCTAGTAGTATTAGTCAGTGGGTGTTTATTGTCTGACTGTGGTGATGTGCTTCCTCCTGCTTTGCTTTTCTTCCTTCAGGGCCGTTTCCAATTAAAACAATACATACACTCAAGAATATACACTCAATCTGGTTAATAACCATCGTGTAAATGAAGAAAAAGTGCCACAAAAAAATGAGCGTGTGCAAGGGGGAAAGCAAAATCTTTGAAAAGAAAAAAAAAATAAAATCACACAAACATACTATGGTAATCAGTCATTAAACAGTCTTATATGAAGTAAAAGACAAATGTGATTAATAAACCCCAATCACATAACAACATCTGGAGCCCCACTCAGAGACTTTACAATGTGTAAGCTGCAACAGAGTGAATATTTGGAGTCACCCAAAAAATTAAAAGGAACAGGAAGTGCATGTCACATGATGATGATACACAGTCTAAGAAAAGTCATCTCACCTCTGAGGAACAATCTTCAGCAGTAGTCGACACTTCGCTCTCTGGCTGCAATAGAGAAGATTAAAACAGTTGCATCAATACCGCACACCGTGACAGTGATTTCAATCATGACACAGAAAATTGAGCAAACGTTTAATTAACTAAACACAATCTAAGCCATGGAAACAGTTAAACAAGCACAGCTGCAGGATAATCACGATCATCTGTTGTGAAATAAAATGGGGTCCCAACATTACAGCTACAGTCATTACTGTTCCATAAACGCTCATTACAAAATGTGTGATCATAACAACTGGAAATGATGCTGGCGTTATGTTCTATTTTAGTAGACACTCTGCATTCAAACACGGCCTCAACCTACTTCTGCCAGCTCCTTTCTCACTCCCACAAAGCAATGAGGGCCATTATTGATGTCTATGTTCGGGTTAATTCCTGCATCATAAACTAGAACAGTATGGGGCTCGAAATGAAGGCTGTGCAATTCGATACATGTTATGTGATCATAGAAAAATTATTATCCTGTCAAACTCTGATAATTTATTTGGTCATTTTGTGGAACAGAGCGGATGCAGGTGGGAAATTAGCATGAGGACAACACAAACAAACATGGAGCAGAGAGAGTTATGCGGGCAGGGCTGCATACACTATCATTTTATTCACTGAATTTACAGAAAATGTGCAATATTTCCATATGTACATGAAATGATTTCTATTGGAGATTCTGGCCATATCACGCAGGGCTATTATGGTAAATTTTGCTTTGACTGTTTGCAGAACTTGACCCTCACCTCAAACTGTGCACAAAGAAGAATATTTGCCATTGTTATAAATGATACGAGAACATTTTATCACAATGTCATTGATATGGGAGCTTAAAGCAAAGTCTACTTGAGATTGCTGACGTCCAAACAGGCACCATTGAGTCAACACACTTGTATTTGCAATTACAATCTGAGCAACACTTTATTTGAAGCATACATCTATAATGTGTTGTAATGTGCCTATAGTGCTGTACAATCATATCATTAACACCTATAACACATTATTCAAGTCAAAGTCAAAAGTGTTTATTGTCATATGCACAGTTGGAAACTCATTTCCCTGTACAATGAAATTCTTCCTTTGCTGCCCACAATGAGTGCAGTATAATATAAAATAAGTGAGTGTAAAACAGGTATATTATAAGTGTGTTTACGTGTTATATATGTTCATAATGTGTTATATTACATTATAGAGACAGGGTTCATTGAACTCTCTTTCAGATGCCTGAGAAAGACTTGAGAATGGAAAACTTTGACGCTGATGTGTTTCCACAGCAACCCCTTCCTGCTCACAGACAGCAGCATCATTACAAGATCTCTGAAGAGAGCAAAACCCCGTGACCAGTTAGTCCAAGAAAAAAACAATACAACATATTTTTCTACACAGATAATTCTTACATACTGTGCTTTATGGCTCAGTCTCCTTACATTCCTAAGTTTCATCTGTAAGTGAAAAACGGTATTTCCCATCTATGCTGAAGGAAAAAAAACAAAAAGAACCCGACACGTCCCACAGCTTTTTGTAGCAGAGGATGTGGGTCGCTCCCAAGGTAAAACACTCGCCTGACAAGGAAATATTCACACATTCAGTTAACCTTAGGGTCTGTTAAAAAGTGGTGCAAGGCCGCAGGAATTGGCCACACAGACCGACGCATCTCAACCTGTTGGAAGGCAATTGTCTGTTTCCATGGCGACCAGTAGTTTTTGTGAACATGTACCGCATCAAATGTACAATGAGTTCAGGGAGAGAGTGGCTGCAGAGTGCCGATAAAAGAGACTGATTGGGCTTAAATGAAAGGGGGGGGTGTAAGAGCCTGTGGGTCCCTGCTGATTTCTTAAACTGTTTGAGAATATTTGCAAACAAATGCAAGTGGACGAATCTTTATTTAACAGAACCGTGATTAAGAGACTAGAGAAAGTTCAGGTTGGAACTTTTCCATTTTATCAAACTACAGGAACGCATTGCAGGTTTGAAGTTCTTGTATCTTTGTAAAGCTTACAGACCAAACATCTATTCTATCTTTTCAAAGAAAACAGAAAACATAAACTGAGTGGTGCAGTGGTATTTGTAAATATGAAATAAATTCACACAATGTATGAACATTAATCCCTGCTGTCGTGCCTTGAATAGCATGCTTGATGAAGGTATGTCAGGTATCTAAAAGTTCGCACGATCAAAACTAGGGCTGCTCAATTTTGAAAAATATCT
>JAQFJA010000008.1:8829612-8849424 GCA_029874485.1 Naso brachycentron
CCACCGCTAATTAGCTTAGCTCAAATACTGGTAGTCAATGGGAAGTGCTAGCCAGCCTCCACCTAAAGTCATCAGATCAACATTCCAACAACTGTAAATGATCTGTTTATTTCCCACAGTGTTATTTTTATACTCAGATTAGCACTTTATGTAATTTTAGAATCAAATATGAACTGGAAGTAAGTTGGAGGGCGCAAACCAATGTGAATGTGTTTGTAAGAACGTTTACAAAACAAGTCACAACAATCACACAGGACTGTTAAGTTTATCTGATGACTTTCGCTGGATGCAGGCTAGCACTTCCCATTGACCACCAGTATTTGAGCTAAGCTAATTGGCTGTGGGCGAGCTCTGCCCGTCTCTTCCTTGTTGTTGCACACAGTTGAAAGAATGATATCTGTCTTCTTGTCTGGAACTGGGAGGGAGGCAAATGACGACAACAACAACAACAAAACCAAAAATAAGTTGCCGTATTCCTTTAATGTCTGCCAGAAGAAAGCTAAAAAATGTCTGGTATGTTACATACAAAAATGGTTCATATAGATGTATTCCAGTTTCTAGGGTGTGTTTTATTGCAGAGGGTTTGAGCAGTGGCAGGTTTACCTTGTCAGTGTCTGTTTCATGGATCAAGTGTTTGGCTTCATTGTCAGCATGGTCAACCTCTCCCGGCAAAATCCAGTGGGCTACCTCACCAGCATCCAGGTAGCCGTCCTGTAAAGTTTACACTGCCATTAATGAGGAAGCGGCTAACTGGGACCAGGCACACTGGTGTCACTCAAGAGAACTTCTACCTGTTGTACCTACACGCAGCATAAACAGTCACAGGTCTACTGCTGGTTGTGCTGTTGACCTGTGGAAGCTGCTACGTATTCTACTGTGAGACAGTACATCCCAAGTCTCTTAAATTGAGGTTTCCCTCACTTGCATCTCTTTGCATCTTTGTCCCTCCCACCAAGGATGGATGGCAAGATGCACAGAAACCATACAAGGAAAGAAGAAACGAGAAAAATCCCCGTAGAAGAAAAGTTTTGAGCCAGACAGCTGAAACTCACAATAATGCAACTGCAGATTCTGCAAATGATTCTCTGTCCATCATAAGATTGTTTTGACATTGGTATCACAGGATCTTATTATCAAAATGTGGATCATAGACACTCAAACTGTTTTAAAGGGCAGCTACTCATCCAAGCTGCGACTTCCAGCTGATCAAGCACTTTTACCTTGTTGGCATCTCTGAACTCTGAGAAATGTTTCTTCTCTGTCTGGACCCAGTCGGGCTCACTCTCCCCGTTCTCTGGTGTGTACATGTCACCTGTGGAGCAGCAGCAGTTCACACACATTCAGCATGGTTTGCTTTGAGGTGGGGGTGGGGGGGTTGTTGATCAGAGTGAATTTGGAGGTCACCTACCAATGTATTCATCTAAGCTGATCTTGCCATCTCCATTCTTATCAATGTCTTCCACAGTTTCCTGAAGGAGGAAATGAATTAGTTCTTCCTGCTGCTGAACACAAATGACTGCACTGATCAGATCATTGTCTGCAAAAGCTTTCTGATCATAAGAGCCCTTTATGAGGGTAATCAAAGTAAAATGACTGTACAAGTTTACTGTTTTAAAACAGAACCATAAGTGAGAGGGTAGAAGCACTTAATGCAAAAAAACGTGTATCTTCATTACCAAAAAATACAAAATTTGATGTGAAAATCTGTCCTGTAATTATATTTGTTGTGTGTGCCAGGTTTAATTTTAGCCCAAAAGAGCAAAGGTACAGGACCTCCCCAAGGGGTCATAGCATTGGAAAAAATACTGATGTGTAATTCCATGAAATTGGATAAATAGGCTGCCATTTATTTCTGCTCGTGCAGACTGATGCTTTGTACTTCTTTAAAAATGTCAGTACAGCAAATTATCATTAATGTGTACTTTAACTGCCTCCAGTGTGATTACAGGGGAAGCAGCAGTGCACAACTATTTGCACCTTCCTGAACAAGAAGCTTAAATTTTGACTCAAACACAGATGCTAATTGTAAAAGTCAAGCAGTGGTTCAATTTGACAAAGCTGTGTAGTATTAATGTGGACATTACACCGATGACAATGTTATATTTCTCATTTACTGAGTCTGTCTCTGCTTTTTAATGACTTGTTAGTTTGGCAATCTTAGTCCTAAAAATAAGAAAAAACTGGTAAAAGTCAATTTGTGGCGTAAGAATAGTGAGTACAGGCTAATCAACATCAGTCATCTACATGTTGAGTTTCAGATGCTTCCCTCAGGGCAAAGGTTACATTTCCCCGAAGGCAGCACTTTCTTTTTTTAACAAATTAGAACTATGAGCATCTATGATTCACTGTGACAGTGTAGAAAATATGATACAGTTGTTCTGTGTTGCTGTGTGATGTATGATCTGCGTTGGACTCTTCGGGCCACTCTTTACTCTTTTCTACTTTAATAATGACAAAGAGATGGACAGATGCTGCACAGCTGCATGGCTAACATGCTTAAAAATATGTTTAAAGTTCCACAGAGTCGATTCTACCTGCACGACCACATCCCTCATGTTATCGAACTCCTCAGGGTGAAGGAAGGCAGTGAACTCCTCCCGCGTGGCAATACCATCGCCGTCTCGGTCTGCTGACTTGAAGCGCCTTTCGTCCCGGGTGAGCATGGATTTATAGGTGGCCTTGTCATCAATGTCATCGAACTCCTCATCTGAAAAGAAAGCTTCAGTTTTCAGCACTGCAAGCATGTTTCCTGCTGGTTATGTTACCCATCGAAACAGCAGATACACATTCACAGCAACTGAACGAGCTCTACCTGCTCATGATGACCATACGAGATCTTCTTGAGCAGACAGATAGTTCATTCTTTACCTTGGCAGAAATATGCTAAATAATCTCAACTCCAGACATGAGCTAGTTACAGCTGCACAGTCTGCATCTATGTCTACGCAGTGTGTTAAATGAGTGCAACTTTAAAATGGGCTTGATATGAAACCTTTGCGTTTCCACGTGCAGTTTCTCGATGGAGACCTTTAAGCTGCTTCACTGTGATGGCTGACACGATGGCAGTGTCCATGTCACAAAGAAAGTTGAAGTAGCGAGAGAAATGAGGGAGAAAAAAGAATTAGAAGAGTAAGAATGGAGGCTCATCTTTCACACAGGATTACCCAGATAGAATCCATAGGTGGTGTTTTTGTACTCCTCCCAGGCGATCTTGCCGTCTTGGTTCTTGTCGTAGTCGTCGTAGTGTTTGTTCACATTGTCCTCGATGTATCTCCTCTGCCTGTGTTTGATCCAATAGTGCAGCTCTGCATGGTTGACGTAGCCGTCTTTGTCAGTGTCAATGCGCTCCACAATCTTCCTGTGAGGAGAGATGAGGTCAAGGTTATGGACAAGACTCACTGAAATCATCTGCTCCCTCCATGCTTTCGGAAGTAGAACCTAAACATCTGACCTACACAAATGTTTGTGATACAAAATACTTTACAAAAAAACTTGCTGTAATTTTTTTAGGACTGTTACTTGCAGCAGTGGACAGTTAACAAAGAATATGCTGCGGGCCAGTAAAACATACGCCAGTCTGGCTTTGCTCTCCTCGGGGGTCAGCTGGTCGAAGGTCTTGGCCTCTTCCTTGCCCAGGAAGGCCTCGTGGTCGTACTGGAAGCCGTGAGCATCGTCGTGAGCGTGATCACTCAGATCGGCATGGTGATGGATGCGCTTCTCCTGAGCGGGTACAGCAAAGGCAACAGCAGCAAGGATGCAGAGGGATGCCAGTGACCTCAGCAGCAGCATCATTACTGACGGATGGGGCTGGAGACAAAACTAATGGCAGGAGGAGAGAGATCAAAACAAAGAAATTATGGATTTAAAAAACTAGAGCATGACTCACAGCTAATTTTTCCTTTTACAACACTGACTGAAGTGCTTAACTATAGCTTACAGCGCCTCCCAGAGGCCACAGTCTCAAACTGAATAAAGAGCATCTCTCCTCCTGACGCTGAACTCTGAAGCTGTGGAGCACTGAGGAGATGAAATGGTTTGTGCTTGTCTTTAGCTTATGTTTGCATCACTGACACATGCAGAGCAGTGAGAGCCGTGCTAAGAAATCTGAAACCTTCTGTAACTTCGACATGCTCAAGTACCGCAGGTCCTGAAGTCCTACTGGCACAAATTATAATCTCCTCAGTCTTACCCACATTAATCTCCAGTGTGCTAATTTTACATCCACTCTCACATTCTGTTTGCTGTGGAAAGTGAACTACAACCATGTCGTCGGCATGACTTGCAACTGACTTAAATCCTGCTCATCAATCACACATTCATATTTTAGCAGAATGTTAAGTCCAGGTGCTTCTCAGTGATGTGCTCTTGCTGCTTTAACGAGAAATTTAAACATGATTCCCCTTCAAAGTGTCTCTGTAATTAAAAAAAAAAAATCTTATCCACAGAATCAAGTTTGCTGTTACAGGCTGTGCATCATCACGGAGTTAACGGATTAGTCAAACACCAAGTAAACAACAAAAACATGAACGTGTTACATAATTATTCTCATGAAATCAGGGAGAGATGTACAGTAAAGATCAGACATGCAGTGTCTTCTCCTCTCACCCTGTCTGCACTCAAACTGAATCTCATTCATTTTCTGCATGTTTATGAAAGTTTATCAACAATAAGTGCTGCATGCTCTGTAAACATCAGAGTCACAGCGGCCTGAAGTAACGCCGTAGATCAGCGCCGCTTTAATGTAACTTTTTCAAAGCGAGAAAAAGAGTTACTCACCGTTTTCTTGGCAGTTTCTCGCGACACCTCCCTTTGTAACGGGTAACAGCACATCAGTCCGCGTTGGCACTCTGTACCTTTAAATATCGATATCTGGGAGGCGGGACTTGTTGTTCAGCTATCCAATCAACAACGTCTGACGGAGTTTTTTAACCAATCACAAATAGGACGCCGTAGTAAAACGCGTACTTATAGATTTTTATTGGCTGCTAACCGCCACGTTGTCACGCAAAAGCGTCCTCTTTCCGTCAGACTTCCCGCCCTGCTGCGTTGCCATTTAAATATGCAGAAACCCGCATGATGGAGAAATCTGTGTACTTGTTTCCTGTTTCGCTGTGATTTCCAGCCGGCAGATCAGAGTTCACCTTTGACCGAGCGGATGTGCTCGGTTTGCCACTCAGTGCAACGTGAAGTCAAGCAGCTATTTTATTTTATGTGACCATTTCCTGTAGTTCATCAGAATATAACAGAGCGAGGCTTCGTTCTCATACACTTTATAATTTGCGATTGTTAATTACCTTAAAGAAATATGACACCACTTCCTTCGTGCTTGCACACACACACACACACACACACACACACACACACACACCTCAAGATAGGTATAGGCCCTGTGCATGAACACATTCAGATTTTGGAAGAAGAAGAGAAGAACATAAAAACCTGGATGAGCTGCAACTTTCTGTTGCTAAATTCAGATAAAACTGAAGTTACTGTGCTGGGTCCTAAACATCTTAGAAGTACTTTACCTAATGATATAGTTACACTAAACGACATGACCTTGGCCTCCAGCACCACTGTAAGGAATCTGGGAGTCATCTTTGATCAGGATCTGTCTTTTGACTCCCACATTAAACAAATTTCAAGGACCGCTTTCTTCCACTTACGTAATATTGCAAAAATTAGGCCTATTTTCTCAGAAAGATGCAGAGAAACTGGTCCATGCATGTTACTTCCAGAATGGACTATTGTAACTCCTTATTATCAGGTTGCACTAAGAAGACTCTCCAGCTGATTCAGAATGCTGCTGCTCAGACACCCTCTCTACATTTAAGAGTAGGCTTAAAACCTTCCTTTTTGATAAAGCTTATGGTTAAGGCTGGTACAGGCCGGCCCATAGTTGTGCTGTTATAGGCTTAGACTGCTGAGGGATTTCCCATGACGCACTGAGCTCCTCAGTTTCTCACTTTCTACTCTAACTGCTGTCCCAGTGCACGTTACTAACTCCATACTTTCTGGTTCATACTGGTTGTATGTCTCTCTGGCTATAAATACAATGTAACATTAGCGCGAACACAATAAACAAACAAAACTCATTTCATAATCCTGCATACTCTGATAATGTTGTCGTTTCTAGGACGTTGGTCGAAGTTTGCACACAAACTTTTAGCAGTGATCCCCTTGCTAACGTTATCCATGCTAGGGTAATGTTGTTTCTTTGGCGGCATGTTGAAGGATGCACACAACATTAGCACGCTAAGATAACACACCACCTTGGTTAGGACTTGGTTAGCAGGGATCCCCTACACCCACTAACCAAAGTTAGTCTGGTGTGTTAGCTCAGCGTGCCAATGTTGTGTGCAAACTTTGACACGCCGCCAAAGAAGCGACATTATCCGATTATGGATAACGTTAGCAGAGATCCCCTTGCTAACTAAAAACCAGCAGCTAATGTACAGCAACGTTATCATGAAATTAATAATAAAAATGGAAAACTACTGAGTCAACAACCTGGATAACACAGCCAAACTCATGTGATCCGTCCCAGAGCATAGGCTGTATAGACAGCCATTGTAGGAGAAGTGCTGACATCGTGGAAATGGCAGAGTGATCATTTACCATATTTTTAGTCAATATAACAGCAAAAGAAATATGATGGATCGTTGTCAAGGTACAAAAAAAGTCATGTAATGCTTTAATATCTCTATGGGGACACTGATTCTGTGACTCTGACTCTGTGTGGACTGGGGAATAATATTTACTGAGCAATGGCACCATTGAATAGCGATCTGTCACAAAGCATCAGGCACACTCAAAAATTGCAAGTTAGCAGTGTCTGGGAAAATGAACAACATCCCCTTACACTGTGCACTCAGTAGTTTTCAGAAAGCCTATCTCTGCATCCTGGTCTTAAAGCTGCCCAAGACAGCTTTATGACAGACACGTTATGATTGGCTTGAAGCAGCATTTAAAATTTTTCGAATGTATTATCCTGTAGAAAATAAATGTTTTGCCAGTCTACTCAGCCTGAAAGCTACATGCTGAAAAAAAATCAAGTGAGAATTTGTAAGTAAATAAAGTGCTCAATAACAAGTTTAAAAATGAACAAATTAGTCAGACATCTCCTAACAAGTCACTGTCAGCATCAAAGACATTCACTGTTGTTATACTGTTCACTGGTGCGCATGTGCCCTGCGGTTTACTACTGGTATGTATTTGATTCTAAAATTAGGCGGATGCAGGCTAGCACTTCCAACTGACTACCAGTGTTTGAGCTAAGCTAATTAGCAGTGGGTGAGCTCTGCCCGTCTCTTCCTTGTTTCTGCCCCCACCCAAAAGAATGGTATCTATTCTCTTGTCTGGAACTCGGAAGGGAGGCAAATAACAAAAAAGAGAGAAAAAAGTTGGCATATCCCTTTAGTGTGACATGATCTCTGTGCTCTGTTGACTGAAATAGAGAGGGCCAGTTTTACTGTCAAGGGAAAAAAGGGTAAGATATATATATATATATATATACTTTTATCTGCCAGACCTATCTCTCCACACTGAGTTTTTCTTTTTACTCTTGCTCAGAAAGTGAAAGAGAACACACCGTTATAATACAAAAGACAGAGACAATAGAGAAAGTATTTAATATCTGGTGTTGATTGACTTAATTTCCCCTTCTCTTTAAGAACCCCTTCTCCTAAATATTCAGCCTGTATTGTTTTCATCTATCATCCCAATTATGTTGTGATGACAAAAATAAGCTCTGGCTTGATAATGTTAAGAGGCAACATTTTTCCAATTGAATAATTGTTACATTTGTGTCTTCTAAAGTGGTCCATTTGAGGCAGTTAGGGTGGATGAAGGACTAAATTGGTTAAGGTTAAAAAAATTATCCAAAACAATTATCCAAATTGAGGCCTTGAGCGAAATTTGTTATGAGGCCCCCACCCCGGTCTGTACACATACCAAGGACAATGATGCCGGATTAGGCGTGGGCCAGTATGAGATACGGATGGTATGGTAACCTTAAGGAAAAATATCCGGTATGGTATCGTGGCATTGCTATTACAGCTCGAAAATGTATTATTTTGAATTGTCTGGGTCAAAAACAACAACTTTTTTTCCACTGAACACAACCTATTTTATTTTTTAACAATACACAGAATATTTGAACAGTAAATGTATATGTTGAGGGAAAAGTTAAAATGAATAACTGAATTCTTCTAAGTAAAATTAAAATAAATGCAGTCCCTTAAGTGAGCCTAAACCTGCAGCTCAACAAGAAGCAAACATAAATTATTAAGTTTTTTTCTGTTGAAAAACAATCTGAAAAATTTTTCTTCTATTTCATGTAAATCACATATCAATACAGTTTACTAGAGAGGACAGCTCATACCGTAGGAATGGTATGATGTAAAACATGAGTGGTTTTAAAACTAGCCCAAGGCAACACCAAATTCAAAGTGTCTTTTGTCGGCATCTCCTCACGTGCGCTGGTGCCTGGCTCTGAGCAGTGACTGGTCAGATGTCAACTGTAAATCAGTGCTGCAATGTGTGCGGTAGATTACAGATGTCCTTTCTCTCCTCTCAGACTCCACTGACTTGACTTGGCATATTCAGGCCTCACGAGTTCTGCTAGGGGGCCTTGCAAACTGCTTGCTCTGGGGAAACTGTGGCAAGCATAACTGCACTGCATTTGTGCATTAAATGAGGCCCCCAGCACAACATGAAGCCCTACGCACAGCGCATGTTCTGCGAATAGGAAGGGGCCAGGACCTCTTGGGGTTCGAGCCAGTACTACTGGTTCAGACACTGGTAGTCAAATGGGAAGTGCTAGGCTGCCTCTGCCCAAAGTCATCAGATAAACTTTCTAACAACTCTTAACGGTCCTCTGTGCTTGTTGTATTTGAGCTAAGCTAATTAGCGGTCTCTTCCTTGTTACTGCATGCACAGTTGAAAGAATGGTATCTTCTTGTCTGGAACTCCGGAGGGAGGCAAATAAAAAACAAACAAACAAACAAACAAAAAAACAAGCCATTTTGAAGTGTATTGTTGTCGTTCTTCTGCCGGTAGGAAGCAGGAAACCACTAAAGCGACTTGACTAACGGTGCATCAAAGGGACAAAATAGTACCATATGATCAACATGATTAAAAAGTAATAACGTGCTAATCACAGCCTTTTAGCACATGGCTCTCTTGAATACTCGATTCTGATTGGTCAATTCAGCAGTGGTTATTTCCAGAGAGTTCACTGCTGCTCCGCAGGCTATATTCACTGTTGCTATGCAGGCGCTTCCATGGTTACCACTCAACCAATGATCGTATGATACTGTAACCACAGAAGTGCTAATGGAGTATTTCAGTAATATGTCATTTAATATATTTGGAGAGGACAAAACACTGGATGTATGGCTGAAAAATGACATTTGCCCAGTGGAGAAAAAACAGCACAGAAAAGGCAAGAGAGGTGAAAAGGCACAAACAGCTCGATGAGAGACATAGAATTGAGGAGGACAAACATGAAAGAAATACCAAGAAGAGGGCAATGAATGCGTTGAGAGACTGGTTAGAGGAGAAGAAACTAGGCAACAGATTTTGACAGTTATGATGCCGAGAGCCTAAATGAGATCCTGCTTTCATTTTACGCATCAGCACAGAATGTAACCGGCAAACCGTACTCTGTTGCCAATTATATTGCTCTAAAACTTATTTTATCAACAAAATCTCTTTTAATCATTATTTTGTGTTACATTATTGAAAGATTCAGGGGTGTGCCATGTGCTAAGTAGGATGATGTGTAGTGAGCTGGTGATTAATTGAAAAAAAACTCCCTTCAGTGGAGAACCCTGACGTGGTCGGGATTTTTTTTTTCAATTAATCACCGGCTTGCTATACATTATCCCTTACTTAATCAATTGTGATTAACACGTAAACGCTGACAGCCCTATTGTTATAATGGGATGGTTAACACAAGGGTATTCTCCATCACCCAGCACAAAATGGCTAGGAATGCAGAGGGGACTTCATAACCTCCCTGGTAGAGCAAAAACACTGTGATCTGGGGAATGGAGAACTCTTGACATACACCCTGACAAATTGTTCCACAAGCTAACCGGCAGATAAAGACTAGCATCTTGATTGTTTGACCCCAGACCCCTGTGTTGATCCTGAGGGCATGCAGAGAGCCGTGGAATGGCAGAAGTCAGGTCTGTAGTCAAATTCCCATTGGAAAAAAAATTTGAGGACTGGCAATGTACAATGACTTTAGAATCTTAGGAGTTCAAACTGGACTCAGATTCTTGAATTAGACTTTATAGGAGGGCAGCAGAAGCATCAGTAGACCAAATAATAAAAACTGAGGTTGGTAACAGTGGGCAACCCAGCAAAGAACAGCCTTTGTTTGAGTCAGAGCTGTTCTGTTGAAATCCTGTCAAGACTCTGCAGGAGAAAGCCAAAAAAAGGTGTATAAAATTTCATCTGAAGCAACCACAAAAAAAAAATGTTTGGATCGATCGTGCTATGCTGCCCTGTATTATGTGAGGACATTGTTACAATGGAAGACAGCATCCACTCTAAAAATGTGTTTTTGCCATGGCTGGAAAGCCTCTGAAACAGACAACTGTTACAGGAAAACAAAATTCAAACCAAAAGCCTTCACAATGAAATGTGAAATGTTGGTTACACTTAATTTGGATAGTCCGCCTGCAGATTATAGAGTATTTGTAAAATTTCAACAACATATCAGTGGTTGATAGTATTGTTGTCATAATTGTTTGGCGAGTATTTGTGTATACCAGGGGTTTTCAAAGTGTGAGGCGGGCCTCCCCTGGGGGGCGCCAGAGCACTTCAGGGGAGGCGCAGGACAAGAACAAATAACCAAAAACAACATCCTGAAAATAGCTTATGTCTAGGCTAGCTAGCTTACGTGAGGGAAATGGATCAATTTGTAACACATACAATGAGAGATGTGTAACAAAACAGAGGAAGCGCGACAATGACCCCTCCAAAAACTCTAAAGAAGTGCTTGTCTCCTTCCCCTTTGTCTACCTGTATGGGTGCGAATTTTCTGCATTGACCATGAATAAAATTTATATTTATATTTATGGGGAGCGGGGCGCAGTTGCTTTTATACTCTGGGGGGAGGCCCACAGCCTCAGACTTTGAAAACCCCTGGTTTAATCAATTAGTCATTTCAGTTGTACCTTTTCTTATGCTTTATATGTAAAACTATTAATTTGTCAAGTAAGAAAACACAGTATTTAGGTAAAGGTACCATTTAGGTACCAGAACCTGAAAATTTGTCCTCAACTTTAGTTCTTAAGTCTTTCATCACTAACTATCAGTGAATGCGTTTTAAAATCTGGTGCAAAATCATTTGATAAGCTTAAATTATACTTTTGTTTGCACCTCCTCTCAAAAAACTGGTTTCTGCCTTTACATATGAAAGTGAACACGGGCATTCTATTTAAGATTTACATGCACCTTACAGGTTACAGTAAACAGCATATAAACAATGTAGATTTAACAATGCAATGCCTCAGCTACAAACAGAAGGTTTTCCAAATAAAATCACCGAAAAGACTCTTCACCTCTAGAGGGTGTGATAGGATCAATTAATATTTATGTGAGCTTTGCACTGTTCAGCATTTCTGAGTTCAGTAGGACATGAAAAAAATTAACAATATTCTCCCAGTTATCACATATGGAAGCATTAATGGTCAACATTAATGCTTTTAATCAAGCGTGGCAGAGCCAAACACAACCTGTAACCATCTCTCTCATTCGAGCTTCTTTGTTGATTTCTTGTCTGGCGTTCTTTAAAAAAAATGTTACACTCTCTTAAGCAGGTGCTGTGATTTTAAAAATGTTTGCTCTTTTTCTCCAGAATTGTTTTTGGTCAGAAAGCAGCTCCTGTGCTAAAAAAAATCTCTTGTACCTAATAATTTGCTCTATCTGACGCTCCAGCCAGATTTCATCACTGTTCATGAGAGCCGACAGGAGTGTCTTTCTCAATGAAGGTTGTGAACTGTGTAACCAAGGTTATAATAGTTTTGGATTTTTCATTTGTTTTTATTTTTTATATTTTTTATGTTTTTCG
Source organism: Naso brachycentron (assembly GCA_029874485.1). NCBI lineage: Eukaryota > Metazoa > Chordata > Actinopteri > Acanthuriformes > Acanthuridae > Naso > Naso brachycentron. The sequence continues at coordinate 8,841,695 of JAQFJA010000008.1, forward strand.
TTTTGACTTTTTTTTTTTCAATTTCAGTTTTGTTTTAGTTTTTAAAACAAGTTTTGTAGTTTAGTTTTTATTTTTCGAGATGCTTAGTTTTGATTTAGCTTTTATTGGTTTTTAGTCTTTGCTGCTTTTTCCCGAATTTAGCCCGTTACTATGAGACTGGCATGGACCAACTGGCAGTCTGGCACGCCACGGGGAAGGGAGGAACATAAATTTTAAAAAGATTCAGTATCCACCCAAAATACAGTGGCAAAAACAAAAACTAAGCATATTTTCTCCATAATTTCATTTTATTTTAGGTAGTTTTGTAAACCTGCAAAACAGTTTTAGTTATCGATTTTTGGAGAGCCTCGTTTTTATTTTCATTTCACTTTGTGAAAATGTGTTTTTTTTTTTCTTGTTCATTTTTGTTATTTTGTTAGTTTTCACAAGAGACAACAGTGGAAAATAGGTCCAAGACTTAATCGTTTTTTCTCCCCGAGCAAGTTTAAATATTCTAAGCCTGTCATTAAGTGCAGTTACCAGCTGTGGATCAACAGATGTGCTTCATTTTAGTACTTGTATATAACAAAGCTGCATCCAAATCTCTGTTTTAGGCAGTCCTTGTTATCCTGCTCAAACCTACGGACGGGACAGACGCTACTGGAGGAAGTACATCCAGTTTGACTTCAACCAGCTCATCAGACTGGCCACACAGGAGATCATTCGCTTCAAGTGACGACCAAGTGTGCCTGCACACACTAAGTCTGCTCATATGTACATTTTGAATATAATACTCAGTTTTTTTCCTGGTTTGGGTTTGATCGATTTTTTGTTGTTGTTTATATTCATTTTTATTCCAGTATGCTGGATTTTTTAATCTGTGATGTTTTCTGCAATGTTAAGTTTTTATACAGATACAAAGTAAAAAAAATATGTTTGTCTTTGTTGTCTATAATTAAATAAAATATTTTTCTAGCTTGCTGTTGCAGTGCCATTTTATTTAAAATGTCTCATGAAAATCTCAGATTGTGTTGCATATCTTTCTGTTTTGTTAGTTTGTACAAGGATTCAAATGTTTGTCCTGACCCAGAAATGAACTGATACAAGGAAGTAAAACAAGAGGAGTTGAAGACATTGAGATTTCTCTTCTGGATAAGCCACTCCTCTGTGACAAAGACACTGTTGACCCAGGTCGCTTTTAAACATTTGAAATGTATGCAAACACTGACCTTCGTTGACAGGAATATCTAGAGGCAGAAAAGTCTGTGTAATGATTAGCCATTTTCTAAAGTCGTATTGGATTTTCCTTAATTTCTCTCACCTACATTAATCATTAACTTATCCTCAGCATGTTGATGCTGAACTTGTGAATTCTAAACATTTAGGAATCTGGCTTCAGTTGTGAGGTGTCGCTGTGAAAGGAAGTGGTGGGATAAAGGAGCAAATTCTTTTACTACAGCTATAAAAAGAAGCTTGTGTGTGACTGCACATATGCTTGTTACTGTCAACTTAGTTTAGTGTATAGCTTCAGAACAGGCACCATGTTTTTTTTAGTTTGAAATTTAAAAAATGATGAGCAGTCACAGCACCGTGACTGCTGCATTCTGGGAAAAAAAGGCTATCGCATTTTTGGAAATATAGGCTTATTCACCTTCTTCAAGCTATGAAGTCAGTTAGCTTAGCTTAGCATTAAGACTAAACAGGGAAACAGCCAGCCACTTTTTATGTCAAGCTAAAAGCAAGACCTGAGAGTCTGACACAGTGCTCAGCAAGAAAACAAGTATGTGGATTTCCCAAAAATGTTTATTTTTGTACCTTTAATCCAACGAAAAACTCAGAACATGCTCTTTAAAATGAAGCAAATTAAACAAGCCTGTGCCAACATCGAGGATAAGAACCAGCGGTGCACCTGCATAACAATAGCTGCAGCCTCTCTCTTAAATGTGTTTTAACATTGGACTCTGGCTTTTACATATCTGCTTTGTCTCTGACATGTCATAAAATATGAAGAAATCCTCCTATTGAGGGTATAAATACTGGGCAGTCTACTTTCCACTTCCGCTGTAGAGCTGAAAACACACTTTGCCTCCAAACCTACATGGTGGTCTTTCCAACAGTGTGTTAATCTCAGTAGATGTGCTATTCAAACTACACATTTATTATTAATTTTACAGAACCAACCCATAAAAAAAGCAGAAAAGGTTTGGAATCTGTGCCCTCTCAGTGGTCATTAGAGTTGTTGACCAGTATGAGCTCCGAGGTAATAATTTACATGGTGTAGCTTTGTAGAGGGAACCAGAAAAGGATAGCTGTGCCATAAAGTCTTTTCTGGCAGAGGTTAGGTAGAGGTCACTGAAAATGACAATCATAGCCACTCCTGAAGAATGTTTAGTGTAAACGTGACGTGTCATTTTGGCAGCTGCAGAAGGAATTTAGAAATAGAAATAGGTCAGGTGGTGAAGAAGAGCTGATCCTTCCTGTTAACTCATTACAATGGGCCTTTGTTACAGAAGACATTTTGTTTTTTACAGTCAGAGTAGCACAGGTGTTACTGATAACATTAATAATGAATTTGGTCTATTAAGTGTCCCAGTCAGTTGTGACAGGGTTACAGGGAGCCAACAGACACAATATGAGGACCTTTAAATTGAAGCTACTCAATAAAATTCAGCCACTATTCTGTTTCTTATGTAATCATTCTGTTTTTTTTTACTTTACTTTTTTACTTTTATTAAAAAATGCGAAATAGAAAAAAATCTAACATTTAAGAAACACATAGCACGTCCATTTTATTAATCATTCATTTTTTTCATTGTACTTGAAAATATCATTAGAAAATAATATTTAATCAAGAGATTAGCACGTTAGCATGCTGACATTTTCTAATTAGCATGCACCATAGCTAAGGATGATGGTTTTGCAGGTAATGATCAAAAATACAGAGACAGAAATCAGAATTTAAACTTTGACCAGTCACTGGTGGCAGAGAAGATGTTAGAGAATCATTAAAATCTAAGGGTTCATCCTCAAGGGACCATGAATGTTTTTGCTATATTTTGTGCTAGTTCAATTTGTAGATGTTGAGATACTTCATAGGATAATTAAAATGTGACACATTGGTGGCACAGGGTGGAAATTCCAGGGGGCATTACATCTGTAGGATTCATCCTGTGGGGACCATGAATGTCTTCATAGAATTTTTAACTCACTTTGTGCAACAACTGTGAGTTATTTAAGTCTGAGTCCTTAGAAAGGATAGTACTACAGTCTCTTACAGGCTGGATACAGTGATTTCAAACTGCAGATCAACACCCTCGTTTATTTGCAACATCTGAATATCTAAACCTAATAATTAGTGTAACTGTGGCCATAAGCTGCTGCCTTTCTCCCTCCCTATGTGCTTTTTCTCAGCTGATCACTTAAACACTTAAACTGTTGTAACAGTGACACCTACCACTGATCATCTCCCCATAATATCATACAGTCACTGTTATGCTCCTTTTGATGCATCACTACACTTTCTTTAAAATGTGTGAGGGCTACTTTCAGTCCTCTGCTTTCTTTCATTCTTTCCAGTCTTCTTCTTCATCTTTCTTTGCACTTCTCTGCTGATAACCTCTTTTATGATGTTGTAAAATTACCCATCTATCTATCAAGACTTACATTGTCTACCTTTCCTCATTTTCTTTCTGTCACATCTGCCTGTTTCTATAAACACTACTGTGAAAGAATTTATGCTGTGTAATGTACAAGAAGCTCAAAGGTCCAGTTTTAGGCGTAGCCTATTGATCATATGTTTTATATGGAAGATTAGTTACGTGGCTGCAGGGAACTCATAAAGCCTCTTGAGGAACATACTGTATGATTTCAGAGGGATAGATTGCCTTTGTTGGACAGCTGACCACAGATAAATCTGCTTTTCCTCTGTCAGCATTCTTTAACCTGCAGTTTGGTCCTTACAGCATGTGCTTTAAGGATCAGCACATGACGAAGGTTGTCATTAAATGGTTCATTTTGTCTGAGAGAATGGTAAACACTGGTCATGCTTTTGATTACTCATACAGCCTACGGTATATATAGGCTACACATTATGTATCCCTCTTTGTGCAATGAGTTGTAAATGGACTCTGTCCCTGATGAAAATGTTCACTTAAGTCAAGGAGATTAGATGAGAGAGATAAAGAAAGTCAAGTCTTGCCAAGTAACCCATTTTACTCACACGTATCTTCATCTCTTATTATCTACATTTTCAGTCATTACCAGTTGAGATTCCCAAAATGTTTTCTATAAATTAGATAAAAACTCTTAATATGAATACTGAAAGTTATAAAAGCAAACCTGATATGAATGAAGTCAACTGATTATTTATACTGTACGGTCAAAAAAATACAAACTGTTCCCTCGTATATTATATCTGACAACACTGCATTTATTTCTCCAGTGTTCTTTCAAATTTTACTTGAAGACTGAACATTAAAAATTAGATTGATATTTACCAGAGAGAAAGAAACAGTTTCAGCTCATTGATGTTAGCGCAAGTGGAAAAGTGTATTAAGTTTGTCCACATGCTGCTAAAAATAAAGTTAAAATAGATATGAGAACATAATGAGTTTTTAAAAGATTTTACAAACTAGGCAGAACACAAAATATGAATGCTATACTTTATTGACTAACATATTATCACATTTACAAACATTTTGTCATCATTGGTGCATTAAATAACCTAAACTCAAATATATTTTGGTATTTTACTCATCAACAAACACTTTTGATAAAAAGCACAAAAAATAAATTTACAAAGCTGTTCTACATGCTATCGATTAAAGCACAAGGAAACTAAAAAGGAAAAAAAATGCATTTGTCACACATATATCAGTGCTCAATTGGAAAAAAAATCTTTTACACAACCACAGGTCATAGCTCACTTGAACACATCGACACAGATTTCTATGTTACTAATAAATACCTAATACCTAATATTTCAGCTGAGTCAAAATGATATACTCTGTGTATGTGTGTGTGTGTGTGTGTGGTTATATGTGAGTGAATAACTTTGAAATAAGTCACCAAATGTGACGAGTCAAATGTCAGCATTTGCCAAAAAGTAAATAGTCAATATTTTTTTTCCATATCATTATTCACACATTTTTCCATTTCAAAAACACAGATTTACACATTGAGATTCCAGTTTACTAATAACCCTTAAATAAATCCTATCATTGTACAATTTCATTCAGTTTTTGATGAGACTGCCAAAGAGAGACTGCTGTCAGCTCTACTTCCAGTGGTTTGTGGTGCTAGCATACAATTATTATTATTATTATTATTATTATTAGTGGTAATATTTTGCCTATCACCATGTACCTTGTACTTAATAAAATGGCAACCTGCTTTCGCAAGAAGGCTTCCAGTGAACCACATCTGAAATGTGGTCAAACACCAGATCTGTAGTTGGAGTGTTTTGGAGTTAAAGGTGGCTGTCTCTGTTTAAGTGTGTCTCATCATGTTTATTTAGAAGCATCACCCATAAACAACACAACACATGTTGGGCACAAAAGACCAAAATGCCATCATTGGCAGCAATGATGAGGGTTAATCTCTCAGTCTTGCAGAGAAATGCACAGACCTACTGCTTTATGTAAGCAAAAGCAAGCAGACGATTGTTGATTTTAGAAAAAGGAGGCACAGATACGCACTTATCTACACCAGTGGAGCTGAGCAACAGCAGATGAACAATTTTTTTCCATAAATTGGGACACATTCTTAAGTGTCTATAGTAAGTCTGATTTCAAGTTAAATTTAAGTCAAAGGCCGGTTTTAATTTTAGGCAACTTGCCACTGGTGCTTGAACCAGTTCTGTTCAGGATTCTTGGAGCCTTGGTGCTATTAGCCAACCCGTACACGCTTGTTCAGAGCAGAAATATTGTAAACAAAGACACATCATCAACAGAAGGCGTTGCACAGCGACCTGTGAAGTTTAACACGCCCCCTTTGGTTGCCAAGGAAAACCTGCTATTTTTTGTTTCCAGTTTGGAACCAACTTTAGGCTCTGAACTGATTTTTTTGGTGCATACCAGGTATGTGAACCAGAATGGAACCAGTTCCATGTTGGAAACACACAAAAGAGATTCTGTCATGGACATCAAAAAAAAGAAAAAGTTTTATTTCTTAAGAAAACACAAGAATGCAACATTCTTGTACGAAGTTCTTGTAATGTTCATCGCAACAGAAAGCCTTCTGACTGAACACATTGCAGCCCAAAGCCCAAAAACTGTAAAAAGACTACCCAACCCAGCGACAGCCTGTTCACCCTGCTGCCGACTAGCAAGAGATACAGAAGTATCTGCTGCTTGCCTGCTGGGCAGCTTTTACCCCTAATATTTGAGATTTCTGAAATCCTTCTCTGAAATCTTTCTGAAATCATCCTTTGCACTCAAAATTGAAAAAAGTTTCGTTTTGATGAAAATATTAATTAATACTCTCACCTTATTATCTGGCTTTAGCAGCAGCATAAACGGACTACAAACTGCATTCCATTGTACAACTTTGAGTCGTAAAATGATAATTAAGCAAATATTGATGTCAGATTAACCCAGAAACAGCATTAACTCACTGCACTGACTGATCTGTGTCCTGACTGTTTTAAACTGTGATTTGGTCTTCATAAAGTGACAGCAACAGCAGAGCGATCCAGCCGGTCATAAGGCCTAAATTCTGCAGCAGAAATATCAGCCAGGGTCTCTTGCCGCTGATGTGGACCATGGTGGGGAGCTACATGGAGATAGAAGAGAGATCAACATGCACATTTTCAGTTTATACTTGATCCTGTGACCATGATTCCAAAAACAAGGGATTTTATCTCATCAATTCTGCAAGCACAAGTACTCACCATGTCAGCCAGCCCCACATACAGGAAGAGGCCAGCAGTTACGGCAGCTATCCACTGTCTTGTGGCGAGGTCAGTGGCTACAGACAGAGCGATATACATGCCGACGAATGAAGTCATGGCGCTGCCGAGGTTCAAAAGCAAAGCCTTGCGCACGGACAAACCACTGTAGAGCAAAATGGCAAAATCACCTGGAGACAGAGGAGAGCAACAGGATGATGTTAGAAATAAAAAAATAATCAAACCAGACGCTGTCTCCCTTTATTTAGGGGTGTGTGTGTGTGTGTGTGTGTGTGTGTGTGATCTTTACCCAGTTCATGTGGTAGCTCATGGCAGAGTACAGCGATTGATGTGGCCAGACCAGACTTCCATGACAGGGAGAAAGCTGCACCTACTGCTAAGCCATCTGCAAAGTTGTGGATCCCGTCACCGATAGTTATCAAATAAGGCAGCAGACGCTGTTCTGCAGAGGCAGACACAGTAATAGTTAGTGGTTGAGTAGCCACAATAATTAGCACACTTTGATGATAACAGGCTTGTTTTTGTGTTGGACAGCTCACCTCTGGTGCGCTTTTTCGGCTCTGCAAGTGAGTTGTCGTTGTCTTCAGAGTCGACCTGAAATGTGCAGGTTCCATTAAATACAACTACACAGAAAACTTAAACAGTTTCCGTTATTGACAGAACATTTTTGTTTTACGGTAATGAAAGAAGCTGATGGTTTTCTTACAAACACTGTGGCAGCTTACAACCATTTTAACAGGAAATAGATTCTTTGTTTACAGAGACTTAGCGGATTCCAGGAGGCATTAATGTGACTCCAACTTTTCTTGCTAAACGTGTTGGTGGACAGATCTAAAAACTTCTT
>JAQFJA010000008.1:8856409-8868079 GCA_029874485.1 Naso brachycentron
GAGGGGAGCCAGGAGCTGTTGAGACAAAAAATGATTACGCCTGGAAAAATAGTTCCTTACAAGTGCTGCCCCCCTAACTTGAGTATTAGCATGATGACATTTTCAGGTACTTTCTGTAACGTTAACGGATATGGTCCAAATGTAAACAAACAAGTTATCCTATACATAAAGCTACGTTGGTAAAAATGGGTGGGGTTTATGTAACCAATGTGGCCAATGTTGACAAAGGACAGTGACATGTAACACTGGTATGGCCCTTTAAAAAAAACAAAATTTTTAATACTCATTAATGTCAAGAAAAGGTGAGAATTTCTTGACAAATTTCACATCATGCTGGGACTCTGATATTTTGATAAGAGGACCAAAAGCTTTCTTCACATTTAACTAAATAAGATGAAAATCATGCCTAACATGTAGTGCACATCTGCGTCAGGTGAGGTGTGAACACTGCAGAGCCACAAAGAATAAACCCTCTTAGCCGAGCGAGAAAAAGAGAGAGAAATGAAAGATAGTTTGCCTCATTACACCAGCCTTTGACCGGCCGCAGACAGGAAGTAATGAGCAGAGGGACAGCCAGTCATTAGCCTAAATAGCTGCAATGGCAAAGGAAAGTCATTTTCCTTTCTGATGGTGACGTTTAAACCTCTGTGAGAAAGCGTTGAGCTTTCTGCTGGGACTTCAAACTCCTCTGAATTAATCGTGTCACTGACTGCATTCACAAATAAAATCATTGTCTTTAATTTGTACAGACCCAACTTTGTAAGATTTTATCACCATAACCTTTATAATATTGTTATATAATCTTATTATTCACTTTGAATAGCACTGCATTCAAAAAGCTGCATGCCCATAAAGAAAGCACCTTCAAAAAAAACAACAAAAAACTGTAACATGAACTTTGATTTCATGCTTGTGGTGCATTTATATGAGTAGGTATGTGTGTCTGAACTCTGATTTCACGCCTCCAAAAGGCTTTGAAGCTTACAATGATCTGCAGAGAGAGCGAGAGCGAGAAGAAGAAAGAGGTTTTAATATGAATTCAGGATTATAAAACTCATAACACCCGCAGGAGAGTTTCACTCCTGATTGAATGTTTATTGACACAAAACCAGTGTCACTGCTGACAGCGATGGGAGGTTGAGACACTTTAGAGAGTGAGAAATTTCATAATACAAAAAAGCTCTCCTGGCAGTTTTCAATGTTGACAGAAAGACATGGTGGCATGGGAATATTTGTTTCTAAATGGATTTTAACTTTGAGTTCTACAGGCTGTGTGAAAGAAAGGTTTTGTGTTGTTGACAACACCCCTAAAACCACTGGACCCAAAAAGATTTGGTCCAGATTAACCAAATAACTCCAAAATAAAGTATGCTGTTATTTGTGTTCTTTTAATTAATTAATTTTTGGCATCATTCTGTATTTTTTCTTGCTGTCAATAAAGCCCATAAAAAGACTAAAACCAACAATGTGCTAGATTAGGGCTTTAGTCTGTTTTTTCCTACTATCTGTGACACATCCATACATTGATTTGCACTTAGGCTTTTACCAAACAGAACTGTAACAGACTATTGGAACTATTGGGACTACTTTCAGCTGTGGATGAATACACATCTGTGAGTATTTATTGCAACAGGATGGTGTTTGTGAAACAAACTCTTATAAAAAGAAGGTACATGTATCTTGTACCTCACCTAATGTAATGCACTCAGACAATTTGTGTGTATATGAAACATGCCTTTAGTTATTTTTGCAATTTCTACTCTTCAGTACTTTGGTTCACTGTCCGTCGGTGTTATGTTTATTTTCTTACTCCTGAGGGTGTCTGTGTCTTTAAATTCAATAAAGTTTACACTAATTATTTTCAACCTCCCTGTCAGTAGAAATGTGCCAACTCCCCCCTTCCTGATGGACAGACATATAACACATATTAATTTTAAAGGCAACTCCTGTAGCAATAGCAGTTTACCTGCTTACAGCATAAAACTCCGCGGTTCAGGCAGAGTGAATGTGTTATGAAGTGGAGAGTGAGCACAATGAGACATCTTCATCAACATGTTACAGAGCTCCCAGACATTTACAGCTGCTACAAAACATGCAGCAAATCATTTAAAGTTGCACCTTGTAAACAGTCTTTGTCAGTGTTACACTTTAATGGTCTGCTCTTTCTGTTTGTCTTCATTTCTTTTTGTCTGTTTGTCTTCTGTTTTTCTCCCCGTTATTACCAAATCTCAGGTCTAACATCTGTACACACAGTACTGTGTTTTTATGTAAACGTGGACACTCCTGTCTGCTGTGTCCTCTGCCCATCTATAAAACAAATAACTTTTAAATAACACAATTCTGAATTCATAAAACATGTAGATGTTCTAGTAGAGTCAGATGAATATTGAAAAAAAACATACGTATGTGTCCTAACAGAAAAAATATTTTATAATTCTCTCTGTGTTACATTCACAGTGAACTATATTGGGCAACAAAATCCAAACATAGACTCTGAACCCAAATGAAAGGGTTGTTTACTTTTCGGCAGTTTTGTTGATTTTGCTGTTACAAAAAGCCTCTTCTTCACTAGCTGGGAGTCATTTTCTTCACATTAACAGGTGAGTGAACAATCTGTCATGAAAATGTGTAGTTCTGCTATTTTTTAAAATTGTTAAAATCAAAATGTTTTCAAAATGTCAAATAAAATTTTGTTTGGTAATACAAAAACAGTAGATACAAGCAGACAGCTGTGGAAAGTGAAGAGATTTGGTAATAATGACACACAGTAAGAAAATAATTTAATTGACCAAAAAAAAGAAGAAGAAAAAGCAAAATAAAGCCAAAAAAAGACGTGAGAAACGTTTCATTCCTTTTTGACTGTAATAGAATGAAATCCTTGCATTTTTCAGCTGTAACATTGGTTCCATTTTCTTCCTTTTTGTTTTGATTTTTTGACGCTGCTTCCAGTCACGATGAGGAACTCTGTGGTGTTTTTCTTCGCTGTCAGCATTGCCATGTTTGGACTTGGTAAGAAAAACGGCTTGAAGAGGGCTACTCAAGAGAGATTACATGCTTAACTAGGAAACACATCAGCCTGAAGGAACATTTTGGCAGTTCAGCGTGTGCAGTTTGCATGTTTGGCTGTCGTGTCATGTGCTTCCAGCTCATACTGTGCAAAGTCAGAGATATGTTGTAGTTCTGTTTTTTTTAAATACATAAAACAACATTTTTCAGGATGCAAATACCAATTTACCCCCCCCCATAAAGTTTATGGAATATTCTTGAGCACATCAGCTACCACTCTGAAATGTTGTGAAGACTCATTACTCGCAGAGAGAGAGAAAATCATGTGAGAAGATCAATATCTCCTGCACATTTGTACAGTAAATCTGAAGCTACAGCCAAAGTTTGTTGGCTTAAAGACTAGAAACAAAGGGAAATGACTGAGGCTCAGTCATATATAACACAACACAGCAACTAGTACCATTTAAATTCACCAGTTAACACATTATACTGAATATTGTGTGTTTATTAATGCAAAAACTTCAGTGTAAAAACAGCATTTTGTGGTGTTATGAGGGTAAGTTACTAATCCTGTTGAAAAAAATAGTCTGACACACTACCTCCCCATAAACCACAACTTGTTGTTTATGCAATTTAGATTTTGTTTGCACGCCATAAAAAGATGTATAACATGTTAATTAGTGAACTTTAGAGGTACTAATAGGAGGATTTTGGACAGAACCAGACTGGTTGTTTCCCTGTTTTTACTTTGGAAATACTAACTTGCATCTTGCTGTAGCTTCCTAATTACTGTACAATCATAAAAATTGAAGTTTAGTGTAATCCAACTTTTACAAATAGCAAAGTATATTGAGACATATCACCCAAATGTCTGCATATTCCCAAAATCAAGAAGATTTGACTGCTTTTAAATCAAATCTTGATCTCAGACATCTCTGGGAGCTGCGGTGAAATGCTGAAACTTATGTTGAGTTCATAAACAATCACTGTAGCGCTTCAAACAGAAGTCATAGCCACAATAAAGTGAACTCTGTGTTGTTTTTCAAGGCCTCTCTCTGCAGTGTTTCTCCTGCCCTGGAGGCTCCACCAGCAACTGTGAAATCAAACAGGAGTGTCCCCAAGAGGAAGACGGCTGCCTCAAAGTCACCAGTGACAGTAAGCATTGTTCAGAAATTTATGTTAAGATTAAGAAGTACAAAATCCATTTTATGTAATCGTAAAAAACACTTTTAGAACATAAAGTAGCTACTGAGAGCGCAGAGTAGCTTATATGAATAAAGGGCCGTGTAGGTGATTTTAGGGGGGTTGTCACAAAAATACACGGCTCTTGTTTCCTGCCACCCCCCTTCTCCATCCCCTGTGCAGGGGCAGAAAACTTGTTTAGCTGAAGATCAGTGAGTCAGTCTGGTCTGCTTGACTCATTGATCCTTTATCTGACATAAGTTTGTACTGAGTTATAATCTATGACCCTGAATTTGTGAAATATCCGCAGCCTTATTGTGCTCTATATTGAAAAATACATGGTGCTGGCCTTGGTGCTAACGTAGAGGACAGATTTGTTACTGCGCCTTTTTCTTGTTCTGCTCTTGTTTGTCTTGGATCAATGATGTTTTTTTTAAAAATATATAACATAAATACTAACTTCAATATTGTGTTAAACTCTATATACAGTGTTTTATAGATCATTGAACTTCACTTATAGATGCCACTTATTCCTGTGAACTGGACTTTTACATCTGGTGGCTGTTTTTGTCACGTCACATTGGAGCAAAAATGGTTTTAGATGAATTTTACATCAGACTTTAATTAAAATGGCTGACTTTGCCTTGTCTGTTGTTGCTGTTATACAAATGTATAACAAGGAGGTATCTGTTATAACAAAAATAATAATGCTAACTAGACTGATGCTGTGTCTCTCACACTGTCTCCCCTCAGACACGACTTACACGACCTGTGTGAGGTACGCAGACTGCGACTTCAGGACTCTGTCTGCCAGATTCATCCTCCCCAGCTTCACCTTCTCCTGCTGTCAGAATAATCTCTGCAATGGCCCCAAAAAAGGTGTGTGGCAGAGATTCAAGGACTTTTTTCGGAGAAAAGATTAAGAAAAAAGAGGAAAACACACAGTTACGAGTCCTGATGTGTGTTGATTCTTCCATGTAGTACCTAATTGTTGAGCCATTGCTGAACATTTTCAAACAATAAAGTCTTGATAAAAACATGTGTGCTTACTATGACGTGTCCATGACATCAAACTGCCCTGTTTAAACAGCTGAGCGGGATGAAATGTACAAACTCTATAAAATCCTTCAATTCAGACTGAACATGGTGGAGAAAGACTGTGAAGAGAAACAACAGAAAGTAGATTGTGTAAACATACGTGTCAACACCGTGATGCTGTTGGTTGCTCTGCGGGCTGAAACAAACAGCATGTCCAGTCAGAGTCACGTGTGATGGCTGGATTAAAAACTATGATTTCAAAAGCCCTCAGAAGGAGCCTTAAACCTGCTGGAGCACAACAACAGCTTAAAAACAGTCTGAAGAGGAACATCAAAGTCCATGAGATGCACAAATACATGCTGCTGCCCTTGAATAATAAGCAAGATTACATTGAGTCTCTAAACAAGCTGCAGTTTCCCCCTACAGCCTATTATAGAATAATATGCCTGTGTGTGTGTGTGTGTGTGTGTGTTTGGCCTGTTTCCGCAGCAGTGAGTGAATGTCTTAATTTGTTGACTTTAATTAAAGAAGGACAACATCTGTTACCTGAAACAATGTAGTTGCGTGTGTGTGTTACTTTATCCTTATGATGCTTCACAATTCATGAAATAAGACTGCATGAGGACATTTATTCTGAAGAAAAACAAGATTTTTAAAGCAAGGAAGTCCAGATTTAAAGGGGATCATTGCACATCAATTTGCATTGAATCAGTTTATTCTGTTTATGCAAAATACTTGTGTGTGTGTGTGGGTGTGTATAAATCTACTTATTTTTACGTGTAAATGTGTGTGTCTCGTACCACAATCCTGTCCAGGTGGCTAGATAATTAAAAACATTTCTCACACTTGATTTTACATCGAAATCTCAGTGGAAACATCTGGCAGAGCAAGAGAGGAAAAAACCAGGTGTGTGTGTGTGTTTGTGCATTTGTGTGTGTGTGTGTGTGTGTGTGTGCATGTGCTTGTATCTACGTATGGGTGTTTATGATTGAGAAAGAAAGATTCAAATGGGTTGTGTTGGGTGGTATTTTCGGTTATATAAGTAAGATTTAGGGTTTACCCACAAGCAAAAATATATATATATATAAATAAGTTTCCAGAGAACTATAACAATGAATGCAAACCAGTAGGCAGGTGACTTGTAGCCATGATTTGTGACCTGAGATGCATACAACTTGGCATCATACATACGATGTTAGCACACACTCTATATACACTTAAAAGGAGGCTTGCTCTCTGCAGAGACATACATGACAACATACTACTGTAAGTGATGATTGAGAGGAATTACTTTTGTAAGAATCTATGCAACATTAAAAAAAAATCCTTTGCAAAAAGGGAACATAAGTAGCACACACAGAGATAAGAGACCCAGTCTACAATAAAAAGAAAGAAAAAATCTGCTCACAGGAGATTTTCAGCTCTGCAGATTTGATGTATATTTTTATGCAAGTTCAGGAAAACTCCCAGGAAGAACCAACTCAGTGTAATGTATTCAGCGAAGACTCATAGGATCTACCTAGTCTTTGATATTTTCCAGAACATAGCTCAAAATAATTATTGAGACTGTGATCATACCAAACATAATAACAGAAAACAATGTCCCCCAACAAACATAAAACAAGAATCAATGCAAAACTAAAACATCTCAGGACTTCCATTACATTGAGAATGATCTCACTAATGTGGGAAAGTTTCTTCTTCCATTCTGCTCTTCTCACACAATCTGTTCAGTTCCATCTGTAAAGTTGCATGTAGCATGAGTTTACACATTTTATTAACTTTCTGTTTGCTTCTTTTACTGTAAATATGTATCACATACTGTAAAGTCAAACATTTTCCATTGTTCTAATTCCTACATCTCTGTGCCTCAATGATTTCATATTAAATGCAGCACGTGTTGCGTGTTGTCAGGCTGATAAATGAATTTGTCGGTTTGTTTAATGTTTTGCAGCATGCTTTATGTGTCTAATGCATTCCTCTCATACAAAAAAAATCATTGTTCATCTCCCATGTTTACTTGTCATGTCTTTTGCTGCTTTGATTAGCAGACTGTTATGCTTCTTAGTGTGATCTTGCAACATAAAAACAGGACACACTGGGGCAGGTATTACTCCAAAATGCCCCAAGATACCTTTAAATTGATGTGCATTGAGCTTTTGAGGCTATAAAATAAAACCACAAAATAAATACATGAATAAATACGACCGCCTACAAAACAACAATCTTGTCACTAGAACAAAATTAAATAGGAAGTGTATTAAATTTCAACAATGAACAACAGGTTCAAATAATTATTTTCTAATAATCGTTTATTTAATTTGTTTGTAGTTAATTCCTGTGAGCACTGAAGAATATATTTTAGAAGCATTGAGGGGAAAAAAGGAGGAAAAATCTGATGTCTCAGCTGTCTGATCAGCCGGTAAGACTGACAGGGAGGAAAGCTTCCTGCTTCAAAGTTGAGTGCATTTCACAGACGAACCAGCGGCGTGACAAGGAAGAAACAACAGCTGACATGCTATAAAGCTTTTGTTCAAGCACTGAAATACATAAACAGAGCTGGGTTTGAAGCCTAAAGCGGCACGTGTGAGCATTTTCGCTGAGATCCATAAACAACAACCACAATCAGACAGACTATCAGCTGCTGTTTGAAAGGTAGAGGCCTGTTTTTAATTAACAGCAGATGTTTGTTGGGTGTTGAAACAAGACAATGCCTCAGCGAAGAGGGAGGTGTTCATGTTCAGACTGTGTGATGCCTCAGGAGCTTTCTGTTTCTGCCCACACCTCTGCCCTATTCCTGTTCTCTATTGTTTTTGAATTTGAACACTGTAAGTTAGCTGTTTTATAATATTTAAGACTTTCAGTATCATGTTTTGTCTGTTGCCATGTGCACTGGTCTAAGAAAAAGAAATAACAGTACTCCCACTGCTGTTTTGTGATTAATGCAACCAATTACCTTTATTTCATGGCAGTTCTTCCTCTAAAAAACTCTAACTGTAACTGTGTATGTGTGCTTATTTATTTCATATACTGAAGAAAATGCTTGGTTATATGCTCCCTTTCAGTATTTTGTCCTAACGAGTCTTTCTAGTTTTGCGCTTTTTCCACTATGACATAATTTATCTAATTTTTGATTTAAATATCATTTACAGGGAACAAGCAACAGAAAACAGCTCCAGATTCAAAGGGAATAAATGTTTTTTCTCTTTTCTAAGGACTTACATTACATGTGGCTATCAAATGCCTTGTTTATCATGTAACAAACCAAAACTACTCTGCATATTGAAACTGACTGTTGTATGGGTTTAAAGGCTTAAAGGGATAGTTCATCCAAAAAATGAAAATTCAGTCATTATCTCCTCACCCTCATGCTGATGGAAGGTCAGGTGAAATTTTCTAGTCAACAAAACACAGCTGGAGTTTCACAGGAAAAAAGGCGTTGCAGTAATCTCCCAAACAATTGTAATGAATGGTGACTAGGATTCAAACGTAAAAAAAATACACAATAAAATCCTTAAATGCCTCCATACCACTCGTCTGAAGTAATCCAAGTGTCCTGAAGCCTCCACATGCCTGGCTGTTTTTGAAAAAAATCACTAATGCCATGTTTTTAACATCACTCTTCACTGTTGCCTGTAGCTCCTGACACAGTACACACAGACCTGTGCTGACATGCTACCCAGAAGTCTGGTGCCAGCAGCAGACACCAGACTTGCCAAAGCTGCCAGATTTCCCCTCCAATTGGTCCTGCAGATAGGCAAGCTCTCCTTAGTCCCCTAGGGCTGCTGTGCAAGCTTTAGATGTTGTGTGTGTGTGTGTGTGTGTGTGTGTGTGTCTTTACATGTGCATGAACATGGTTCCCTTCTTAGATACTTCAGGCTACAGTGAACAGTAAGGCTAAAAACATGGTGTCAGTGACATTTTTCAAAACAACTTGGCATGTTGAGACCTCAGGACACTTGGATTGCATCAGACAAGCAGTTTGGAGGAATTTTATGGTTTTATTATTTGTTTTTTTTTTTTTTTAATGTTTGAATCCTAGTCACCACTCACTACAATTGTTTGGGAGATAACTGTGGACCAAAAAACTTCAGCCGACCAATGGCATGAGTGTGATTAGATAATAACTGAATTTTCATTTTTGGGTGAAATATCCCTTTACTGGCAAGTTCAGCCAGGTTTCACTTTTTTGATGGATGACCTGCCTTTTTTGTTTTTGTTTCTGTTTTTTTCTAAATCTTTCTACGTTAACATCCCTTCTGCGCAGGTGGAGTCAGTTCTTTCTTTTAAATGAGGGAGCAGAACTAAATTTAACTTATTGGGTCACTAAATCAACTTGTTAGATCTCTTTTATTTGGCCCGTACAAAAACAAGAACGTAAAAACGACAAGATGACTTTAGCTGAACTTGGTATATCATTTTAACTAGTTAGTGCTACAGACACAAGTAGGCCTACCTGTTTATTCCTGCATCAGATTTACATTTATCTCCAAAATTGTCGAGCCATTTCATCAACATTAAATTTGCGTTTGCATTTACATTTGCATTTAGTAAAATATTTGCTACTACTACTTTTTAGTATACAGAGTGTGGCTGTCTTGTGTCAACAGGCTGTAAAACTGAGCGGCAGCAAATCTACAGGTTCACTACCTGTGCAGATCTCTAATGAGCTTACTGTTTCCCTCAATAGTCTCATATGACTGGTTTGTAACTGTGTCACTCTCGTAATCAAGGCAACAACTGGTTTTATTTTCTCCCCCTGTTGCGCTGTTGCACGGCAGACTATTACCATGGAAACGAGACTTGTGGAGAGCTTTGTATAATTTTTCAGTATTTTTTATATATAATCTTCTCTAATCCTGGACCAATTAGTTTCAGACCAGGACAGAGAGGAGGATCGTCTCTCTCTCTCTTTCCTTGATTATATTGTTTTTGTCTTCCTTCTTCGTCCCTGCATATCTGTGTCTTCCTTGCTGTCCATCTAAACCGGTTTCTCCGGCTTGTTTTTGTACCACAGCTGCTGCACATAGACAACAACACATGAACAGTAGATGATCCCACATTAATTTTGCTTCCTATTAATCCAATTAGTTCAAAGAAATGTGTTGATTTTGCTTTATCTGTTTTCTCCTCATGTCCTCTTTTTAGTCCTCTCTTGTCTTGTTGAAAGCCCACTGCTACTATTCGTACTACTACTACTCCTACTTCTACTACTACAAATAATAATATGTTTGTAATACTACAAAAAACTGCAGCAATTAAACTGCATACATGGTTTCCACCCTTGCCAGCTGCTCGGCTTGAGTGGATTTTTTAAAACAAAATTTTCTCTCCATTCATTTGTCTCTCTGTCTCTCGCTTTCTCGCTCTCTGGGGGGCCTTCAGGCATGTGTGTGTCAGAGATCCCATGGGGTGTGTGTCTCCTGGGTATCTGCGACACGCACACACTGGGAGGACACAACACACACAAACACTCATGGTCCCAGTCGGGGGTACAGGCTCAGATCTAGGGGAGAGAGAAGCACAGCGGGAACACGAGAGGAAAAGATTATACCTTTGGGGCTGACGCACACACCTACAGGGACACACACTGGCTCACACACAAACACACAAATGCACACAAAACACAACAAACCTTGAACTTTGAACAGTGTGGCAAAATTCATGCTGTGTGTATCACACTCTGCGAGAGGGCTAGCTGGAAAGTTTCACACATTTGCATTTAGTTGAAACTGACTCAGTGTTCACAAAACAGTCTGATATCTTCATTTAATATTATACATCATATTCCACAGCACTGTATTACTGTAACTACACATTGCTGTTGATTTACTAGCTGGTGGTCAAATAGAACTCATTTTAACTATAATGTCCTTTTTAATTTGGGAGTTCAACCCATAAATATATGTTGGAATAAAATTTTAATTTGTTAAGAAACTAAATGTAAATTTAATTGTGCAGTGCATTGTGGGAGTATAGTGTCGAACAAGTGCACACTTAAAAGTTAGCTGTATTATGCGTGCATGCTGTTTGATTTTAGTTTAAAACTTTATTTTGCCTATTCGATAGTGTGGACACACAGTACTAAAAACCTGCTCAGAGTCAGTGGAGTAGTATAACACTGGGACCTAGCTGCTGAGGCTCATGGGTACTGTAGTTTAATTGTGGTATATGTACCAATAGCTTGGTAAGCTCCAGCTGGCTTATCAATACTGTGGTTAGCTAAAGACAAAGCTATAACAATTAAAGAAAATGGTCAAATTATAAGCCTACAGGATTGTTCAATTATCAAAAACATGATCTCCAGAAATTATCCTCCTTGTTTTTATGATACATGACAGTTACTGAGACTTAGATATAATTTATTGATCCCAAATTGGGAAATTTGATTGTTACAGCAGGTTAATCAGTAATTGCAAAGACAGTCACACATAGTAATCAGTA
>JAQFJA010000008.1:8891402-8903791 GCA_029874485.1 Naso brachycentron
GCCTCTGAATGATAAATACAGGAAGTCAAAGTGACTCAGCAGTGAAAACAGGTTAGAGTTATGAATATAAAGATACGCGCTAAAGCCTACAGATCACAGTGCAGCCGCTTCAACTTGTGTTTCACTTCATTCATAAAACAAGCAAGGACTCTTGTGATGATTCAGGACCTGTTTAGGACAAGCGGAGGACACGTTTCTTTGTACATTAACAAAAGTAAAGATGGACTTTTTGGTCGGTTTGAGTTCGGGTTAAGTTAACGCTGCAGACTGTAGAGAGATGATATTTCCAGACTGCAGCAATAGACTTTAGCTCAGCTGGCCAGGCTTGCTAGCGCGCTTAATAGCAATAAGTAACTCAAATTAACTGGCTAGTATCCTCTAATAACAACATAACATGGCTTCAAGGTTTATCGAAGGGTTACCGAAGCACATGTAATGTTAGCTGTGCTTGTTAAACTGTGAGGGATTCAACGGGGAATCAGGACGGGCGAACAGTTTTGCCCAGAGCATAACGTTACACTTTTCAGTGTTTGAATTTAGAAAGGTAACAAACGTAAATCTCCTTCAAAACTCGCCGAATAACGAGCATCACTTTTAAAAATGCCCCAGACTCAACGTTTAACAGCGATGAGCTCGAATTCCAATAATGTTTTTGGGTCTGTCCATATATACCATTCTTGTGAATGCAATGTATTAAGAAGGCCTCCATAAAATTTCCTCAAATTAAGAACAAATGTCAAATTAATGAAGACGCTCTCGAGAGTTTGACCTTTGGCCACCAAACGCAAATCAAAGGTCAAAGTCACTTTAACCTTTATGTTTTTTTCCCCCATTCTTGTGAACTATATCTCAAGAACGCCTTCAGAGATTTTCTTAAACCAAGAGACTTCAGGGTTAACTGATTAAAATTTAATGGTTAGAGTTTAAAGGTCAAGGTCACTGGAACTACACAAAACTGTTTTTTCGCCATAACTCAAGAAGTCATGCTAATTATGACAAAATTTTACAAAAATGTCTAATAGCATTAAATGATGAAGTAATGTAATGTAAACTTCAAAGTCTGAGGCCTACAACATTTGGTCACTTTAGTTTTCTACTATTTTTTGCACTCGAACTTCCTTTCTGCATCCGTTTTAACTCATTCCTCAAAGGTGAAATAAGACAGATTTAAGTATCAAGTACAGTACCAGACCTCAAAATTCTTATTGTTTTGTTCAAGAGTGAAGAAAAAATGTGGTCAAATCACCTTCAAATCATTTCATGTCTTTTGGTCTATATTTATTACACAGCTATTCACTCTTCAAACCTCCATAGTACAGTTTAAACTAGACATATAGAACACAGTACAAATTTGACATCGATATACTGTAACGTATTGAACTATCATCCGTAAAAAAGTAATCTGTGCTAAAATGTTATGTTTTGTGTAGCACATTAAATGTAACATTTCAAACGTGTTTGAGTCCTCTGAAGCTGTCAGCTGTCCTCTAGAGGAGGAAGGTGGACGGCAGAGAGCAAGAGAGGAAAGAGTAAAAGCATTCCTTATCGTTTTATAGCATCATGGGACCATGCACCACAGCACACGCACACAAACTCACACACACATACATTTAAAGGAGTCTGGGGGATACTGACGGTATCAGGTGTAAGCCAGCTGTGGACACAGACTGGTTAATAAGCCTCCTTTGTTTGAATTAATGACTCATAAACCTGTCCATCTATCTGTCAGAGAACATGTGTTGGCCCAGACTTTAGTTCATAAAGGTGGTTTTCACACCAACAAAGGAATAACAAACATCAGTACATGTTGAAAAGATTGTACAGTGTCAGCACTTGCCAATAACTAAGGCATTTAATTAGATTTAAATGTTTAAGAATGATGTAATGATAATCATTTTCTGTGATAGCATGAACACTTGGTGTTCATTTTTGTTAACATTGGTGTCATAATGTGTTTAGATGGTTGTGTAATTGCAAATTCAACATAGTGGAAAACGATATAAACAAACTGTGGGGAGCTTGGAGACTTTACAGATGTTATCAGGGACTACGTTATTGCATTTAAGACCACACAAAGGTCACTGTCATGAACTGAAAATATCGAAAAGTTTCCAAGCTGAGCTGGAGACTCATGATGACTTTTCTATTCCTGGACTTATATTAAGGCAGAGAAGCATCTCCTAGAATTCGATTGGATTTGAGTTTTATTGCCATAAAAATCAAACTTCCACTGTTATTGGCTCTGTTAAATTTCAGTTTCTTAAACAATATAATTAAATTTGGGTAACAAGTTGATCATTTCAACTTTAAAGATGTTCAGGGAGAGCAATGGTACTTCTTGTATGTGTTAACATGCTAAAAACTTACTGCAAATGGTTTGTGCATCATCACTTGTTTGACTTTGTCGGGTATCGGGTGACTCTATTGAATGGACTTAATTATCTGTCTGTCTTTATAACATTTATACTCTGCTCGATAACATGCCTATCCATTCTAAGCTTTAAAATGAAGCTAAACAGATTTAAGCAATGTGGAAAGACAAAATTTACTGCCTCTAAAATGTGGTCATATGTCACATATGTATGAGCTTGTTAGGAAAGGAAAGACATTGTTTGGTCCTCTGAGAAACGCTAGTTTTCAGTGATATAACTATAACCCTGCAGTCCCCACATGGGTATCAGCTGTTTTATGTCAACCTACTATAATGACATATGTGCCTTGTTAATGTGGACACAGCTATTTGTCCCGCTGCTTTCTATCTCCCTCTCCCCTGGTATAATTTTAGTTTTTCTACCTAAGATTTTGGCCAACTAATACAATTTTGTCCATGCTTTTCTATAACTGATCGAAGTAACTTTCCTTTTTCTAGAGTCAGAAATTTTGCTTGTACTGTATATCACCACCACAGTTTGTGGTTAAGATGATGATGTGCGATAATAATTCCTGTAAGACGATTTCTGTTTTAGATTTCCTGAGGTCCACAAATAGGTCAGAGGTCAGGGTCAACTACAGGAGACTTGAAAGTCATGCTGCAAGACGCTATCACTCACATTTTCACTTCACACTCCCTCCCTGTGCCCTCCCTGTCAGCTTAGTGAGTTAGCACATACCTGTCAGTCACCTGAGTTCAGGTACAAATGTAGATTTTTGTCTCTTATCTCCTCTGTTTGTCTGCATCGCCTAATAAAATCGAAATTACATCTAATAATTCTTGGGGTGCAATATCCATCTTGAGGGTATCAGGTGCTTTGTGTGGCCCTGTCCTAATGAGCCACATGTGACCAGTTAAAAAGGACCCATCTGATCTGCCCATTCGCTTCATTACCACCCAATACATATTAATGTCCAGGGTCACATCTTACACATACAACATACATATTCATAGCACACATGCAGGGTCATATATGTATCTTAATGACATGGAAGTAGCTGGTTTACTGGTGATATTCTGTTCTTTTGTGTTCTGTTTTATTACGACCAGCTGTGTGTTGCCATTTTACTTCTGTTCTATTGTATTTTGTTCCCTCGTTTCTGCACCTTTCACATGTTTATGCACTACTCTAGTTGACTTACATTGCATGGGATGACAATGACTTATATTACTTCGAATAAAATCCACTCTTGTTGACTTGAGTTCTGAGCAGCTCAAGGACAAAGTGATTTGCTTCCCGCTCAGATTTTACAGGCTTGAAGGTAAAACAAGCACAAAACTCTCTACAGCTGCAGCCATGTTTGTGCATGTATCCATGCGATCACACATCTAAAACAACACTTGACAAATTTCAGCCTCATACATAAAAAGTTGCAATTTTTACAGGGTGGGCACTGCTATGTGAATCCGTGATGCCTCTCATCATAGCCTATGAGGTTTAAAGGGGCGTGGCGAAAGTGTGGGGGCGGGGTTAATTGTCACAGGTAAAAAAGGAACTCTGTGATGCTGGCATGACAAGTGTTTTTTGAGTTGTAAGAAGTGGCAAAATGCTCTGCATGTACCTGTGTGTGCGTGTGTGTGTGTTTCTGTCTCTCTCTGTGTGAGTGCTGGTGTGTATTTCAACAAAGTTTGATCACATAAAGTGATCTTGTTAAGAAATTATACCTCTTTCAATCACTCAGCTGTCCTATTGCTTATGACAGACCCTTTCCCAAAATCCTGTGACAGTCTGCGAATCCTTTTAAAGGTTCTACACGTTTTTTTGATAGGCCACTCCCATTGTCACGCCCCTTTTCAGGCTATTGGAATGAACGTAAACACACTTTCACAATCACACGTACACACTTGACCTCCATGATAAATTTCAGACTCTGAAGGCACAAAATGTGTCCTCCAAAGGGAAATTTTTGTCAATTGACCGAACAAAAGAGCTTTAACATTTCACTAGGAAAAAAATACCAAAAAAAAAAATTTCTTTCTCTTTCCCATCCCTTTAATCATCTTCTGAGATTTATCTTGCAGCAGTTCTCTGAAGATACAAGTACAATATCTCAGCAGGTGTATGCAGACATGAGTGATACGGGTCACAAAGGGGCTGACACGCGTGCCTTAAATCCCAACAAAGAGTCGATCAGACCTGAGAGTTAAGCAGGGTCATAGGTTGAACCTTTGTGAGAAGGTTTGAAGCATAAATGAAAAAAAGCATGACAACATTATACTCTCAATCTGTGCAGGTATGAGAGGAGCAGCCACATGACAATCTCTGAACAACCTTGTTGAGAGTAAAGCCAAAAGATGTTTTTGATCCTGAAAATACCACAAGGGAGAAGATTATGATTATTGGGTCAACAGGGGTGGTGAATGTGAGAGAGTTCTGTTGACTTTGACTGTTTTTCTTTTAACCACAATTATGAGCTTTCTCTGACCTCAGACAGGTATTCTTCAACCTAATCAGACCTAAATGTAACCATAACATTTGCAGAACAGAAAATGGTCATATAAATCTTTCTTTATAGAGGTTATTTTAAGTTTTTAAAGGTTCTTGTTGTAGATCTTAGAAAGCACTGACAAACAATATTGTCCTGCCAGTAGGCAGTCCAAAACAAAAGACATATTTGTCACCCATTTGTAACAGTTCCATTGTAAATTAACATTAGCGTCACAACATAAAGCGCCTCAATATCAAGTGTTTTGAGTGTAAGAAAAGCAAATAAATAATTGGAATGAAAATGTACATTTTGAGTTTTTTTTCTTAAATCCTCTATGGACTTTGTTTAAGGACAGTTTTTAAAACAAAGTAAAATAGAAAATTGGCGAAATCAAAGTCAGGGTCGTCCATCACTACGTTTATCTTTCCGCTGTGACAGTTATGTTACTGTGAGCTGCTTCTTTCTCTCTCTGCTTACATTCAATACCCCATGTGACCTTCCATCTGTCCTCTATAAGTGCTTTTGTCTATTTATTTTTCTCTGTTTCCCTTTCCATCTTTGTTTTTTTTGTCTGTCTGCTTCCTTCCTTCTGTTTTCTCTCCTCCCTCCTGCTCTGCATCTCTCTCTGTCAGTTTTTGTTTACAAACCCTTTCATCTGGATATTGCTTTATATGTAAAACCCTTCTTTTTAAATGGAGTTTTATTTAAAACCCTGTCATTTAAATAGCTCTTTAAAAGACAGAGGAATGAAAAGTCAACAAGGACCCTTCGATTGTGTTTCCTGACAGCACACGCACACACACACACACACACGCTCGCACTCCGCCTGCCTGTCTACATGCATCTGAGTCTATTATTATGCTAATGAGTCTCCAGTCTCCACATGTCCGCACAGCTTCTGCGCACAATCTAATACACACACACACAGGCATACACACACACACACACACACACACACACACACACAAAGATACATTTTGCTGAGCTCAGCAGTATAGCAGCACTCGCAGGCTCGCCGGAAAAATAACGAGGAGTGGACAATTTCACCATCATAGAAATAGACCAGATAGAAATGGTACTTCCTGGCGTGTCATCGATCGTTAAAAGGATCACACTCGACTCCCACCTACAGACATCTTTTTAATATCTGCCTTGTTGCTCTGTCTGCTTTTGTCTGTGTCTCTGTACTCAAGAAATCTTATTTTGTAAAATCACTTTATCTACATCAGAGTCCGTTCATGTCGCGCAACAAGTTTAGACTGCATAAGATGTGGACATATTGATGGGTTAAGGAGTAAAAAATCTCTGTAGTACAATAATATATTTATGGGTCTAATTTGAGTTAAAGCTACACTGATGCTCACCTGACACCCAACAACGTTAGATGTTTTTTACCATTAGGGGGCAGAAAAGCAACATTGTCATAGAAACAATGAACATACATGCAAATCATATTATAGTTTAAAGCACAATGTTCAGAACTTTGATGTCATTTTAGAATATTTAATAATATTGTTAGTCCTTCCTCATTCATCCAATTAACCCCAAGTCATATCTGGTGCAATACAATCACCATTTCTAAATTTGATGTCACTATTTGTTCCCGCCGTATCTGTTACAAATCGCTGTGGCAGCAATTTGTCTTCGGTCTTGCTAGTTTGGTTCTAAGTTGTGTGCTTGTGCAAACTTTGACGTCTGTGTGACAAAAAAATATCTGATTGTGCGTCTTTACGTCAGGACATATGTTTTCAGAAAATAACATTAGGATGACGCTGCATTATGTTTTGTAGTTTGCATGTAGTATACTTTGCACATACTGATTTGGAGAGATTTAAATATACACAGCAGTGTTGTACTCAGAAACTGTGAGGGCGCCAAATTTCACAAAAAAATAATTGTTACATAATGTTGCTTCAGGGCTATGGAAACATTTGGGGTAGAATGGCTACTTTGCTAAGGTTAGGGGCGCTTCATGAGGTCAAGGTTATGGAATGATAATGCTTTAAAAAAATAATGTCAACTGTAGGTTAGGAACTGTAAATGAATAACTGTCTCTTGGGCTTCAAATCAAAGATTTCACTGACCCATCAATCAACTTCATCCTTTGCGTTGAGGAATTTGATTGGCCAACACCCAAATACACTCCCCTTTACCATCCTGTCGCTAGTGAAGCAAACTAGCGAGCTAACTACCTACCTAAGTGTTAACTTTACCACTAACGTCACAACATCACTGTCTCTCTCTAAATCTCTCTCTCTCTAAAGCTGTCTGTCTGTCTATCTGTCTATATCTTTCTAAATCTGTCACTATCTGAATCTATCTGTCCTGCTCTCTCTGATTAATTTTAGTTCTGAGTTGCCTAAAAAATGAACTATGATTGACAAATAGATGTCACGATACGATTGGTTGAGAATTGGTTGGTTCTCCTCTACATAATCATTCAGCTCACTTTGTTTGTCATGGACAAAAAATGATAGACTTTTAAGAATACAAACAACTTTTGTTGTTAAATAGCTGCACACTATAACCAGGGACATAATCCAGAAGGGTTAAAATGCATTTTTCATTTCATCTTAACTCAAAACCTTCTGGAGGACTTTTCCCCTTGAACTTAAACATTTGCCTTTGTGAGGTGCTTGCTGATACTGTTGTTACTTTTGAGGGGACAATTTACCTTTTTCTCGCTGTGCAGGTAATGTGCATCATGCTTGTCAGAGATTATTTACTTGAAATGACTGTCAAGTCTGTATAGAAGTTTATGGAAGAGTCCCAAAAAATAAGCTGCAAACATTTAAAAAGGGCAAAAAGCTGCACAAGGATGTAGAATTAGATGTTTACTGCCAATAAGTCCTTACACAAGGGTTTAAAATAGAGCAGGTTGAACTAAAAATCAAAGTCCAACAGAAATGGACTCCGATTTGATTACCTTTGGAGCCATTTTAGAGGCTCAGACATGTTTAAACACACACAGTTAATCCCTACTGTATCTGATATTACTGCAGACCATCTAGAAGTGAACAAGGAAGTCCTTCAGTGTAGCGCATCATCACATAAATAAAGCAGCAACAGTAAGTTGCAACCAACAGCAACACTCTGCAGTGCATATGAACACACTTTAAAAAAATGACACACTCACAATAATAGAAAGACTCTCTCTGTATCTCTCACACATTTATCAATGAACTATAAAAATAGGTTAACTCCATGGACCTCAGTGAATAGAACTTACATAAACGCACACGTCACTGAATTACATCACACGCCATCATCCTGCCTGCCTGTACTCTGAGTACAAATGGGGGTAGGGCTTTGCATAAGTGAGTGTGTGTGTGCATGTGTGTGGTGTGTTGCTGTCTACTGGCTGGAGGCAGAAGTCTGTTTGTTTGAGTGTGTAAACATCCGAACAGTGCATCATCACTCTGCTCCGTGTCTTTTCCCTCTCACACACGCACACACGCAAGTGAAGATTGTGTAAGACGGAGTTGTGTGAAGGTATGTCCTTGTGTCCCTCTCTCTGCCTCTGCGAGAGACCATTCAGGAAAAACTCCAGCACCTCAGTTACATTTACTAAACTCATTGGCTAATTGTCTGGATTTACGCACTGACGATCTGATTGGCCCAGGAGGAGAGGTGATTTGCATAACAGAAACTCAATTGGCTGACTGCAGTGTAAAAGCAGTGACCTGTGTTCAGTGCCACAAGAAGTTGGCTTTCAGAGGTTGATTTGATGGTTCTCAGCTCCTTAGAAAGGCTACAATCATAAGGTGGGAGGGTGATTTTTCCTCTGTACCTTTGCATTCACAGGGATTAAACCTATATGATAGCCAGGTTTTTTATTTATTTAGCAATTTGCCACAATTAAAACTGTTACATGAGCATGTGTTGATTAACAGTTAATAAGGCGGATTTGTTAATATTTGGAGTTTGTGTGTTATTTTAAATGTCCTGCAAAATAATTTATCAGTTCATCTACTTTGTATTTTTTGCTCTGTGACTTTATTGACATGTTGAGGAACTGTCATCTGTTAAACAAATTACGGTTAAAGTGAAACATGCAAATCAAACATTAATGTGGTTGGTAGTGTGCTCTAGAAGGGGAGTAGGCTACCTGTAGGTTTTAAAACCTAAAAATCCCTTTTAGCAAAGATTTTAACGGAAAAATGTATTTTTTCTTCGGCTATTTTGCGTCATACCCTGAGCCATAAAATGAAGAGATGTTTCATTTATTTTGGTAGGACTACAGTTTTTGCAGCTAAGCTGCTACTCTTACTGAAAAAAAAACGATTTACAGAAGTGCAATAAATAAATAAATAAACAAACAAATAAATAAATAATTTGGTAACTTTCAACAGGCCATTGAGGCAATGACAACTTTTTTGGCATCTTGATGTAGCCCACTTGTTTCCATCTAATTTGCCAAATGCATCATTCCTACAGGGATCTTTTTGAGAACCAAACGCCCAGCTTGCCTTTTAATTTCATTGCCATAAAAATCAGCGTGAGCGTGCACTTAAAACTACGTCATTAAATCCCTGCCCGGCCATCACCGCGCGCCGCTGCTGGTCCCACAAGAGATGCTCTTTTTTTTCTTCTTCTGATGAATAAAATTAAGCACTTCCATCTCTCTCTCTCTCTCTCTCTCTCTCTCTCTCTCTCTCTCTCGCGGCATATAAAGCCGCAACAGCTGATCTCGTGCATCAGAAAGAGCCGCAGCTCCGCACGCGCCGAGGAGAGAAGCGCGAGACAGTGGAGGAGAGGAGGAGAGAGTGAGAGAGAGTTAACGACGGACAGATTAACTGTTTTGGTCTTCCAGCGGTAGTTTGAAACCTTTTTTGCGCAATATTTTCAAAGAACCGTTGGGACATTTTCACTAACTGTTTTCTCGTGAGGCTGAAGTCTTGCCCTCGAGACGTTTTTTGGAGTCAACGGTTGTCTTCTTGAACTCGTTAACCTTCGCTTATCTCTGACACTTGCCGTAAAATTACCCTACGACTCGTTACCTTTCAACCTCAAGGCTCTGGGGGTGACGATTTATAACGGCTTTGTTTCGACAAAAAAAAAAAAAAGAATAAAAAAAAATCAAGATTGAGTTGACTCGCCTGCATGGGAATTTTCTGAGGACCGTGTTGTGCTCCTTGCTCAGCAGCTATTTCCAAACCTGCGGAAACTTCTTATTGTCTCCCTCTCCTCTGGTGCTGAACGGGCAGCAGCGGCAGGCGGTTGGCTTTGGCACCCGGAAAAACGGTGGATAACTGGCGTCTCGCGCTGAAGGGGAGCTGTCCGGTGCTGAAACCACGAGCCCGGCAAGGGTTCACGCGAGGAGCTGTCCTGGGAGCTGTCCGCGTGCTGAAGACCAACGGTTTGGGACGAGAAAAACGTTCGTCTTTCTTTTTGAAGCAGCGGATTAAAACAAATAAACATATAAACCAAAAAAAAAGGGGGGACGTTATTACATGCTGATTCAGCCTTTCATGACGGGGCCAGAGCCTGTACAGTAGCCTAATTGCTTTATTTTATTTTTTATGAATGAGCTCTTAGAGCTCCACAGGTCCTCCAGTCGAGAGTGGTCAGAGAAAAACAGACTATTTTTCCGAGGAATTGAAAACCATAGTGTTTCGAATCACCTGAGCATAAGTAAACATCAGGTATGCTCAAAAAGAGGAGCGCTAGTTTTGTCTGATCTTAAAAAGCCATGTCTCCTCTCCACTTTCCAGGATGTTTGATTGGAGGAAGCAAAGGCACCTTTAGTAGCTGAAACCAGGGAGCACGTTACAAACAAAACCAGGCAGTTAAAAGTTGAACAAGCTTTTAGATTTTGGGCAAGTCTGAAGAGTGTTGAAAGAAAGAGGGAAAGTTTGTTTTATTGTTTAGGTGTAGGAGCAGCTACTGTCCCATCATGCCTCGGTCTTTCTTGGTAAAGAAAGTGAAACTGGATGATTTTTCAGCTGCAGAGCTGGAGAGCTCATATCACAGCAGAAGAGAAGAACTCAGTCTGCGCTTCCATCATCATGACAAAGGTTAGTCACCCTCCCACTGCCACACACACACACACACACACACACACAATATCTGGCATATATCATTCAGGGCATTTCTTTATCCCCAGATTTAAAGCATTACTCATGACTGTTACAGAAGCACGAGAAAGAAAAGGAATTACAGGGTCAAACACCAGTCACAGCCAGTAAATAGATCTGTCACTGGCATGGCAAATTTCTTTTTCTTCAACAAGATTATTTGCATGAAATGTGGAGAAACAGATCAGAGAAATGGCAGGAAGTGAGAAAATCTTCCGTTTAAGCATCGCACTGAGAACCCTGCATGATACATGCTCAAGGTATTAAAAGAGTCAAACATTATTTAAGTAATATTATGTAATAAGTGTGATACATTGATCCTTTCCATAGCGAGGTCAGAGGTCAGGGCAGAGCACCAGGGTTTTCCTTAAAGATGCATCATCAGGATAACTCAGTGGTTTAAGTAAATCTGATCTAGATGTGAAAATGGGACATTTTATAACACATATTTTTAATATGATATTACATTTAACATCTGCAACTATTTCTAAATGTGCATCTGTTCAAAACATGAATTTCTGAATGAAACTGAAATGTGCATTTGGCTTTCTGATTAGATTTTATGTTTCATGCTGTGTCAGCAGAGGCAGCATCTTGTAAAATTCAGCAAATAAAACCCCATTAGTGTTTCTCCTCAATCACACAACATTTTACATTCTGGCTTTTCCCTACACTCCTTTTACCCTGAAGGGAATTTTGATGCCACCTGAATAAGAAGTACTCTTGGTTTTTCATCTTTTTAACTTGTATGTGCTTCCCTGCAACTTAAACATTCACTGCAACTCAGCACAGCTGCTCGCATGAACAAGCCAAGTCAAAAAATGCTTATTTTTCCCAAGCAAAGATGAAGAAAGCTTATCAGCAACATAGAGTCAGAGAGCTGAGATTTTTTTTTTGCAGGAAACCATGCCAAATAATTTTGGTGATACATTATGTCACCAGCACACATACAGTGGGATCCTCTGTTGTTCTGTTGCCCAGTAAATTATTCAAATCAGGTTGTTTCCAGCAGCTGTGAACCTCTCTCTAAGATTTCAACAATATTGCACAGCTACATTGATGCTGAATGGTTCCCACGCACTGTACAGTATAATCCTGGATACACAGACAAAAATACAATACAGAGTCAGTGAGAATGAGTTAAACATTTAGTGGAAATTGATAAAATACTTGCCTAGGATTTCTGAACAAGGAAGACAGTCTTGGTTTTGCTTTAAAGGGTTGTTATTTTTTATTCTTTTATTCTGAAAGTGTCTTTGTGCACTTATGGGTAAAGACTTTTTAAAAGATATCTAAAGATATTCCACATGACTACGTGACTACATGAAGCTTACAAGGTGTTGCTTTCAGTCACAGACCCACAGCTTTATGAAGATTTTTAGCCTCTTTTAGCTCATTTAGCTCATTGTTTTGGTTTTATGATACTTATACGGCAATGGGTCTGTCTCGCTG
>JAQFJA010000008.1:8969495-8982519 GCA_029874485.1 Naso brachycentron
ATTTGTAGTGTTTGTGGAAATACATGAATGGGCAGTTATTTCCAAATCACTCGGTTTGAATAAGAAAAAACACAGAAGACATCAAGTAGTGGGCAAACACTCCAGCCACTTTCTGCAGCAAATCCAGCTGCTCTGTGTCATCACTTCCCCTTTCCTCACTCTGGTTTCCTTGCATCTCTCTACGCATCTACGGTGGGCGGGACTAAGACGCAAGGAAAGGACACAAGGATGCAATTTAAGAGACTTGAGAAGCACCCATAGAAGAAGGTGAAGGGTGGGTCACAGCTATGGAGCAAAAACAGAGAGCGGAGGGGGCAGCAGAGATGCTTCCTTAGGAGGCTCATGCTACAGCTAGCTTGATTTCAAGACGTTGCCTTCCTCAGCTTTAAGAGCTCCATAAAAAAAACCAAAAACAGAAACTTTATGTTTTCTTCGTGTCATATGTGATGGATTGCAGAGTTACTTCAAGATAGTCTGCTTTGAATTTTGTTGTGTGACCATCAAAACTATGAATTTACAAAATGGCAGCTTAATGTGCACATTCAGACTAAATTTGGATTTTCTTACCTAGTAAGAGATCTTCGCCTGCATCCTTGTTCATTGGTTTTCAGGCACTTTTACATCATTAACCAGTAAGTCAGTTACAACATAGAAAAGTAATCCAGTCATAGTTACAACTTGGGTGTTGCTATGAACACTATTTACAATTTAAAATCTGTTAATTATAAGAACATATTAGAATATTTATTCACAGATATGAGACCCTAGGGTCAATAATTAATATTCACACTGATGCTCCCTTCCCTGTCTGTTCCTTAAATTTCAGTAAATTGGGTTCTGGCTTTTCATTCATACTGTGTTTGTCCCAAATGTCACATTTCTCAAGATAATTAACATTGATTTTCATGCATTTTTAAACATTACCATGTAGTCTATTAATTAACGGTTTGGCACAGTTCTAGCGCTTTAAACCACAGGGAAAAGATCAATTAAAACAACACACAGAAAACAGGCTCATTTTGTTTGCACAACTAAGTCCAATGAATGAATTAAAATAAAAGTCACTTTGTTATGGCTCAACGGTAAAAGTTGAGTTGCTGTTATTGGTGGCGCTGAGGCTGTGTGAATGCATGGCATGAGTGTGTGAGTGTGTGAGTGTCACTAGGGGGAAAAAACATCAGACAGACCCCTGGAGCAGCTGTTGTCCCCAGCGAGCCCAACATTTCACACACACACACACACACACACACACTATGTTTAATTGTGCTTGCTCACATGTGCATACAGAACCTACTTTCTTTACCAACATTCACTCCTCTCCTTCGTGAGCTCACACACAGATTGTTGCTGGACTTGTGGAACCTCTCCAAAAGCCAGAATCAAAGGTTCCATTTGCTAACAGGGGATTAAATCTAAAAGATCATCAGTGTTTTTCGGTTGAGCACCCACAAGCCGACATTCATTTTCAGAGAAAGTGCATGTCATCATTTAGTGCTGCATTCAAGCCCGTAACACCTCCACAAAGCTCAGTACATAAATTCAAACTCTCTCCACATCTGCTCTCAATTCTGATCAGACTCGCGCTCACCTCCACTACAGCTCATTAGAAATCCTCAAGGGACTGAGCTTAAATAAGTGTTCTTGGGGACCTGAGATACCTCGAACTCGTCCACCAGATGTCTTCTTCTACAGTATAAATCTTTACCACATCTCATCCCTTGCTCCTCTTTAACCCTCGTCTTCTTGCCTCACCTCGTCTCTCTGATTTGCTCTCCACCTTCAGTCGCCTCCCTGGGGGGCCGGATGGACAGATGCGCAGCCTTGTCCTGGCCAAACACACACACACACACACACACACACACACAGACACATTTCTGACCTCATTTCTCCAAGGAGGCCAATTTAACAGAGCCTATGAAAAGACAACAGCTGTACAGTGCAACCAGACACAAAGACAGATGGGAAAATCCTTGTTTTTTGTTTTTTTATTCTTTTGAACGACACAGTGACCAAAAACATTTCTACATGCATTAAGGCTGCAACTAAGTTATACTCATCATCCTGTTTTGGAGCTCAAGAAGATGGATGGAAATTCCTTGTTTTAACTGAAGAATAGCTGAAAATCAAAAGATTTTAACTTAACTACCATCAAAGACTATAAAAGCTCCCAAATCATTATATTTGAGAAGCTGAAGCCAGGTGATTTATGCCTTTTTTGCTTAAAAATGACAATTATGATTAATAGATTGTCAAAATAGGTGTCAGTTACCATTCTGGCAAATGTCTGTTTCAGCTCTAAGATGCATTAACTGTTTGAAAATGATCAGAGTTCTCTACAGCAAAGCAAAAGCTGGGAAATCCTTCAGACTGAATGATATTTGAACAGGTTTATAGTTGTCACAATCTTAAAAAATGACTAATAGCTTCTGAGAAAGCTAGTAGGCAGACACTGAGTTAAGAGAATGAACTTTCACACTGAAACCAAGTGTTTGTTTTCTCCCTGCTTTATTCACTGTTTTACTTCATAGACAAAAGCAGCTTCATCTCTATATCAAAGACAAGTGTCAGTACAACCAAAGTGTAAGTACAAGGTGCAAAGAGCCTGATATGTTCAAGTATACCATTTGTACCAAATGTTTAGGAGCCATGATAGGAGAAACATGCATTAAAATGCCCACAGAAGTCACAGGGCTCACATTGGTATTTGCAAAAGCATTTGGTGTGATCGAGTCTTTTGGGATGTTTTCAAACCTGAGGGGAGGACAGAGCAGCCATGAGGGGCTGAACATGAGCTCACACGGGGAGTTCAAATTCAGGCTCCTCATCACACCACAGTGAACTCATCATTTGGCATGACACACAAGTTATTTAGATCAACAGACAGTGAGGTTTGTTTGCAATATATATCAAAACCACAGAGTCAGATCACATCAAGTTCAATAAAAAAAATTTTTTAATTTCATTTTATCTCCATTTTCCTTCATGTTGATTTTCATTCAACAGCAGCAACACTTTTGTTTCCAAAATTTGTATGTCTCAATAGATGCATCACTCGTTTCATAATCAACATAATCTGATCTGGTCAGGTTACTGAAACTTCTTGAAATGAGTCATCTACGGGATTTTGCTTGTTTATTTTTTGGCAAATAGGTTTAACAGAATGGATAGTAGGTGGAGTGCAAAATGGCCTCAAAAGTTTTGCAGATGTGTCCTGATACCAAGTGAGACAAAAAGATAAAAGAATGCCACTTAATGTGTAACATTTAAGCTTCTACTAACACAGCTGATTAATAAAATCACTGCAGTACAGTCAAATGAAAATATTTAGACTCTATTAACTAAGACTGCTCCTTCTAAAAGAGTTTAAACAGTGTTCTTCACGACTTTCATGGCTCTAAAGCTAAAAGCAAGCGTTTTAAGTGGACTTCAGATGTGCAATCGATATATCTCTGGCATCCATCTTCTTTCTTTTACATCGTGGTTGGTGTGTTCAAACCAAGTAACATGCTTCAATCATTTTTCATCTAAGGCCTCTGGCAGACTGGGACCAGTGCAGGTGTTGGTGTAGGTGTTTGAGTATGAATGTGAGAAAAAGACAAGGAGAAAGTGTTTTAAGTACGCCAAGAGCCAGGGGCAGGAATTAAATCCTCATTATGGTCTGGCACCACCACCGCTCTCTCCCTGCATTACTGTGTGTGCTTGCGTGTATGTGTGTGTAGGCGTACATGGCACTAATAACTGTACTACAACTACACAGCAGCATTTTGACTTAAATTTGGAGATCACAGACCCTGGTCAAAGGTTTTTTCCCTGCATATTGTGTCTGAGGCAGCCGATGATTTGTAAGCGAAACATATTACATGCAAACACTTCTTTAAATAAGTAAAACATGTTATTGTAAACATAAATGCATCATAAAATGCTCAATTACATACAATCACTTGAACCATACAGCCAGTGGTAACAGAATTCTCTTCACTGCAGAATGAGGGGTTTATGCAGTTAGAGCAGGATGCACATCAATGCCAACCATGCAGCATATAAAGATAAAAGTTCCCTTTGCAGTGTGATTTTTTTATGTTTTAATGTGAGAATTGATCTAAGACATGAGGCGAACATTTAAAGGAAAAGTTGAACATTTTTGGGAAATAGGCTCATTTGTTTTCTTGTGAGAGTTAGATGAGAAGATTGACAAATTCAGCATCCTGGTTCATACCAAGCAGAAAATTCCTTTAATACTCTGCAGGTTGCCTGGCAACAAATAGTCCAGCACATAACCTCTGTGAAATCTGCTTGTCGTTCTGACCTTTTTGTTTTTAGGTGGATTAAAAAATTGATAAGTGTCAATTAATGAACTTGGCTAGTAGGCAGATTTTTTTACATTTTTTTTTTACATTTAGCCCTAACCAGGTGAGCAGCTTTACAATATGCTAAGCTAAGCTAACTGGCTCCTAATGATGGCTTTTTACCGTGCAGACATGACAGTGATATCTGTATCTCACTGAACCCTTGACATAAAAGCAATCAGCCTGTTCACATCTGAGCTGATTCATAGCAGCTAAGCGCTGCTTTTCAAAGATTTCAGTGTCACAAAATGCTTTCTTTTTGGACATGCTAAACATCTCTGGATTTTTTTAAATTATCCACTGAACTTCATACATAAACACTTGGCTCTACAGTTTAAATGTTTTTTCATTTGAGTATTCCAAATAGGCAAAAACTGTAAAGGTTAAAATGTTAAGCCTACTTCCCAAGATGTGAAGCTAGTCCTTTAAATTCTAGTCTGATTTACAATGACTGACAACATACAGTATTTTATATGCATAATAACTGGATCACCTTTAACAATACAAATAGACCCCAGACTGGTGATATTTCCAAACATAATAATATTTTTTTACTGTCCCACATATTCGTTTTAAAAACACATCCATACAATAAAATTAAATGTCTAACCATTAAATAAATAGCCAATCTGATTGTTGCTCTCAAAATAAATAATTAACTTCTCAATACAAACTGATAGTTTATATTGAGGCATCACATGCACAGAAACAGAAGCATTTATAAAACACACAAGATGCCCAGAATATTGAAAGATAACTGACCTGACTGAAGCTTACATTTTAAATCGCTCTCTCCTTCTCTCTCTCACACACACTCACACACTCACACACACACGAATAAACAGCACATGAGACGTTCTACAGTGGCTTCAAACAAATGCCACAGGTGACTGACTACCTGGATCCTAACTGGCTTGCAGGCCAGCTGACTACCTGAGTAACAGGCCATTAAATGATTTATTGACTGACTAATTTATCACTAATCAAATCACAGCAAGTGACATTTTCTGAAGAAATCCTGCTACTGACTACTTAATGGAGTGACAGAATGACTGACCGGTTTGTTAACCACTCAGATCGCCCTGCGGCTTTCAAATGCGACTGTCTGGGGAACAACTTTACAACTAATTTAATACATTACAAAGCACTCAACAGCCGAGCTATAAAGCAACTAAAATCAAATGTGTAAGCTTCACATCCAGCTGCGCAAAAAATGTGATAAATTCAATTAAGATCTGATGAGGGGAGGAGAGGAGGAGAGAGAGTGTTTAGACCCCCATAAACTTGTGTTCACATATGCAGCAACTCTGCTACACGCGAGAAGAAGCTGATAAATGTTTCAGAATATAAGTCAACAACCAGCACATGCTTTGCTGTTTGGAGAAACCTCTGTGTTCTGTACATGTGTATGCACCTCAGGTGGAAACA
This sequence comes from Naso brachycentron, assembly GCA_029874485.1. Classification (NCBI taxonomy): domain Eukaryota; kingdom Metazoa; phylum Chordata; class Actinopteri; order Acanthuriformes; family Acanthuridae; genus Naso; species Naso brachycentron. Next base: position 8,975,270 of record JAQFJA010000008.1, read on the forward strand.
GCCTGTATTATTAATATTCACCTTTCAGGTTATGAAACTCTGATAATGTTTACGGTCAAACAAACACTATGGACAAACAGTAAATAAGGTATGTATGTGTGGTGCCTTTTAAGAAGATGAAGGTAGTTTATTTTGTCTGCTATTAAAAACAAATAATCATTCCTTAACCTCAAATCCTATATTTAAGTAAATCAGCATAAAATACTGAAGAGCAAAATGATGTAGAAGAGGAACTGAGTACATGTGCTGTAGCTCTGTCGATGGCTGTTAAGGGTGGATGCTGGCGCAAACCTACTAAATATTTTAAGAATGTAAAAGCACTGGTGTCTTCCCTATATTTATTCAGTTGTAGTGGGCCACAACAGCCAAAAAAACTGCTCCAGAAAGTATAAAAATAACATATAAAAAAAATGTATTTCAATGCTTCCTGCTACATGCATCTGCAAAAAGCCCATTCTGTGTGTTGCATTAAGTGCTGCCTGCTAACAATGTGTAATGTGCACATTTTGGAGCAGAATCAGCTCACTCGGTGTGCAACACTCCACTGTAAATGTAACTCGCTTACACCTGGAGTAAAGCAATTAATACCAATAGCTAACAGGCAAAATCTCTCCCTCTATCTCCCCCCCCCCCGACTCCCCTTCTTTGCTCATAACTGGAAGCTTTCAGCACAAAACACCGCTCTTTAATAATTTGTATTCATGTGTCATCGTTGCCAGCAATGGGCACTTTTTGGCTTTCAGGTATGGCTGCTGTTCCAACAAGCGCATTAAAATCAACCATCAAAAGAAATGAAAAGAAACAAGCATGGCAGTCTAAAACAGTTATCTCGGAAAAATAACCAGCTAACAGGAACACGCAGAGACACCAGTAGTGAGGTGGGAGCAACAGCCTGAAAAAGTAAAATATCTCACATGCATGGATGAATGATAAGACAAAGGGCCCTCTGGAACAAACATAAGAGAAAGTGAAAGAGACACAAAATGACTAGAAACTATTTCCATTTGTAGTCATTTTGTGGCTCTCTGCGGCTGTTTAGTGTTTCTTTTGTAGTCCTTTTGAGTCTATTTGCAGTTGTTTTTTATCTCTTTGTAGCCAGTTTAAGTCTCTTTGTGGTTGTTTCATGTCTTGTTTGTAGTTCTTTGGAGCCTGTGGTTGCTTTGCATCTCTGTGTAGTCATTTCATTTCTCTCCGTGGTCTATTATTGTCTCCTTTGTAGTTCATCTAAATGTCGAAATGTCATCGTGGTTGTTTTGCTTCTTTTTGTGGACATTTTTAGGCTTCTTTTGAAGTTCCTTTTCTTTCTGAGTAATTTGTGTCTCTTTGTTGCTGTTTGGTTTTCACTGGTGTTGTTTTATAACTCTCTTTTTGTGTTCATTTTGTGTCTCTTTGAAGTCATTTTCTGTCTATTTTTGTATGTTTTTGTTTCTTTTTGTGGTTGTTTTGCATGTGTCTCTAGCTGTTTTGTGTCCTTTTGTGGTTGTTTTGTTGTCTTTTGGTAGTCATTTTTGGTGTAATTGTGATTCTTTGTTTTCTTTTGTTGTTTTTTTGAGCCTCCTTGTGGTCAGTTCATTGAATTCACAAATAAAAATGTCACCAGTCATTTTCCACAGTTGCTATGGCACGGGGGCCCAAGCATTGTTTTTGAAAAGTCCATAAAAAGACATTAGCCCCTTTGTTACCATTAACGCACACATGTAGTATCAGGTTTGGGATACTTGCTCAGAAATGCACAACACACATAGCACCCCCCACAACACACACACACGCACATATGCAGACACATCCTGAGGCTGGCTAGTGGTTAACATATGTTCATTGTGGTTGAGTAGCAACAACCTGTTTGGCACAGAGATAACTGACCTCCTGCTTCTCTCCAGCGTCTCCTCTCAGCAGAAGAGATGAGTTTCAAGTCTTCACCGTCTTTGTTAGTGTGTGTGTTTGTTTACTGTCAATGCACGTGAAGAGCAGATGTTTGTCTGCTGTCACCATGTGTCAGCGTGTGTGTCCAACAGTCTTAATCCCCACCATCACATCAGAACAGTTGTAGTAACATCTCAGGACCCCAGTCCAGAGCTGTCTGAGCCACAGCGAACACAGCTGCCCCGAGTGTCGCCGACAGCCCCCACACTGCCATCTTCACCATCCTGTTCCCCTTCCCCCACAGCTGGCCTCTGTCCCGCCGCAAAGCTGCTTCCAGGCCTGAGAGTCAAGAGCATACGAGCACAGAACAAGGAGGAGGGGTCAGAGTGCGAGGAGCAGAGACACGGAGGGGTCAAGAGGATTCAAAATGCTGGAAGCTGAACCAAAAGGAGGATCAAGCTGCATTTTGTTACTGAGACTGAAATAAAAAAGGGGTCAGGGGACGCCAAAATACTAGGAGAAGAGACAAGGAAACAGAGCAATAAATTAAGCACCATAAAACCAATCCTGCCTCATGATCTTTGCTAAGCAGTACTCTCAGTTTAATTAATTAGAACCCTAAATAGTTAGAAATTCCATCTTAAGTTTAACTTGGCTGCCACTTTATTAAGTCCACTGAGCCAAAACCAAAGCAGTTTAACACAAGCCCTGTAATAAATATCCCATTAAGGCTATAATACAAGTAAATTGTGTTGGTGTTGGTTAAAACACAACTATAACGGCAGTTTTAAAGAGGAAGATACAGAGTGCAAATGTATTGACTGGCTGTTAGTCCAAATGCAGCTGATAAATAGTATCAGATATGAGGTTGGACAAATAAAAGTCTTAACAATGACAATTTTAAGTCCGGTTGTCAGCCAATATTCATCACTTGTTGAAAATTCAGACATTCAGGCTTACTTACTCCTCGTTCATTGCCTGCCACTGTGAAATCATGGAGTGCTATAGATCTGCACTCTCTGTCCGTTATGTTCTTCATCTTGGATGCGGCTAATTGAATTTTGATGAAGCTACAGGGAATGATATGCATCAATTTTAATATTACACTGTTCAGCCTGAGGGGAATGTTACAGCATATTTTTGATTGCCTGTACATCACAGACAATATGTCAGACGCCTCTGATAAGATTTTCACGAAACCTGTGGGAATAAAGCATCTCTTTGTTCTGTTCTGGCATATTTAAGTTTACAGTTGATTGGTCTGATGGGGGTACTACATCATTTGTTTACTTGTTATTTATTGGCCCAAAGCGGGGCAGCGTTTGTGGGGGATGACATATTTACAGTTGCCTTGTTTTGAAGAATTATGTCTGCGGATTCATCAAATGATTTTGACGGTTGAAATGTTTATTCTTAGCTTACAGTCGATATGAAAATTTTCCAAAACTTTAAAGAATTTACCTTGACATCATTTATGTGCTTCAGTACTGTCTGTATGTGTGGATTTCTTCCTCAGAGTAATAAGATTATGGTTACTAATTTTACCGTGTCTGGAGGTGGTGGAGCCATGGGCCTTGGTGAGGCGTTGGAGAACAGAGTCGGGCCTCTGGTGGAGAGTGGAGAGCTGAAATGCCTGGAAGGTGCTGATAGACAAACTAGAAAAAAAAAACGGAGGAAAAGAAGGATGGGAAAAGAAAGGAAGAGTTAGTAAGTGAAGGGTGGACAGCTGGAATGACGTAAGAGATGAACTTAGGGATAAATTGATGTGTGAGGACAGGTGAGGGGAAAAGTGACGGACAGCTTGAAAAATCTGCTAAATCAGTGGCTTCTGTTTATGGGAAGCAGTGGGAGTAATGCATTATAAGACATGAGTATCAGTCAGTCAAGGCCTTGTGTCAGTGATGTCACTTCCTCTTCTGAGTGATGGCTGTGAAGGATGCTGACAAAGATACTAATGGAAAGACTTCAGATAAAAAGAAAGTGTACACATGTATCTAATGTGTCCTCCTCAATAATAAAATATGTGGAAAAATGTTCACACACATGGCTACACACACACACACACACACACACACACACACACACACACACACACACAAACACACACACACACACACACACACACACACACACAATAGATGGCCTGTGAGTGTCAGCAGCACCGCTGAGTCAAGATGTGACTATAGAGCATCCCCTGTTGGCTACTAAATAAATTACATCACACCTTCCACAACAAAAAACACTTAAAAATATTTTTTGGTATCTTTTGGTAAACTTCAAGATATATATATATATATATTTTCTACTGAAATTACTGGGCACAAATAGTGCCAACGCATCAGCAGTTAGTAAAATGATTGATTAGTTAGTTGATTGACAGAACACCCCCAGGCAACAAGTTCGATTAGTCATTTATTTAGCAAAAATGCCAAACATTGACAGATTTTAGCTCCTTAAACGTGAATATTTGTTGATTTTCTCTAATCATATAAATTAAAGTTAATACACAAGAAAGATGAGATGGGCTGTTTTTACAATTTTGTGACATTTTGTAGACTGACTGACTGATTAGTTAAAACATCAAGGCAAAAATTGACACGGAGATGTCAAAACAACTCTGCTTTCATGTTTCATCCACTTGCTCGAGCAGTTTGATGTTTATCCCAATGCAACAAGTAAACTTTGTTTATATATTAAAACTCTTTTAATTGATTTAGATAAGAAAAAAGTACAGATTAAAATGTGTTTATAATTATGATTATGATCGATGTATGACCCTTCTTGACACCTGATTCAGCATATGTGGATGTGTGTATTCATTTCAAGCCGTATGTCTTCTCATAAGCACAAATCTCTGATGTGTTTAATTTAATAGTAATAACATTAATAACTTACCTCTTTCGAGACTGCAGTGCTGCCTGTTTGGCCAGTAGAGAAGGAGGGTACTGGTCGAACAGGTCCTGGGCCTGACCAATCAGGAGTTCAAATGGAAGATCTTCAGGGATGCGGGAGAGGAGGTGGTGGACCATTGCCATGTCACACTCTGTCTGCTTCACCTCCTTCTCTCTGTGCAACACAATCTAAGATGGAGAGGACGGGGTAAAAGTTACAGTACCTGAAGCTGTGCACTGGGATTCACCTGCGAGTGAACATGAATTAGATTGTAGATACTGAACACAAGGTAGATTCAATGATACTAATGAGGCAGGATGAGTGCAAAGCAGAGAAACAGGCAGAGGAAGAGTTAAAAACCCCATACTGTGATGCACTCAGCCTTGGAAGAAACATGAACTACATTCTGCTTTGTTGTTTCACACACTTCAAACAGATATCTCCCACTGCCCAGCCCCTACACACAAACACACACATGCACACACATCCTCAATTGCAAATGAGCAAAAATGTGCACAATTACACAAACTAATTAACATGCAAAAAAAAAAAAACATTAGTTGGAAAAAGCCTCTTCACACTCAAATAAACAAAATGATACTACTTGTGCTTGCACATATATGTTTCAACAGTAAATATTTCTTTGAGTAACCAGATGAACCAGTTTTAGAGAGCAACAAATGAAGAAAGTCCCAAAAATAAAAATACCTCCCTTTGTAATCGGCTCCTCTTTCACCTTCTCAGTCTGCTTGCCTTGTCATTCTGCTTCCTCATGCAGTCCACATCCTCCTCCCTCTCCTTCCCCTTTTATCTCTCCCTCTGTCCCCCTCTTTCACTCACTCTCTCTCTCTCTCATCTGTTCATTAGGAGGTGTCTAATTAACTACTCCACTGACTTCACAGTGTTCTGCCTCACTGTGTTCAAGAGCATATAAGTGTATATGTGGATGGGAGTGTGAGTTCCTGGATTACTAACAAAACAAAGTCGCAGCCTTTTGTTCATTCCTGTTGACTTCGATGGCTTCTTACCGTGGCGGCGAGGTAGATGGGCATCAGTGGGTGTGAAGCCAGGAAGAAGTCGTAGAGTCTCAGAGTGTGTTTGAACTCTGACAGCACGTGGCCAAACCACGTGATGAGCCAGGAGAGTGCAAAGATGGTTCCCACCTCGGCTCTAAAGAAAAGACCAGAATACAGTACATTAACCAGGGGAGCCTAAATGAGATTAAAATTAACAACATGCAATTATAAAATCCAACAAAACAGGCAAATTATACTGTTTTTCTATCAAAGCCCATCACAAAGACAAAGTCTCTCAAAGTTGATTTTCACACTGTGTCAAAATGAATGACCAGCAGGCTACAGGCAGGAAATCATGTTTAAAAGCTAATGGTACGGCAAGTGGTGTCAAGTGGTGCGGAGGGTAATCATGAGAGATAAAATACAAAAATACTGCTAAAAGCAGAGGCTGACATACTCTGATTTTAAATCCCTAATATGGTTCAGGCCCCACATACTGGATACTACGACTCCAAAATACATTTCCAAAGTATTTTGGTAAAACCCTTCCTGAGAAACGGCTGCATTCTTTTTAACTTTAAGTTATGTCTGTAAAAATGTTAGTAACCCCAGATGTCCCTTTAAAAATATGGCCTGAGATAACCCATTAAATTTTTTCAATTTCTGGAAAAAAAAAAGGAAAAAAATCTCTACCCTTGTTTCTTTGATGTGTGTTGACATAAATATGCCCTTATTTTAGACTGAGTCTCAAGTAAATTGAATACTCTCAGAGGTTGTTAATAAATATTGGATAGGTACATTAAAAAAGTAAAGTGGATGATTACATGGAGACTGGAGTGACAAGTGAAAAGCAGACAGAGGGAATGATGGACAGGGTGGAGGGAACAAAGAGCAGCGAGCATGATGTGTGAGTGGAGGGACATAAAGAGATAAAATGAAGTGAAAGAGGAAATAAAGGAACAAAAAGGAGGTTAAAGCAAGTAAAGAGGGAAAGAAGAATAAAAGCAGAGGTGCGGAGGAAGGTTAGAGGAAGTGGACTGTTTATCCTGGTGCTTTTTTGTGGACGCAGAAGGATTTTTGACACGTTTTTTGTTTGTGTGAGCTCATAAATGAGTAGATGGGTAATTTGCAAATATAGAGACTGCCAGCAAAGCATCAATTACAAGCAGGCAACAAGATAGCAGAGGTAATGTCGACGCAGCTGTACATACACAGGCACACATGCGCACATACACACCCTGGCACACATTAAAATGCCCTTGAGGACTACTCCCAGTCCTCACTTCACACCCAAACATTAACCTGCAGCTGATTTTTATCTTAAAATGCTTTCTTCAGTATTGTTTCAATAGACTACAAAAAGATCATGAATCATTTTTGGCTAATTGTGCCTCACAAACAAAGGTAAATGTCGTGCACACCTTGGTGGGACAGAAAAGCCTCTGAAACAGCTGCTGGACCATCTGACACAAGAACTCC
>JAQFJA010000008.1:9083693-9094863 GCA_029874485.1 Naso brachycentron
ACCAAACACACCTACATGTGAAACGTTCCTTCTTCAAGAGGGGGTGAGGTAATGATTAACACAAGGAATAAATGTTTGCCTGGAAAAAGAGAGAAGGGGGGAGGGGTGTAGGGGGATATTCGGTTTGAATGAGTGTGTGTGAGTGTGTGCTGAGGGAGTTGAAGGTGGTGGAGTTCGTAAGAAAAATGTCTACAGGACAGCCAGTTGCATCAGAAACATGAGAAACGACCTGAGCTGCTCTAATGACTACGAAGCTACAATGTACATAACACAGATTCTATAAACTGTATAAAGATATATGTACATGTTCATATACGCATTATATCGCACTACTTACCAACAGTTAGAGCGTCAAATAATCTGTGTATGGTTCCCTGGTCTTTTACGATGCCAGATTCCTGGATGCATTTCACAAACTCCTCCAGCTGCATGTATGTTTTCGGCAGCTGGAAGCGCTTCACAGTGCCTTCCTCGTGCCCGTTTTCGTGTAGCGCACGTTCCCGCTCCTGGTCCCTCTTGACCCGACTGATGAGCCGTTTCAACTCTGGCCTTTTGTCCGCCTGTGGAGGGATCAGTTCAATTATTCTTACATTGCTGAAAATTATGGTGCCTTTGTCGGATAACATTTAATATTTCAAGGGCCATGCCAGTCTAATTTTGACTTCTAACCATTAGCAGAGATTGTTCCTATCTTCTGCAAATGCTGCTAAAATTCAACCATGCGTATACTTCAGTAGATCTCACACTGCATTTTTAAACCCCATTCACTGCCATTCATGTTGAAACAGGCTATAGAAACAACATAGGAAACGTGAAAGTTGTTAAGTATACATAATTCACCCTTCTGAAGAGAACATCTGTGTTTATTGGTCAAAAATCTCTGAGCCAGAGAGAGAGAGGGGAGTCGGGAGCCGCTGAGACGAAAGTTATTACGTCTGGAAAAATAGTTTTTTTTACAAATGCCGCCTTCCTGGCATGAAAATTAGCCTGAAGAAGGATTCTGACACAGACGTTCTTTCAAACTAACGTCACACATTTTCAGTAACTTACTGTAATGTTTATTAAATATCGGGAAAATGAAACATGATATCTTGTAAATAAAACTATTTTGGGAAAAATGTGTGGGGTTTATGTAACCTAAGTGGCTGATGTTGACAAAGTAAAGTGACTTGTAGTAACAGTGGTATGGTCCTTTAATGTGCTATAGACCCCAATAAAATTAGGTTAAATTAATGCAATTAACGAAAAATGAATGTAAAACACATTATTATAACCCTAATAGCAGAACACAGTTGGTGTCTCCCGTCATATTGGACAGACCTGAATCCGTTCAGCTCCTGGCAGAGACTCAACCAATGACTTAACCATCTGAGAAGGGAAGATGTCTGAGTCAGTTTTATAGAGACTCTGGAAGTCCTCCAGCGCTTCCAGACGCTTGTTGGACACAGTGTTTACCAAACCACGCAGGTAATGGTACCTGGAGAGACAGACATTGAAAGAATTGGGTCATTTATTGTCTATAAATCAGTGGATTTATTTGAGATCTGTGCAGAACTAACAAAAATTTATATTAAATAAAAAAGTCAATGATTTATTTCAGCAGATAATGTTACTCAGATGTAGAGTGGTGCGATTCCCATGACGGTCCCATGACAATTGAAAAGAAATGTCACAATTCCTGGAATACAACCTGTCTTTCTAGTTTAAAAAAATAAAACAAAACAATGACTCAGCATAGAATCTGACAGAGAAGCCAGATCTTTACTGTATCATCCAAGATTAGCAGTTTAAACAGAAGCTAAAGCAAACAAGAGGACAGAGCAATTATCAAGTCCTGCACGATCTTTTATTGCATTGTTTTGTAATAAAGATTCTGCTGAGTGTTTCTGTCATTGACAGTTTCGGGTTCAGGAAGTAAAACTTGTTCAAATTAATCCGAGCCGGAGTGTTTCACATATAAAAATATACAGAGAAGCGCAACTACTGTGCTGGATATACCAATAAACTGGACGAGCATTTTCTGATTAAATAAACAATAAACAAGATCAAGGATCACACAGATGTCACTTTTTCCCGACTCTATCAGCTTCTTCTCACAGTACCTGGCCAACAGAGCAGACTCTTCAGGTGGTGTGCTGTTAATAGCCTTCCCCAGGGAAGCAGCCATGTCAGAGTAATAGTTCTGGACGTAATGATAGGACAACGGAGGGGGAAACTCTGGGAGCCGGAAAATCTTCACTGCTTTCTGAGGAGACTTCAACCCTGGAAGGTGACAATGACATTAGAAACAGTTTCACTTCTAACTGATTTTAACCTCTTTCCTCTTTTAGTACTGACCAATATCAGGAGTCATTTTCCTGAGGGAGGCCGGTCTGCTGGGGCTGATGGCAGTCATAGTGTCACTGACAGGCTGGTCCAGGTTTGGCAGGCTTGCGCCCAGCCTCTTGCTCAGTCTGTCATCGGGGCTGGTGTAGCTTCTGTAGCCAGTCTTGGACAAGTCAGACATGAGGGGACGACGAGGGGACTCCGTCATCGCACGATTCCTGGAAAAACACGAGAATGAGGCATGTTGGGGTTGAGTTTGGGCTGACGAGGAAGAGACATCAGATACAGTAACATTTAGCAGTTTTTCATATTTGTCAATAATAATATTATATAAAGACAATCTGAGTTTTTTTCTGTTTTTTTTTTTTTTAATGATACTATTTTATAGCTTTGAGGACTTCATGCATTTCAGTTATCGACTACATGAATGTCTTTACCACCTGGTGATTTCTTTTTCCTACATTGTGAGCATTTCTTACTCTCTGAACACACAGACGGAAATATAAAAAAGCTAAATGAAAGCCGTATTTTTCCATCTTCAGGGCTGCAGCTGATGATTGTTTTCATTATATATTAACTTGCTAACTTGCCTCAAACAATCAGTTAAGAGCTTGTTGGATAAAAAGTGAAAACTGCCTGTTTTGTCCAAAAGTACAAGACCAAAAAAAAAAACAACCTATAAATGACAATGAGAAGCAGCAATTCAACACATTTAAGGAGCCTGAATCAGCAAATTTTTAAGAAATTTCTGCCTGAAAAAAATCCAAGTCATTCTCTACACATCAACTAATTGTTTCAGCTCTACCAGGTTTTGCAAAATACAATTTTGAGGCAGCCATATAATAAGTAGCAGGCTAAGCACCAGGCGATGCCAGAAAAGAACTAATTAGTACAGCGTGTTGTTGGACCATGTCATAAATCGAACTGTTTATAGTTTATAGCCACCGGGTTGAAAAGCCAACCATGTTCTGTTGCACTTTGTAGTTCTCATTAAAACTGACAGGAAAATTGCGTAACAAGTTAAAAAAAAAGGCCACTAGAGAAAGACTTTCAAACACAGGCTTCACTCAGTTCAGTGGGAATGCTGGGTTGTTGGTTTTGGAAAGTCGCATATATTGTTGGCTTACTATTGCACTCTGATCCCCTCTGTGTTGCCTAGTTACCTGTGTCCCTCATTAATGGCCTCATACCTGTGTGCATGGTTACGCATGTTCTGCTCCATGCGGCTGAAAGTGTCTCGTTTCCGGTTCAGCCTGTCTCGCAGGAATGAGTGGAAGATATGTGTGTCTAATACCTGAGGACAACAACAAAGAGAAGCACGCAGCACAGAATGTCAAACTGATGTGTGTTTGCGCAAGTGTGCATGTCTGTGTGGGCAAATGTGTAAGTGTACCTTCTTGTAAAAGGACTGGTCTGCTGGCTCTCTGGTCCTCAGAAACTCCTCGCTGTTAAAAACTCGGTGTTCGTGGTTTAGAAAGTCCTGGACGCCTCTAATGAAAAAAACAAACAAACAGATGGTTAGAGGAACATATCATAAAGAGCAACTTTGATGTTTTTTTCAAGAGTTTTTGTGTCTAAGTAACTAATGGGGACAACAATTACTTAAATTGGTCCAGTACTGAGTCAGAGCACTGCAGCCAGCAGGCACGAAACAAGGCTACAATCAAATAAACAAACTAGAAAAACAGACAAACTACATCCACTACCCTACTCCACTACTGATCGTTTTATTTCCCAGAATCACACAGCTGTGAGTGTAACACACCTGAAGATGTTGACGACTAGTTCCATGGTGATATTTTGTATCTGCGTGTTGAGGCGCATCTGCCAGTTTCTGCGTTGGGATTGCAGGGCATTGGCATCTGTGCCTGCTCCAAGATGACACAGCTCCAAGTCATAATGGAGCTGGAGACACTCAGCCCTGCACACAAAGATATCAAGATTGTAAGAGCCTTACCGGACTTTGATTGAATCCAGCTTCCTCTCTAATTGGATTTAGTAGGTATTCAGTTAGGAGATTTGATTTCAGGTTCAAATCAGCTCCAGCTTTGAAACAAGCAGTCTGAATGTTTTGAATTGTTTTATTTTTCGGTATTTGTCAAATTAAACAAACAGAAAAATCAAAAGAGTTCAGAATTTACAGCAAGCTGTTTACTTTGATAGTGTGTGTTACCTTGATATAAAGCTCTCAGCTGCAGCCAGAGGAATAGCTGGGAGGTCGATGGTTTCAGAGCATGACGACTGAATGATGCCATCATCAATGTTGACCAGGATCAGTTCTTCAGTCTCCTACACTCAAACATGAACAAACATGTATTGTAGGTACAGTGGGTGCAATTCATTACAGCACAGTCTGACTGTGCCCTGCTGTGTCACACTAACAGACGGCCACTGTTGAACATGTGAACTGAGCCTCTGTAAGACACTGAACAAAGATGAATGCAGTCCAGAATAAACAGTCATTGTGGCGTACACACTGTATTTGAATACGTCAATCAAGACGATTACAAAAAGAGGCCGGCCATTTGAATTACTACTACTTGTGACTGTAACAGACTGGGAAATGACTAAGACTTTATTGGAAGAGGTTGAAAGGATATTTCTTAATCTATCATGTGTGCAACAATTATTTCTGTCCAATAAAACAACAATTCAGCAATTCCATAATTTGACCTCTTGTGTGCAGGGAGGAACATCAAACATGGCTGCCGTCATCTTGGCACAGAAAGGTAAGATTTGCCAGATTTGCCAAAAACCACAAAGCCAAGACTTTTTTGATGTTGTACGTGGCTTGAACAGAGACGGTAAGTAGATGTACTCACTGCAGCGACCTCTTCAAAATGACTGATGTGACAGCCCATCAGGAAGGCTGTAGGCGCCATGAGAAAGTCCAGCATTCCTCTCGACAAGACAGGAACGTAGGGCTGCTGCCACAACAGAGGCTGGAAGAGGTCAACAGAAGTGACGACAGATAAGGGAAGGCTGCAGAAAGCTTTTCGAACATGTCGTCAAAGTAAAGCAGAACCACTGCAGTTGTAAGACACAGGGTCCCTTTTGCACTGACCTGCAGGTACAGCAGTAAACTCTCTGTGACCAGAGTGAGTCTGGCCCAGTCAGCAGAGAAGAACACCAGCCTCTGCTCTTGAAGAAGGCAGGACAGTACCTGCAGAGAGGAGGGTCTCATAGGATCAACTGAACAGAGGATTTTATCTCATTTTTTACATTATTTCCCATTAATACAGACTTTTGTGTTTTTATGCCACATAATACTGGTCTCTGTGTGCTGTTTTACCTGGAGCAGTGTTGTGTGTGTGAAGCAGAGGAAAGGCAGATGCAGGTTGATGTCGATAACTGGGCTGTCTTGATCCTCCCTTGATGGAAGAACCACATGGAGGGGACGGAGGCTGAAGCACTAACACAGAAACACAGAAACAAGGGGGGACTGATAAGTTTGCAGCCTGAGGTAGAAGGAAATAGTTAGACAGAATTTTGAGAGATTATACAGAAAGTGTGAAGTTAATAACTTTTATGGTACGTCTATTTTGGGTGACGATAAAAGTGTTTTCTAACCACATGTAGCTGTCCAGGAGGTGGTAAAGGGACCAGTGACAGCTTGGCTGAAAACTCCTTAATTATCTCCTCAAACTCAGCTTGTCTGGCAGGCCGCAAGTTGACCAGGAGGCTGAAAAGGTGGATGGATGATATACAGAAAGTGGTTAATTTGGCATCAAATCACCCCAATTAAGGTCAGCTTATCCATCAGCTATCAAATTATTACCATGACAAGCAGTCTCTCAGAGCGTTGTAGTAGGGGAACTTGGAGATGATACACACAGCAAAGGGTGTATAGAGACGGCACTTTGATGAATTCCACCTGTGGCCGTTCTGCACAGCACCGTCCTGACAGGACTGACAGGGCAGACAGACAATGAGAAACAACCTTCTGCATTAACTGGATTCAAAATGTTTTTGTTTGATTCTGTGTGTGTGTTTGTACCTGTACAGCCCTGTAGTACTGCACCACAACTCCATGAGTGCGGTTCCCAAAAAGGTCAGTGAAAACCAAGAAGTGATAACTGTCTTCTCTTTGCTCGGTGGCTAGCTGAAGACCACCTAGCCAAAGGAAACCAAGAAGTTTTAATCTTTGCCACCATACAAAGTGGAGCTGTATGTCGCAGTCATATCATATATGAAGAATCACACTCACATAAATCTTTTAAAGAGTAAAACTGAAGGACTTTTAGGCCGAAAGTTTCCAGACTTTGAAAGCCTTTACCATTGCTTCTTCACAAGGTCATTTGCAAAAATAAAATTTAGAGAATTATTTTACACTAATACAAATTGACATTTATGGTCTCTAAATTTAATTAGCTGTTCACATTGGACAAAACCACTTACAGCCTGCAAGTATGAATGATCAGAGAAAACTTAAAAAATGTGACTACAAATCATTTAATTTCAAATGTGAAAAGATTTTTGGTTTACATAAGCAGCTGTGGAAGATTCTGATGAAAATCAATCATTCTGATGCAGCATTATAAACATAAAACTGGGCTAATCCAATGAGAGGTGACAACGCGAGGCATCGAAAGGAGTTTTGCAGTTATTTGCATCGAAATGAAAAGGATGTAACCATGGAAACAGCTAGGTTGTCATTACAATAAAACAAAGAGCATGATCCAAGTTGGGAGCTTCAAGGATAGCAGTGATTCATGATTAGCAATTGAGCTAGCAAGGGGCAAAGATAACAGCTAAAGACTGTGATCTGTAAACTTGTTCTCGGTACTGTTATGCTGCCAAACTGGTAAGACGGTGATGACGCAAACTACAGTGCAGCAAATGCATTATGACATTATCTGACTAGACCAGGACCAATCATTGTTTGTACATGAACTGCCATGTGCTAAAAAGGTAAGCAGTGCACTCCAGAAAAACCTTGTCACAGTCAAAAATAGTCTTAACGAGTTAACAGAGTGCTGTATTTACAGAACAAACAGAAGTGTGTCATTCAACTCAAAATATGGCAACATTTACTATGTCACAGAGGAAACACACTATACCAGGGAAACAGAGCTGTGGCAAGGCGATGAGGTCCAGATCCTTTGGGACACTGATGTCTTCTGTCGCTGAGGACGTTTCCGCACGGTTGGTTGTTTCTCCGTTAGGCAACACCTCTGCAGCAGGATCTCGCCTCTTCTGTAAACATGCAGAAAAACAGCAAATATGGTTTCTATTTCTGATTAATATCAACAAAAAGGCCTGATAAATGTGATCTGAAACGCCAAATCCTTTATCAATATGGACGGTGTCAGACTGACTCCCAAAAAAAAAAAGGAACTTTGTCAGATTTAGTTTCACAGAATGTTTTGTCTGTTCTGTTTGTTTGTGTGTTTACCTTCTTGATGAAGCTCTTCCTCCTCTGGACACGACTGAATGCGGGACCAATTGAGTGGCTGGAGTTGGTCTCCTTGGTAACAAAGGGTGGGGCATGGACTTGCAGTACCTCAGCTTCCAGCAGGGGGAGTTCATTTAAGTTTTTCTGCAGATGAAGCTATGACACAGTTTGAAAGGTTAAAGGTTAACACATGAACACACATACAAAAATGATTCTAATGGCTGAAAAAATAACTTTGTATGCTGTATCATCAACTACCATCCAAACATTTTAATTCTACACTCAAACATTTGACAAATGTGTGAAGGACTAAGCCAGGACGCACTTATTAGAATAGATCAAGCCTCGCTTTTTCAGTCAACCCTCTGAATTCTGCTCTTGTGCAGCAGCCCTCAGGTAGAAACGCTCTGTTTGTTTGCATACTGCATGCACATACTTTTGCTTCTGTACCTGGTATATGTCTCGGAGCTTATCACTGGGGGATCCAACCACTACACATGCCTCCAGTAGTCCAGACGGGAGCTCTGCCATCACACAAACTGACGGAAACACACACACAAGCAAACACAGAAGGTGCATTTAGATGAGATGAAATCGTTGCATAAATCTGTCACCTTTGAGTGCGCTCTCTTAGCTCTTTTACTAGCTACTCCACCAACGTCTGCAGCAAGTTAATGCGTAATTGTGGACAGTCTTGCAAATCTAAGATCTAATTTGAAGGTCTTTGATATTCAGGTTTTTAATTCACTCGATTATGAACAACAGACAATCTGATAATTTATCTACAAATCATTTCTAAACTGGATTCCCTCGTTTAATTTAACTGTTATGATATACATGGATAAAATTATACATCTGTGATAAGATTTTTCAGATATCTAACACACTTACTATAATTACAGAGAACCGCTGTTAAAATCTGGTAACGTTGATGACATCGAAAGCAAAAGGAGCTGTGGTGATAGTTGACATTTTGACCAAGAAAATGACTCACAAAAGATTCCCTGAGCAGATGAGCTAATCTGAGCGTACAAGACGGAGCTTGAGCAATTTGATTTGTAAAAAAATAGCATGAGCTAAATTAAAAACAAAAGCAGAATATGGGCCCAACTTAAAGCATTACGTACAACACGCTCACACCCACACAGACAAATCTCTTCCCGCAACTTCCTCCAGACGTGTGCCGACACACATGCACACAATCACAGACACAAGATGCTGTGGTTTGGTCACTGGTGCAGTAAACTAGTTTAGTCATCAGTCTCACAGGTAGAAAAAAACCCAAGATATCGTAACGGCACTAACGCCTTTAGAGATCACGCCGGTCTTTTGTAAACAGAAGCCACACTAATTTTCAGTAGCTGTCATACAATCTGGAATGACAGAAGCTAAATGTTTCATTTATATATATTTAACATGCATATTTTGCATGTATTTTTTACTTCTCTGCCCACTTGGTAACCAGTTTTCATGCACTTGTAACAAACAGCAGTTTCTTTTCAAAGTGTCACATCGATTTCTATTGCGATCAGCCAAAAAAAACAACAACACTAGAATAAAAAATCATTCGACGATGTCAGAGCACAGCGCTCTTTATGATAAAGATGGATTGCGATGTAACTTCACCTCAAGGGCTCAGTCAAGTCCATGAGGAAATGTAGGAATTTATACTTGGGGAGGTGGAAAGAAGCGTAACGCTGAAATTCAAACGTGCGAGAGAGACGACTCCACGGATGCCATTATGTCCGCTTTCTCACGCAGTGCAGACTTGCCACATTCAGTGACCCAAAACAGAGATACCACGAAACCTTCAGCATAATCACTTAAAGAGTTAAACTACAAGTGCAAGTACAGAGAGCTGTAATTCATCTGCTTCTACCTTCGGCCACAGTTTTACCAATCACCTCACGTACTGTATCTGACTGTGTCAGGCAGATCCAAGTGTAGACATCTGACTCGCATTAGTTGCAGCCGCATGCAAAAACCCAGAGAACTGCGCTCTTATAAGTTGTCCTCTTCTTCTCAACTTCTCTTTCATGTCTCCTCTTCTCTTTTCTCTATCTTTCATCTCACTTCCTGCTTTTTCCTCTTTTACCCTCTTATAATCTTATTTTATCCCCACATTTGCTCGTTTTTCATGCCCTCTGTACTGTTTTCTGATATTCTCCTCTTAGTCTTCAGGCCATTCCGGCCTCTGACTAACTACCCTGCTGTGTCACGGAAACACACTTGCACAAGTTTAAGTAGTTTATTCCTTGACAAACCTCTAATTTTGGAAACTGTGCATTCAAGAGTGTGTGTTTAAGCTTCCCACAAACTCAACAATGTCCAGTAAGTATCTCAGTAGGTTTATAACCCTCCGACGCATATGAACTGTCTCTTGCACACATACACTCAGACTCTTAATGAAACGCAGACATCATGTGAGACCAAGAGAGACAGAACGAGAAAAACAAGGAGAGTCCAGCTTTATTTTTTATTGTAATATCTGTATAGGATTATTTTTTAAGTTCCCTAAGAGGGGAGTTTCGACATAAGGCCCCCTGGGGTTTCATAACTCCCCTGCACATTTTATGTAATATGTTCTATTATTTTGACTGTGCCCTTTTATTATATTTGCAATAAATTCAGTTTAATTCAATTCATAGAAATTCATATTGTGAGCCTTTCGAATACAATATTTGCAGTGCTTATGATTCAAGTCTTCATAGCACACTGGCAGCAGAGATTTCAGTAGGAAAAACAACACTGAGTGGAGTAACTTTACCATCAGTGAACCTGATAAGACTGGAGCTGGATGTTCAGCTTTGACGAGTCAGCCTGCACGAAGACATCCAGAGGCTTTAACAAACAAGTTTGTCTTCATATATTTTCAGAGACGAAGCAGCTTCGATGTGGCCGACGACGGTTTCTCAAAATGCAGTTGCTGGCAAGCAGGTGTTTTATAGAACCGAAAAGATGTATGGAAGCATTTTACGAGAAGTAATGCACTTTTAGAGTAATGAAAGTCATTTTGGGAATTAGCTCTGATTGATTTCTGGGTGTCAGTCTTTGATAAGTCCAGAAATTACATTTTCAGTTCCCTTTTATCCCCAAATTTTATATTTTTAAGTTACTCTACAATTTTAAGTTCAAACTGGGTACATAAATGTACTCTGTTTTTGCAATTTAGGGCTTCACAGTTGTGTGCATTTTAATTGGAGAAGGAGCAGCCTGATTTTTTCACCTTGGTGAAGTCACTGCATATTAAAGCTCTCCCTGATCTGGGACGCAGGAAGAGGCTGACCTCTTAAAAAGGGTGACATGCCATTTAATGAGCACCAGCCAACATTTACCAGCTTTTGGTTGGTTTGTGAGAAAACTAACGTTAGAGCTGATTGTTCATGGCCTGAACAACGTTAGACAAAATGGAGACATCCATGCAGTTGGATATATGTGCTCGTTTGTGTC
>JAQFJA010000008.1:9133691-9145324 GCA_029874485.1 Naso brachycentron
AATCCTTCATCCTTCATCCTTCATACTGCAGCTCACAGAAATATGAGAGGGAAAAGGGTTAAAAAGGTCATTTTGTCAGGAGTGAATTCTTCCTCTTGTAAGTCACAATGTTTTGAGATATACATCAGATGAGGAGGATTATGTGTTGGATTGTATGTGTGTGTTTTATGTCTAGAGTGGTGAAGTAAAGAGAGGTTTGTAAATGACAGAATAATGTTGCTGCTCCCCATCTGTCCACTCCCTGGTGACATAACAGACCTAAAAAAAAAAAAAATCAGGTCCCACAGTGTGGCTCTGAGGTCTGCAGGGAAAACACAGCTGACATACATGACAAAAATCTGTATGTGTTACTTATTGCATGATCAAAGTTACACCACAGATGAATGAGAAGGCACACTGACTGTTTAATTGAGTGGTAACTAACAGCATCAATGGCTCTTTGTTAAGATATTGATTTGAACAGAGAGTGCCCCTGGAATGAAGTGCTGAGGTCAATTTGATTGGAACCAGAGTGGCCTATTAGTCAATCAATTTGTGTGTCAGTGTGTGGCCACACATGCACACAAATGTACCACACACAAACACACACATTTCATCATGCTTTTGCCACACATTTCTCCATTCACAGAGCTTCTGCTCTAACAGCTTGACAGCATTTATTTTTAAATTATAATTTTCCTCTCTTTCCCCTCCATTTTTCTCTCCTCTCCAGGCTAAAACTCTTCGTAAGCTGATTCAGCAGACGTTTAAGCAGGTAGCCAATCTCAACGACGAGCAGTGCATCCTGAAGTTTTTGGAAATACTTGCACCAATCCACCGCTATGACAAGGAGTGTTTCAAATGTGCCCTGGGGGTAGGTTTCCTTTATTTTCCCTACGCTCGACTGTGTCCTGGTGTTCAGTGAAAGCTACTGTTGTTTGTGTTAGGCTGACCCCTGTTGGTGGCTCCGGGTCTTGCATGTAGTTTTTCCTTTTCGCTCTCACTCTTTTTCCAGTTTAAACTTGTGGCTCTCCTGTTCTTTCTAACAGTCCAGCTGGGTAATCCAGGTTGAGTTAGCCATCGGGCCAGAGGAAGGGATCAGCTACCTCACTGACAAAGGATCCACGGTGAGCAGCTACCTGAACTACATCGTACTCCACAGAAGTTTTGAAATGGGTTACGATGAATTCAAAACCAAATATTTCCCAGGCTGAGGCATCCTGACAAAAATTGAGACTATTGATAGGATTAGCAAAGTTAATGATTCATGATTCAATTTTCACTCTTACTGTGTTTCTCTCTCTATCCCCAGCCCACCCATCTAGCTAACTTTACCCAAGTCCAGTCCATCCAGTACTCAGCTATGGAGGAGAAGGACAGGAAGGGGATGTTACAGCTCAATGTCGCTGGAGCTGCTGAGGTACTAAGACCCTCTGTCTGACTGTCTGATTGTCTCTTTGTCTAGATATAGATATTTGCTCTGTTGATTAATTTTGTTTTAAAGCATAACATGAAAACATGATTTCCATTTGTACACAGTTCCATTACCTTTTGATATTCTGCTTTATTAATATGAAAAAAAGACATGAAATTTTCCTTACTAACACACCGTCCTCAGTCTGCCTCAAATTTAAGTATCAAATTTCAGCCTTTAACACAATTTTTAATGAGAGGAGAGAGTCTTGTAAGAATAGTTAAGTTGTAAAATTCCACTCTAAAGTGTTGTTGGCAGAGAAACTGATGCTGTGGGCTTTAAAAAAATATAATAAATTCATATATTAAAAAAGTGTCTTCATCGGAGACACTTCAAGTGACAAATCCGCAAAGATGAAAGATGTCTGCTTTGGTCTTTTTATGCTAGTGATGATCTTTGCTTAACTAATTTACCATCAAAGTTTGCAATACTTCTAAATGTGAAAAAGAAAGAAGAATACAGGTTACATTGAGTTTTCTTTCTTTCTAAAGGGAATTTTATTAATATTTGTTCAGTCATTATGAACACTTTGTCCTTTAATGGTTACTAAAAAAACTAAGATAAGCTGTGTTCATCATGGTGCGTAGCTTGGTTAATTGGCCTTCTGTGTGTGTGTGTGTGTCTAAGTCTATCTGTGTGACTGAGATGTATACAATGATTAACTAATAGTTGTCCATGCATAGATTTCACATAGTGGTTCTACTTACGAGATGGTTTCGTAACACCCACTTCTGTATAACTGAAATTTCTGTATTGACTTTCATAGTATTGAATTTACTCAAACACGCACACACAAACACACATTCACACACGTACAAGCACACGCACATAAATGCTGTGAAAAAGGGAAGTTTCCCTGACATAAGGAGCAGCTGGAAACCCCCTCTATGTGTAAGTGTGCGTCTGTGTGTGTGTGTTTGGAGAGAATAGCTCTTTGTAACCAGTCTAACACTGTGTTTGTGTGCAGCCTCTCACAGTTACAACAGCATCGCTGACCATGGCAGAGAACTTGGCTGACTTGATTGATGGTTACTGTCGACTAATCTCCATGGAAACTCATTCCTTCATCGTCAGAGTTCAGAAAGGTACAAAACCAAACCAAAACCACAAAGTTTCTTTCTTTTCTTTGCTGCTTATTTTGGATTCTATATAAATTTAAAAAAAGCAACCTGTTTCCATTTGTGTGCTCAAAAACGTATACAGTATCATCAAATATCAAAATAAATATTTAGAAAACTGTTTGCATTTGAGAAAAATCAGTGCAAGTGCACTGAATATCCAAGGAAAGTTATTCAGTGTCCCATAAATATATTTGTACAGTATATATACATTTTAACAATCAATATTTTATTGTGTTCTATGTAATGCTATTTTCAAAATTAAAGTTGCACAGTGCTCCTTTTAAATAAAAAAAAATGTTGTAAATACACTGAAATCCATAAACTGTTAGTCTGTTTGTAGTCTTACAGATTTGATGTGCTTCACATTACTTATTCTGATGCTGCTGATGTGTGTTTCTGTCCTCTAGAGGGAGAGAGAGCGCTGCCTTCCATTCCAAAGTAAGTGCCTGCCTGATTCTTAGTATTTTTACACTGAAATTATAATTACAGACGTATAACAACTGGCCTCTGTCACAACTGTGAGTCATCAGATCTGCTCTTCAGCAATATGTCTCACACAAACTTGGTGCATTGGCCGTAAGAGATGGTTTACCTGTAGGTTTACCTGTCCTGTCTTACAAATCTGAAATTTCTTTGAGAAAAATGAAACTTTAGAAGGTCAAATAAACACAACATCATAATGTTATATGCTACTTAGAACATTAAAGCGTTAGTGTGCAGCCTCTCAAATGATTGGGTTTTTTTTTAATGTCAACATTGATGGTTAGTGGTTCTTCCTGGTGTCTTAGTGTAGCTCTGCTTTTAATTAAAATGCTGTCAGCCTCCTTGTGTTGCCTTGGAAATCCTTTACACCACAGTTCCTCTGAAAATGAAAGAGTTACAGTTATTCATCTGTTTTAGAAGAAATAGTAAAGCAGTCACAGGGACTTTCAGGACAGCATCACTTTTAACAATAATTAGAAATGATCTTTTTCCTAAGAACCTATTGTTACTACAGTATAGTGTCAGTGACCCTAAGTTCCTGTTTCACATACATTGTGACATTTCAGTTAGGAAACTTCTTGTGTCTTTATGTTGCTGGTGCTTCACTGTGAAGCAGCAGTCTGCTAAATATAAAGGTTTCAAACAAGAGAGACCTTTAGAAATGTGATTAGAACTTCATTTTGGACAAAGGTGACAGGTTAGAATGGATATTTACTTTTTTTGTTTAGTTTGTGCTGTTGTAATTGTAAAGATTTTTTTTGTAATATTTATGTTTTTATTCTGTGTTTTGTGTCTTTCATTTAATATCTTTGAGGTGTATCTTTTGAAGTGTAGCACTGAAAAAAGCAGTCGATTGACAGAAAATCAGTTAGCAGCTTTGATCATAGTTTATTATTATTTTTCAAGGACCTTCACTGTTCCCTGCGTTTACAGCTTTGGTCTGTTTTTATTATCATTGTTAATTCAATATTTTTTTTTATTTAGACATTATCAGGCTTTGGTTATGTTTTTTTTTCTGTTTGCTTTCTGACATTTCATAGACTAAACAGTTGAATGGCTTATTGTAATAAGCTGATTCACCAGTTGTCTTATCTCAGTTGTCTTACGTAAATATGGTATATTATCGTATCCATATATGTAAATAAAAAAATTGATTAGATTAAAAAAAGAAAAACAAAAGGAAAAACTTAAGCAGGAGAACCTGAAATATGATGTGTTTCTCTCCAAAATGAGGCTTTTCTTAGTTTTTTGTTTTCAACTTTTAGAGGAAACATTGTCGCTCTTGCTTTTTGCAGTGTTGAGATCATTGTGGTTTTTTATGTGAGTGGAGAAAACAATCATATAAAAAACGGTTGATCAAAATTTCACACCAACTTTTCTCTTACTGTTGGTCATTTCAACTCAAATCTCTCTCTCTCTTCTCCCTCTCTCTCTCTCTCTCTCTCTCTCTCTCTCTCTGGTCAAATAAGGAGATAAGTTTAGGAGCCAAATATTTTCCTCTTAGGGTTTTTAAACACTTGGGTTGTCTCCTCCTCTTTCTCTCGGTCGTTGCTTTGAGTTTCTCTTTGCTCACCGCCTCTCTCTTTTCTCTCTCTGCCTGGTGTGGTCTGTGATGTAAAGATCATAGTAGAGCTCAGATGACACAGACAGAGAGACCGCGGCAAACGCAGAGAGGTAATTCAAACAGTGAGGGTTAGTTTACAGTGGCAGCTTCAGCAGCATGTTCTTTCAATGAATTTTGACTTTCAAACTCACTTGTATGTGTGCTTAAGAGACTTTGATTTAACTGATTGTTTAAGGGTTAAATATTTTGACTTTTGTGTCATTGTTGTCTAATGTGTTTGTCTATTTTTATTCTCCTCCTCTCTAGAGTGTCCAATAATGAGAAAAAGTTAGAAGCAGTCAGGAGTGGAGTAAGAGCTATCTCTGTCTCAGGTAAGACAGACAGACAGACAGACACACACACACACATGCACACACACAAACACACACATACCCCTTTATAAATCTGCTGGTTTAGGCACAAGATTAAGTCTTATAGCTTCCTTGGCTCCCACTACCGTCTTTCTTTCTGTCTGTCTGTCTTTCCTCTTCCTCCCACATCTGTTTTTTCTCTCTCTCATTGTCTCTCTCTCTGTTGGGGCTGCCTCTCCCTCTTTCTCACCCCGTCCTCTCTGTTCCTACTCTCTTTTGTTTACGTCCTCCTCTCACCCTCGGTCTCTCTCACATCCATTCACTCTGGTTTCTGTATTTTTCTCTTCACACTCTGGTCTTCTTTCCTGCCTGATTGGCTGCAGACCTAGTGACATCGACATCTTCTAAGCCAACCAAGGCGCGGCGTTTCCTCCTCCCTTTTGTCTTCTGTTCAGATTCGCCGCCCAATGGTATCCTCGACTCTAATTGGACAGTCAGTGGAAGAGCGTATCCTCACAGTTGTGATGTGGCGGAATAAAACGCCTGATCGTGATCACTGCGTAATGTTACTTCAATTTAAAGGTCAAACAAAGGGTGTAAAGAAAGACACGAGGAAGGAACCCACTGATGAAATATGAAATAAAATTGCACAATAAAGCATTTTAAAATGTAGAATATGTTTCATACTTGTTACTTCTTCTTTTTTTGTTTCATTTATAGCACTAATTCGGCTTAGAAAAAGGTTCAGATTATTCACTTTATTCAAAATACTGACGTTTTGTCAGCTTTTTTTGGATTTTTCCATGTGTAATATAAATTAAAATGTTTTATTGATTAATCAGTGTTATCTGCTACATCACAATTTGTCTTACTTTGAAAGATACTCTCTTCTACTAAACTGTCTTCGTCCTCAGTGCCTGGTTGCTTTGACTAACTCCGTTTTGAGCACATGCACAGACACACAAACAAACACTCACACCCACACACACACTTGTGCATTCACCACAAGAACTGCTTGTGTGTTGCTGCTCATAACCAAGCCAGTGCTCTTAAAATAAGACTGGGAAACAAATGGAAAACACTTTAAATTGTGCAGTACGGTTTCACTTTATTGCAGTGAAATCTGAGTCTCTTACTAAGTAATCAGTTTTTACATTTTAACTCTCATTCAACAGACTTTGACAGAAAGTATATAGTACTGGCATGCAGAGTGAAATGCTTCTCTGGAGTCTCAGGTCTACACATGCCTTTCTGTTGAGCTCACTGTTTGGGTATTTTTAATCAATATTTTCACCGTTTAATGTCCGTTAATTCAAAGGGGCAGAATTCATTTGTGGCAGGGTGGTTATGTGGTTAGAAAGAATGTTTTTCCATTTAAAAGCTTTAAGTTAAACCACAAAGCTCCTCCATTAAATTGATTTACGTTCATGTAAATGTGGGCACATTCTGCCACAAGTCGTCATCTACTGTATATATGTTTCCTGCACCAGGGTGACCATATTGAATAACTCATTAAATGCCCTCGTGTCTCTGCCTGCGACTTTGTGGCAGCTTTCTAAGCAACTTGCAGGGCTGCTCAGAGAAAGTCATGGTTCAGGACAGCAGCTGGTTTATTTCTGAGACTATATTCAAACTTTTTCTGCTGGAGGCTGTAAACATGGTGTGCAGACTGCGTTGATATCCTTCTTTTATAGTTTCAAATTTTGCTGAGAAACAGCACTGTGGGTCAGTTGAATCTATAGTAACGGATTTAATGTAACTTTATTTGTATAGCCCTTTTAAAACAATAAAGTTGACAAAGACATTCACATGATTCTAATTATATGACAAAAAATAAGTTAAGAATGATAGAATTTTAAAAAAAAGAGGTGAATGGAAGAAAAGGAAGCCCTCAGTGTATCAGTAGCCTTCAGGTTATTTGGGAGGAAATTCCACAGCACTGGGCCACAGTAGCCAAAAAGCTCGACCACCGCTCTTTAGCCAAATTGTGGGAACTGCTGGATCTTTCTTTTAAACATTAAAACACTTTTTTTTTGGAGAAGCTTGTAGAAGTTATCCATGAAGAAGGAGGGACTTACTTGGCTTCAGCAAAATTCCAGAAAACCGTCACTGTAGTATTGTAACACAACAAAAGGTTTGTGCTTTTGGTAGCATAGTACTTACACAGAAATAAATATATTAAAAATACTGTCATAGGGTACTGTGTGGCTCTGTCCAGGAGAAAAAGCTTATTAGCAAAATAGTGTTGTGGATGACGATAGTGAAAGGAGAGCAGCAGCAAATTGGCTGCACTGTAAGAAATCGGAAGCTAAGCTTAAATGGTTAGCAAATGCAAGGACTTAAAAAATTCCTGTCACTTTATTACTAAATGAGAATAAAACAACAAAACCTCAAACTGCCACAAAAAAATCAAGCCTTGAGTGTTGAGGATCTAACTCTGCTCCTTGTTTACATTACACACGTTCAACTTCTCAGTCTGTCAACACAAATTAACTCTTGAACTCACAAATATTTACAGCTTGACACAGACATCATCCTTCATTAAAACCTTGCTGCAGTTTCTTGCCCTTTCTTGCATTACTTAATTATTCCCCAATGTGTCTGCACAGCATTAATGAAAGTGGTTAACTCAGCTTTTTCACTGAACATATTTAGGATGTTAACTAACTGCTTGCTGAGCATTTCACTTTGCAAATCCTGCAACGTTTCTCATGTTGTTTCAAGGCTTTCCATGCTCTAACCACTTTCTTCTCTCTCCCTCTTTTCTCCACTCTGCCTCATGCTTTCTCTCTCTCTCTCTCTCTCTCTCCTCGCTGCTTCCTCTCTCTCCGTTCTCCTCCTCCTCTGCTGTCCTGTTTCCTGCATGCTCTCCTGGACCCTGCAGAAGATCTTAGCGGGGATGGTAAAGTTTTGCTGTTGTTTATCAGTTCTCTGTTGTTCTGTCTGTCTCTAGTTTTTACTCCGCCAACACACTCCAACCTCATGTGAGAGGGTAGCATGTGTGTCGGTGTGTGGGCTAATGTTTATGCATGCATTCCTACATTTTTAACAATGGCTCTATGTGTGTCTGTGTGCTGTAATACTTATGTAGTGATAGAAATAATTTAGAATCAATGATTCTTTAGGTAATTTTCATCATTTTTATGTTTCAGTAACTAAACATGAATAAATCACTAGCAGTCTCATGTGTTTTCTGTTTTATAGTTGTTTACAGTTAAAGATGTTTTGTGTCTTCTTATGTGTTATTATTTTTTAAATTGGATTACCACTAAGTTTGAAATATGTCTTTTTTAACCACAAGAATGATATAAAAAGGCAGAATTTGGAAATTAAGTGGTATTTCTCTTTAAGGGAATTTCTCCAAACCATTCTCTCTCTCTCTCCACACACATACACACACACGCACACAGAGGCTTCACACAAAGGCACATGCACGCAAAACCATGCACACGTGTACTCACATACATTCATGCACACAGAGTGGAGTAGGGAGAGGTTTGCTGGATTCAAGAGCTGGTGCATTCCTGGCTATAATGGGCTAACTAGATCACACACACACACACACACACACACACACGTATGCAAACACACACACATCCCTCTACTGAAAGCAGAATGAGGCAGAGACCAGTCAAACTTAGAAACAGTTGATTCTTCAGAACAAACCATGTGAGAGTGAAAATGCAGCCATAGAAACAATGAACCTCACAATACAAACTAAGAAATATCCATCAAAAATCTCAACATTTTGTGAATAATTTAAGCTATTTCAGAGAGCATCATATTTAAAAGCGGAAACAAATTAGAAAAAGATAAACAAGTATTTTACCTTTGTACATTTGGGTAAATGGAAAAGACTTGTTTAATAACAACAACTAAAAAACTGAATCAGAATGTGTTTTAATATACAATGAGATGTGATATTGGTAAAGAAAAGGCCCAAGTAATAATACAAGTTTAACCTTAAAGTCTATAGTGTTTCAATAGTCTTAACCTTGAGTGAAGTGTTGGATAAAAGCACTGATGCCACTCTGTGCCACCAGGAGGACTTCTTTTAACCTTTGGACGGAGTTAAGCTAATGGTTTCCCTCCGCTTCTACTCTTTATGCTAAGCTAAGCTAAGCCAAGTTTCTACTCATTTACCATAAACACATGCGAGTGGTATCAGTCTTTTATCTAATTCTTCGAAAGAAGACAAATACATTACGTCTCCCAAAACTAGTAGTTTAGCATTAAACACCTCTACTTTACACCTTGTTTCCACATACGTATGTGTACGGAGGCGAGTTAAGCAGAATTCTACCCATGCCGATGGGAATCTTTGTGATATTCAATGTGCGTGCGAAACTCCTCCCACTCCATAATACTTTGGTCGAGAATTTGCCTTGAGTACATTCAAAAAACTGAAGTGTTGCGGTGGAGTTTGGAAAGACCATATGACAGTATGCTAGCTTAGCTAACGGACTGCTAACTAGCTAACAGGCCATGTCCTTCGATTAAGTTGCTTATGTTGATTGTCAAGTGAGTTTATATAGTTCTAACACATTGTGAATATGAGTAATGTTATTCTTCTAAAATATGGTTACACATTACACACAGTCAGATCATCTTTGTCACTTTGATGTGAGATATAGGCCAGACAGGTTGTTTCTGTCCATCTTTATAGAAATGCCTTTCCCTGCATTGGACACTAAGGGCATTATCTGTATATTTACAGATATACGAACAACAGTCACATTCATGTGTGGAGACGAGGTGTTATTACTATCGAGCAATAATATGTATTACTAGTTAAGCTCCGCTTATATTATCAGCCAAATTCTAGCCAGTAGAGTTTTCTCAGGCTTATTCTACACGGTTGATTTTTTTCATGGCCGGGCTTTTCGTGAGAAAATCGGCCACAAGCTTTAGAAAAGGATTTCTGATAAATTTAGGGACACGTTCCCACAGAGCCTGATAAATCCTGAGCAGAGCTGTGAGGGGAGCGTTCAGTACAACAGATGTTTGACTCTTGTTTCCAACAGCTGAGGCTGCACACTGATTTTATTTTAAACACCACCATCTGGTTAGGACACTCGGCCCATCTTTCCCTTTTCTTTTTCCTGCTGACTCTCCCCTCACTCCCTCACTCTGCCTGTCTGTCTGATTCTGCACAGATATGATTTAAAAGCAACCATCTGCTTACATGACAGCCAGTACCCACCATTTGTCTGTCTTCCTCTCTGTGGCTCCCTCTTACTGCCTCGCTTTCTCTTATTCTTGCATCCTTTTTGATTGTTTCTCTTTCCTGTTCTTGCTCCTCATTTTCTCTTCTTACTCCTCTCTGTCTTTGCCTCTTCTCTTTTTCTTTCCCTCCTCTCCTCCACCTCCAAGGTTACTCCCTGCAGGCAGCTGCTCTCACAAAGACAGATATGCACAACACATGCTCAGCTGACACTCTCCGCCAAGTGTGTGTGTGTGTGCAGAAAGAGAGAGAGAGGGAGAGAGGAGCTACGTGGGTGCTGCTTTGTGCAGGAGTTGTCGAAACTCTGTCTCAACTTCATGCTGTATTTCTTAGTGTTTCGGTGCAGTTTTGTTTTTTCTGCACACGTGTTGCCATAGCAGTTGAACGGTAAACTGAATACGTGCACGATTTTCCCTCTGTTTATGCTGTGTGCTTGTGTAATTTCAGACTTGTGTGCCTGTGTGTTTTTATTTTAAATCTATCTCCTCTCCTCACCATTTGTTACAGAGACTGATGACTATGCCGAGATAGTTGATGAAGAGGACACATACACCATGCCCTCCAGTGAGTAACTTCTCAATCTTCTTTTCAGTCTTCAACATCCACAAAGTTAAGATGTTTGTACACAAGAAATGAGCTTCTGTTTCACTGCAGCCAAAGAATGATTTACTGTTATTCTTCTCTCTGTTTTTTTACGTTTCCAAACAAACAAATCGCACAGGAAACATCAGAGAAGTCGCACTAAGCTAAATTTGGTTAGGTAGCGGATAATTAAATTCAGGCTGGTTTAACTGTCTTATATAAACAGCTGGAGGTCAGAGAGGCTGCAACTCATACTGTGTGCAACTCCGGTTGGTTGGACTCACATTACATCTGTCAAATTCATTCACATGTTAGCGAAAAGCCCTGTATGTGCTGGTAAGCTTGGCTAAAGTACTACAAGTAATGGTGGCTTTAGCCCTCTGTTCCAGTACATTTGATGTGGATGTTTGGGCAAGTACACAGTGCTCATGTGTTTGATTGTGTGGCCAACGTTGAAAATGGACTGTGTTCTCCTTTCCTCCCACAGTCTTTTTCTGTCTTTCTCTGTCTGGCCTTATTTGTTTGTCTCTTTCACTTTGCTTTTTTGGTCGACGTCTTTGTCCGACTTCCTCTAAACTCACTGCAGACATATTTTCCGACCCTGTGTGAGTTTGTATGTGGGCTCTTTTCATAACTGTTTGCTGTATCTGCAAAATAAAGCTCATCTATTTGACAGCCATGACCATACAAACAGGCTGCAGCAGTAACAACCCAGCGTTCATTCATTAACTCTTTTAATAACTAAACATCAGATAGAGGGTTAAATGCGTCCGTATGTGTGTGTGTGTGTGTGTGTGTGTGTGTGTGTGTGTGTGTTTGTGTGTTATATCTGAGCTTTTTTCTATCTCAAAGAAGC
>JAQFJA010000008.1:9254479-9265949 GCA_029874485.1 Naso brachycentron
TAACACTAAAAGCCTTGTAATGTACTCTGTAGGAAAAAGTAAAGGACGATACCAGTCTATTTTTGACTTCTCGCCATTGGTAGAGATTGCTCCTGTCTTCTCCAAATGTTGTTAAAGTTCAACCATGTGAATACTTTAGTAGATCTCAGGTTGCATTTTAACCCCATTTTCCTCCATTCATGTTGAAACAGGGTACAGAAAAACTGTAGGACAAGTAAAATTTTCTAGGTGTAGGTTATTCACTGTTCTAAAAAGAACGTCTGCCTATTTAGTCAGATGTCGCTGAGTGAGAGAGAGAGGGGAGTCGTCACGACAAGAGCTATCATGCCTGGAAAAATAGTTGTCACACATTTTCAGGTACTTTCTGTAACATTTATTGAATACTGACAAATTGTAAACAAACACAGTGTGTCCAAAAAATGGTTTATGTACTATGTGGCCTGTGTTGACAAAGGGTAATGACATGTAGTATCACTGGTATGGTCCTTTAAAAAATAGAGCTCAAATAAAACACAAAAAACAGTTTATACCAGTGAAGACAAAATGTCGAGATGTGTTTTCTTAAAAATGATCAGAGATCAGATTGGAGTGCGAGGCCTGTATGAAGCAATAAGAATACACAAACACTCATGCAGACCTTTATTCTATTAACTCTCACTTTCTTTCTCACACACACACACAGGACCTACCGCTACTCAAACACACACATACACACACACACACACAAACAGAAGATGCCCGCTGCAACCCAAATAAAGCCCCAGTCAAACAAACAAAAGTTTAAGACACAAATCCACTTAAACCAAAATTAAACATTTTATCATTCTTTAGGCACATTTCACTCCAGCAATCACATAAATACAAAACTTTATTCAGAAAAATTTTCCCTCCGTGAAACATTGTAACGATTATCGGATTATTGTTTCATGTTTTGTTTTGGTGGCTCCGGACTCCCGATTTAAAATTCTAAACAGATTGGATAAAAGGATGCTTTGAAGTCTGATGATTGTTTCACTTTGGTTCTCCATTTCTTCCCCTTCTCTTTTTTTCCTTGTGAACGTCTCTTTTGTCTTTTTTGCCTTTGCATCTCTGTCTGTGTTGATCTGTATGTCTGGAGTTGAGGTAAGCTTTGTTTTTGGTCCAGACATCTTCCCAGCGGGCTACTGATGTCTTTTGTACACAGCTGGCATCCAGAAAAGTATTTGTTTCTTCAGTACTGATCTCATGCAAAATATTCCTGTTTCAGTTTTCCATTCACGGAGGGTCAAAAGTCAGGATGGAGTCATCAGTGGGGAGATTACTTGATAAATATTTGTTTTCTTTCTTCTTCTGTTTTCTTCTTACTTTATTACTCTTTCTTTCAACACATTCTTCTCTGCCCTGTTTCCTCCAACATGTGTTGCAGTGGCAACACTAATTGACCATTTTTAAACATCCCATAATCTTCCCCAAATTCCTTTGACAAAGTAATTGCATTCCACAGCCAGATTACTTAAAGTTGCAGTTGATAACTTCTGCTAACTAGCTAGCAAACTAACTTTAGCTGTAGTATGAGACTCTTTGGGAAACAACTCTGCTGCGACTGTTTGTGCTGGCTCACGTTTTATTTTGTTTGTGTTGCTCTCTCTTAAGTCCCCTTTGAACTGAGACGAAACGGTTGAAGGGAAAGTTGCAGCGGAGTAAACTGGTCCGTGTCAGCTAGAGCTTGAGTCAACTGATGTTGTGTGAGTTAATGCGTGAGGCACGAACAGCAAATCAGCTCGTGTCGACATCAGTTGTCACTAAGAAGCACAGCTTTGATTGGCCAATTAGGACAGAGCACACAGAGAGTCACTGATTTGGCAAATGGAACAGGCGATAGGATTTTTATCAATCCTGAATACAGAGGCATGATGGGAGAACAGAGATCTTGCGACACTCTCAGACCACGTCACTTACTAACAGCTGTCTGTGGGTATTATGATATTTTTCCAAATAGAACACAAAATTTTGACATTTACCCCAAAGTTTCCCACTGCAGCTTATACAAATTCCTCTAAGAATGCTGTAGATGTGCATAACAACACACACACACACACACACACACACACACACACTCACACTTATCTGCCTAGTGACTTTTCCAGTTGGTATGCCTCTGCAATTCAAGTAAATAATAAAGAACACCAACGTGGAATCAGCATGTGTGTGCTTGTGTGTGTGTGGAACACCAGCGTTGATAGTTGATAGAGAAATGATGGAACTATTAAATTCATTAAAAGACAGATTTGCGAGTCATGCTGTACTGTGACACAGATAAATAGCCACACACACACACACACACACTCACATTGTCTCACACACACACACACGCACATGCACACACACGCTGTTCCTGTTTTGTTAAGGATTTCAGGGTGGCAGTAGGTTTGTATTCTTATCCAAATTTATAGTCTTTTACATCTGAAATGAGCCATTTTCCTCTAGAGTGTTATTTGTCTGTAATTTCACATGTGAAGAGAGATATATACGGGGAGGTGGATGGAAAAGTAACGCATCAATGTGTGCAGACTCCGCTTTACATTGCACATGATGACATATATATACTGTATGTACTGAGCCCCTGAAGGCAGGAATGTTAAATGTTATCAGTGTAAAAACCAGCAGTAACTAAAGAGAAAAACATTGTGTAGTAGCCACATAAACAACTGATATCATTTTTTTAGAGCAAAATGTTATGTTCTTTAAAAAGAATAAAATTTTCATTTCCTCTACACCTCAGTTTTAGGCCAACATTAATGAGATTTTTTTTTTTTAATTGCTCCATAAAGACGAAAATTTTAACACCTACAACTCTCTGAAAACTTGGTAAACTGTCTTTTGATTGATGAAGATCATGTTTTATGATCAAAAGTTCCAGAATAGCTGCTATATGAAAAATATATATAGGATTTCCCAATTCATAAAATTTAAATAGTATGTGTTTTGTTTTATTCTTAAGGTTTCTTTTAATGTATCTTATATCATGTTACTCTAATATTTAGAAATAGGCCTACATGACAGTGATTATTATTTTTTCTTCATCTCTTTTTCTTCTAATTTAATTTCTTTTCATTTGCTATATGATTTATTAAGTTTCTTTCCGAGCCATTTTTTTCTCATTGAATCATATTAATATCATAAACAGAATATTTGTGCATATTACTGTTTTTCCTTGCTTCAGTTGCATTCATTTTAATGAGTGTCTCTTATTTAGATATTGTCCACAAAATGGAAAAAATTGAGACAGAAAAATGATCACGAAAATAGTACAAAGTATGGCAGCGATGCACTGGTTGTCGCAAAAACACAAAGTTTTGTTCCCAGCTGTTGCTACAACAGCTTCAGCTTCAACTGTTAAAAGATGTGACATAATCAACGCATCATTTGCCACTGAATCAATGTAAAGTAACTCCTCCTTCTCCTAAACTGAAGAAGAAAATTAACATGTTGCCAGATTTAGAAAAATGGACTGAATTTGTTTTTGTTTTTCCTTTATAATCCATCTTTTCTATACCAGTTACCAT
Organism: Naso brachycentron; assembly: GCA_029874485.1. Taxonomy (NCBI): domain Eukaryota; kingdom Metazoa; phylum Chordata; class Actinopteri; order Acanthuriformes; family Acanthuridae; genus Naso; species Naso brachycentron. The sequence goes on from JAQFJA010000008.1 coordinate 9,258,025, forward strand.
GACAGCTTTGTCTCAAGTGGATGACGCAGCTTCCTGTGTTTACTTATCTCTCATTGAAAATGCCCATTAAAATGAACTGCAGGACAAACGGAAGCTCTGAGATTAACCCCCTGAAGAGAGGCTTGAATCCATTTACTCTAATTCAGCTTTAGAAGTACAGTAGCTGTAATGGCAGACTTATGATCTATGTGCGTAATAATGATCCATGTACATTGCAGTTGTAATGATGGATGTCATCCTTCCCAACACAAGCATTATGCATAGCTCTGATAAACCTTCCCAGAACACACAGACACACAAGCACACAAAAGAGTTAATTTACACCAGGAGCAGATTACAGGAAATTATAATTAATGGGGCTCTTTGCCACACTTTTAAATACACACACTAACGCGCACACATGAGCAAATACACAGATATTAGCCCATGCTGTTTGCTCTCTCGATGAGCTCAGCGCCTGTTGCTGGTTATCATTCTTGTCTACATTTCCTGTCTGTAATTTGAACGAGGGCTCACAGCTGAAAGCCTGCTTGGAGCCCACTGACCTGAAACTTGCTAAATGACAGACAGAGAGAGGAGCTGGTGAGCATAATGACACGGAGATGTGAGATAAGCCTGCCCTGTTAAGAAGAATATCTGAATGCTAATCGGCATCAGTGATTCCTTTATTTACCCAGGAGCTGTTTGCTGAAGGCCCAGCCTCTTCATAAGCAATGCTTTGCTTCACATTCACACAGGTCAGTAACTTCTGCTCACTAGAAACACATTTCCCAGCTGCTCCACCAGAGGAGCTGTGGGTTCATGAAATTGCTCAAGGGCATTTAAATGGCCTGGAGACTTAAACTTTAACCTGCATCAATCAGTAAATGGACCAGAGGTCATTCAAACTACTTGCCTCAGCCAGACTGAAGCTCAATGGGGCTTTCTTGTAGCATTGTTTTGTTTTTCACACTTAATGGTTCAAACGAAGCTGGTCACAATGGTGTTTTCACACAGCGACTGCATTAATAAACCCACTTTACTCTATCTGCCCAGCACTAAACAACAGACAGACAATAAAAGCAACTAACCGAAGGCAAAAATAGGGTGATTATTGGGCTTAATTAGACAAACAGACTTGATGATAACATAGGCTTATTTCTAGAGGATGTGTATTTATTGTTCTGTAGCTGCCAAATGCTCAACTATCGTTTGCTGAAAACAAGGAAAGAAATAAAGACAACTCTGATAAAGCAGTGAGAGTGAATCAAGAGGTCAAAGTTCAAGGTTGTGTCACAGTACCACAACCCCGAGGACTTGGTTTTAGTGTCTAGAGCTTCCAAGGCTTGGTATTTAGTTTGGCTTGGCTGCAAACTTAAGGTTGTTTTATACTTGAAAGACGTGTCGTCAGGTGTCTTGAGAAAAGTGTCGGACCACAAAATGCGTTAATACATAAACGAAGTGTCCGACGGCGTCTGCAGCACATGCTTCGGTCTCCACGGCAACCAGCTGAGCACTTCTGTGCAGGCCCACAGCCCAAACCAGCGTTAAAATCCAAGTTTCTCTGAGACGTTGAATTTGGCAGAAAAAGAAGAAACTTTATACTTAACGTTACTCCGGAGGAGAAGGAGATGACAGTGGCAAAGACTGCGGTCTGTGCGCTCAATAAACCCGAGTAAAGAGGAGCAAGGGGAATGTGTGCTGGTTAATCAAATGAGAGAGATGGACGAGGAGCAACACTTTCAGTATTTTAGGATGTCTAAATATTGTTTTGATGACCTCCTACGTTGGATTACACCCTATATCCGACACCAAAACACCCACAGTCATTCCCTTCGAGTTTTACACAGACCAGCTGTAGCGCTACGGATCTTGGCATCTGGGTCATCACAACAGTGTGTAGCCGCACATTCCTCAAAGCCATCCTTTTTGCGAGCCTTTTTTTTCTTCTTAGCAAGTAGAGCGCTGTCTTATCTCCAAGACTATGATACAACGCTCAGTCCAGCCAGCCATTCAAAATGTGAGACAAATCAAATCGACGTCTGCGACATTACAAGTTTGAACAGGTGCAAGACACTGTTGGAAGAAAAAAAATGTCATTTTTACATCAATTTTGTCGACAAATACTTGTCTTTCGATTATTAAAGAACAAGGAAAAGTGGGCTTACCAGCTGCCGCTCCAGTGCCAACGTGATTGGCAGCCGCGTTTGCTTTGCGTCAGCACCCCAATCAGTTAATTAGATTTTGGCTGTCAACACTGTCTCCCTAATGGCTGTCCTTCATGGCTGTCAGGCTAGGGGTGGGCTTACCTACAATGCCTGTTTATGTTTGAAAAGGAGCGGGAACAGATGGGAAACTCTGGTGAGAGCTTTTGTGAGAAGAAGAGGACCGTTAAAGTAACAAACTCAAAAACATGGGGGGCTTTTGAGTTTTTGTTTTGTCAGCACGGAAGTGTAAAAATTGCATGAACTGACGTTGGGGGGTCGACACAAAACAAACATAGTCGGACCACAAGGAGAGTGAGCTGAAGCAGATCAGGTTGGCACCAGAGCGGCAGCGAGTGAGCCCACTTCTCCTCGTTCCTTACTCTACAGTTAAGCCTGACTAAATACATGCATGGGTGACCAAGCCTTGGAAGCCCTAGACACCAAAACCAAGTCCCCAGGGTTGTGGTGCCGTGACAGTAATAAACAATGAGATAAACATTATGAAAATAATTCTGGCTAAAGGCAAAACCTTTTATGTACACACAGTCATTTGACCCCTTATAATAACGCAAATAGCTTTTGCTGCTGTCATTTGTAGACAAGTTGGAATATAGTTGCTAGGGTAACATTGTGCATTATTGCTGAGCTATTAATACTGAATATCATGTTACAAGTTCTGTTAGTCAACAGGAACACTTTCAAGCATAAATTATTTATTCATTTGTCCTTGTGCCCAGACTCTCTGAGCCTCTGTGGGGTTTTGACTTGTTGACCTTTTCACATCCCTCATTAACGTAACGAGTAAACACTAGTTTCTTAGGTCTAATGTGACCAAGAGGCTTGCTAATGTCCCTTAATAGGACTAATATGTAAATGATCTCATAATCACACTTCACACAGCTGCTAAGTTCTGTAGAGTCTCCGTAGAATGTTGGAGGTCTAATTAATTCTGTACTCCAACCTCATTACCATATTTTTGGAACAAAAATGATTTGCATTTTTTTTTCCAGGCGCCTAGTCCCGATGATGAGGGTTAGAAGATGCAGGCTACCGTATTTGTATACAGTCATAACACACAAATTTTCATATTCATGCACTCTCACACACAGCTGTGTGTACTGTTTGTAAGCACATGGATAAGCTTTATGGCAATTATATCTATCTATCTATCTATATATCTATCTATGCATTACTGATTTTCTGATCAAATTTTGCTTCATGTATATTCATGATCAATCAGTTCTGAGTGCAGTTAAGCATATAGCCTATCAGATTTATCCCTGACACTCCTGGATTTACATATTTTAATTGCCGCCGGAATGACTGTATTACTAACGCATCACCTACCTCTTGCAGACATGCACACATAAACACACACACACACACACACACACACACACACAGGTAGTGTGGCAAAGAGTTGCTTCTCAGTCAAATTTAGATGTTGGTATCAGCCTCTAATCCTCTCTCTCTCCCACTCTCTGTTTCTCTATTTCATTTTTGCTGGTAATATCAGTAATTATTCTGGCTACTTCCCAATAGCCTGCCTGGAATTGAATTTAGCTATCTGTGCGCGTGTGCGTGTGTGTGTGTGTGTGTTCTAGTGTGTGTCTGTCTTTCTCAGTGTAACTGCTTGTTAAACCATTTCAAAAGCAGGTGCAGTTTGTCTGAATGACTTCTCTGTATTCTAGGTAGCTAACTGCTTTAACCTGCCAACTTATTTGTGTGTGTGTGTGTGTGTGTGTGTGTGTGTGTATAATGAGGGTGACGTCAGTCATCAGGTCTGACAGCCCCCTTCCTGAAAACGCACCTAAGAAAACACACGCTGGTTGCACATATGTGCCGGCACACACAGTCCCTTACAAATGCATGTATAAATTTTCACAGGCACAGACGCATGTGTACAAGAGAAAACACAGACCTGTTTGTGAAACTAAACTGTTTAAAGAACTAAGTTTGAAAGCCTGCATGAGTACAACAACACGTTTACAGAAGCTTATAAACCTTATTATTAAATGGCTAAAAAACAACAATAACAGTAGTTAAAGAAGGACAAAGGAAATACAATATTTTTTCTTTTTTTAATTTGTACATATTAAAAACCCCAAAATAACTGTTGCAGTAAATACTTTTTGCTATGTTTAGACAGTTTTGCTTTATCGCGCAGTGCAGCAGTGCAACTGTAGTGTATGTGACGCAAACCACTAACACAGTTTTCAACCGACAATGCTACAAAAATATGTAAGTTAGTGCAGTTCACATCTTCTTTTGCCAGCTTGTGTCTTTGAAGTTTAGAATTCAGCTCTCCAAACTTCTGAAAGAATTAAGCTTTTCAACAACAAAAAAAAAATTTAAAAGGGAGAACTAAGGACATGTAGAAAAGAAAAAGAGCCATGCTGACAAAAATTACTTCAAACAATACTGGCAATACTGGAAATAAAATATCTTAAACACTTTAATCACATAAAGCAGTGAGCGATACAAGCTGTGCAAAATCTTGTTGCTAAAAAACAATGAAGCTTCTCTCCTGCTGAAATCACTTGTGGACATTTGAACCTTAACAGATCTGTGTTGCAACCATCGGACATGGGGGATTATGCACAATAATATCTGGTCACTGCCCAATACCAGCACAGTCTGAGCTGTTGGCCTGTGTGCAGCCCCAGTGGAGCAGTTAGACATTTTATGCAATGCACTGTGACAGCTAAATGGTTGGTTAAAAGGTAGAGGCGCCTTCCCAAGCAGATATATCCCTCTGGACAAAGTGATTCTCTTCTGGACACAAACCTGCCCCTCTTTTTACAATTATATTGCACAATTCCTGCAATATCATGTATAATCTAATGACAAATCCACAAATAATAATGTATTATGCAATGTTAGGCACAATGCAAAAATCTCAAAGTCTACCACATTTTATTTTGTGGTTTCAATGACCATTAAATTAAATCCTTTTGTGCTTTAGCTTAGTAGGCAATCAGCAACTACTTTGGTGATCTCACCTTGCAAATATTCATGGCGATGCATTGGGTGGCAGCAGGTCCAGTTAAAGGTAAAAACTTCTGCCCTACATGTATGTCACCAAATAGTAAAACAGAGGAGTTGTATTTAAAAAAGACAGAACTTTTGGAGATTTTCTCAGTGACATAAAGTTTATAGAATAGGTACAAACACAAATGCAAAAACAAACAAACAACAACATTATTTTCAAAAAAGATCTAGAATAAAGAAATACAGGCAGATATCAGAGAGTGGGAGGGATGGCATGTGATCCTCTTTGTAACAGGAAGCACTGGGGTTAGTTGGAGATGAAGTTTCAGTTATGAAAATTTTACATGGAGATGACCAGTTGTCCAAACCACTGTCTTTTTCATTATAATCATATTCTGAAATTTAAAAAAAAAAACATTACTGTTTAAGAGGTTACACAAAGCACTGTTACAAGAATAGTCTGACATTTTGGGAAACATGCTTGTTCCATTTTTTTTTGCCAGTCAGATAAGAATATTAATGATGTACCACCTGTCTAAAACGATGAGATAAAGTGTTTTAATTAGTGAGCTTTAGAGAGACTGGTAGGTGAATTTTATTAACTCTTTTCCAGTGTCTGACTCAGACTGATTTTTTTGCCATTTTTCCAGTCTTTATGCCAAACTAAGTTAACTAACTGCTATTTACAAGCACAAATTCAGTATAACATTAGTCGTCTTATCTAACTCTTGACCAAAAAGCAAACAAGTATGTTTTCTAAAATAGAAGTATCTATTTTTACAGGACAGTACACAGAAAGAAAGAAAGACAGAAAGAAAGAAAGACAGACAAGCGCGCTGAGACACAGTGAAAGCATTACAGGTACAAGAGCTGAGGAGAGAGAAAAAACACTGGTGCAGGGGTTCCCTGTGTTCCAGCCTGTCTCATTCTAAATTCCCTCATTTAAAAAATGGTGAAATTCATTTCTCACACAGATGGGAACAGGCAAGGCTGATTTCATTAAAATACCCCATCTGTTGGAGGGAGAGAGGGTGAGGGAGGGAGAGAGAAAGGGGGAGAAAAAAGACAAACAAGTGTGAACCAAACAAAACAGTTCTCCTGTCCTCGAATAATTTGTTTCCCCTCCAATGATGTATGTGGTGTGTGTGTGTGTGTGTGTGTGTGTGTGTGTGTGTGTGTGTGTGTGTGTGTGTGCGTGTGTGTGTGGTAGTGATGGGAGCTGAATTTGAAGAGACAGGCTGCCATGGCTAGAAGAGCCAGCTCTAGAGAGAAAAAGAGAAACAGAAATATTTGTTGGATATGAGGCAGCATGGTGAGAGGCAGACATAACGGAGGGGAATATGCAGCTGCAACGATAGAGCTGGTGGAGGAGTGAAAACAAGAGAGAGAGCGAAACAGGTAGAAAGTCGTAACTTTTCCATGACTGTGAGAGAAATGGAAGAAGCGAGACAAGAGCACGGTCATTAGATCATTCTGCAAAATTACCGATTTCATTCAAAGATAGTCTTTTTTTCATACAATTTTTACAGTGTAAAGTCTTCACTTTTTATGATATATATATATATATATATAACTATATGTATGACTTGGTATAAGGGAAAGATTTTGGTTATGGCAAATAAACAATGGTTAAGGCAACGTTGTGGTTGGACTAAAATGAAAACACTGTCAAGGTCAGGAAAAGATTGTGGTTACACTTAATAAAAACCAAACATAATATATAGCTCTCAGGTCCCCTGAATTCATGTGATTTTCCTTTTTTTTACGTGTACATTTATACATGTGAGTACTAGGGATGGGCAGTTACAGTATTTTCAATACTCAAGAACTCTCAATACCTAATGAACAGGTAACTGATTACTCATAAATTATTATTTTTATGTCTGACTGGAAACACAAGCAGAACCAGTGTTTACCTTAATAAGTAGTGGGCTTTAGAGCTGTAAGACAACATAACATAACATCTAATACTTTCACATTTATGTAAATAAACAGCCAGCAAATGAACCAATAGTAACAGCCACCCTGTTGACATGTTGCAAATCAGCCCTCAGTTCCGCTGCACTTTCAGACATCTTGTCTATTGTCGTAGCTGTTGTTCACTGTGATGGCGGCTTGTTGCGTTACTCCCCCTCAACAAACGCCATCAGCTTGAGGAGGCCTTCTGCTTCCACGAAAGTTAATGGGAGCATATCTCTAGTCACCATTGTTATTATTAAGAGGCTAAACTTCTGTGCTCTAGTATGATCACAAGGACTTGTGCCAGTTGGGCGAGCAAATGATGTGAGCCGTGACTTCCTGTTATCTGTCTCCGCTGGTTTCTCCTTATGCTAAAGCGCATGCGGTTAAATGTCAAACGCCACTTATCTTGCATTGCACGTTATCATCGTCTTTTATGTCAAAATATTTCCCAACATCATTTTTCCTGGGTGCAGCTGACGTGGTGTATGTAACGGCAACTGAGTTGAACTACTGTAGCCTAGAACAACGCGTGTTCAAATGTTACTCAAGTAATGACGTTAACAATGATAACTTGACAACTACAGTAATCGCACCCATTCCTAGTGGGTACATGAAAGTAAAGATATGTATGTAATACAAATTATGTGTGTATACTTAATGTATGTATGTTTAAAAATGTAGGATTTACATCATGTTCAGTAACAACAATACTGATATTGTGAGTCTTTATATGATGTTTTGATTTAATTTATGTACTGTGTTCTTTGTGAGGGTGAAGGATAATTA
>JAQFJA010000008.1:9345869-9363006 GCA_029874485.1 Naso brachycentron
AACTGCTTAAATGAGATTACAGTACGTCACTTTAAGTCTTCTCTTAATTTTACCTGAGCAGTCGATCTTGTCTATAGGTAATAACGTGTGTGCCTTTAAGAGTCAGTATTCCTTCTCTTGAATGACTTGTTGATAACAAAAAGAAGTGATTCCGAGCGTGTGTCACTTTAAGAGTCAGTGCTCTTTATTTTGGGTGAGTAGTTGATTTGGTTGAGTATTAACCGTGTAAATAAGTGAGATTACAGTGTGTGTCGCTTTAAGAGTCAGTCTTCGGGTGGCTTCTTGATATTAATAGAGCTGCTGTGTCTTCCTCCTCTGACGTAATGCCCACAGCCTACAGAGAGACAGGCAGAAAGGTCCTGTCACAGCAAAGCGATAACACTAGTCTGAACTGAAAAATTACAGATAACGAGCTGCTCTGCTTTGGTTTGCTGTGGCCAGCAAATCCGGGCTGCGGAGCGGCTGAATAACATATTATAACAGCGGAATATTACACCACCAGAGCCAACCTAGCCTTACTCAGTTAATCTGTCGGTATCAGTGTTGCCGCGAAGCCTTAACTATCTCTCTTTCCCTCTCAGACCAAAGAAAAAAAAAGAGACAGCCAAGACACAGTCACCCCGTCCGACATCATCAACAAACAAAAACCCCACAAAGAGACGAACCAGCCAGCCAACCAGCCAGCAAGCCAGCCACCATCTTAACAGGCTGCTGAAAGAGACACACACTGAGAGAAAAGAGGCTAATGCTTATTTTGATCAACAGGTAAGCAGCACCAAAAGAAACACTACCAACACACAAATGCAAACCATGCACAGGCTACACTGTGCCCCTCTCTACTAGTTGGTGCAGTGACATTGTAAACGCTGTAAGGGGAAAAAGCGCATCGGCGGTGCACGGTTGGAGTTGTAGATGGCGAAATGCATGCTCTCGGATAAGTGGGAGAATGAGATTTGTTCGTCTTAAAGGGGAGCCGGGGCTATCAATGGGGCGCTTAGGAGACAAAATATCGCTCTGTTAGCCGTTAGTAGTTTTACGACGGGCAGCAGTCGGTTTGCGTCTTATGTAACTAACGGCCTGAGCAGCGTCGGTAAGGGAAGAGGGAATCTGCTGAATGAGAGAGAGGAAAAGAGCAGCACCGCTTTGAATTCACATGGCAATTTACATTTAGGTTAGGACACCCAAACGCTACACAAATACAAATTGGGGGGCTACTGGGGACGGCTACTGCTTTGATTTAAGACTGAGTTTGAAGCCAGCAGCGAGGGGACGTGGAGTGACTTAGTCGCCTCAAGTAGGTTTGTGTTTTTTGTTTTTGTTAAGTTTTGTTTCTTGTTTATTTTTTTCCCCAGTAATTCACGTGAAGTGGCATCCTGACTGAGCCGCTGCGAGCCGGCGTGTCAGGGAGATTTTCGTCCCTTCAAAGTGGCTCTTGTGTAACTTCTCTGTGCTACTTTTTTTTTTTCCTCATTTTCATTGATAACTTTTTCTGTACTATTGTGACGGCAAACTTGATACTCAAGTTCAGATTCCTTGCTCCTCCGAGTGACGCACGTCGTGGAGAACGAGGGAAAGAGTTTTTGCGCTTGACGATGAACAAAGTTTACATGTTTGCCGTTTTAAGTGGAGAGGTAGTGCAACTCTAGATCAAAGAGATTGTGTTTATCAGGGAGTTTTCAGCCGATATGGCGCTGTTTTTGCACCTCTTTCATTGTTGGGAAGCCCGAGAGCGCATGGTGGATGTCGTAAAACATCCCCAAACATCCTGTCTTATCAAACTTGAAAGAACGAGTACTTAATAGCTCAAATATGGCGCATTTATTTATTCTTGTTGATGTTGGTGTAACTTTTCACGAGTGGTGCCGGAAAGCTTGAGTTGCATTTTCACTCAACTTTGAAAAAGTTGTGTGTGTGTGTGTCCCCCCCCCCCTCCTCAACTTCTCCTTGTAAGAAACTGTGATGTTCCTTTGAGATAAGGGAGCTGGGTAGGCATGACAACTCTGTGGGGAGAGCAGAGTATGTGAAGGCAGCACAATGAGGCACACACTGCAAGGAAGCTTTTTACATAGTCCTTCACAGTTCTCCAAATCTGGCCCCCAAAGAACTGCTTATGTGTGGACCGACTTTTATTCAACAGATAACCTCAGTAATTTTGAAAACCAGAGCAGGCCTGTGAGACTTTTCTCTGACACCGCACTTGTTCACGTTTGTTTGCGAAGGGGAAGGTTTGTATTTTATCAAGCGATTAATTAATTCATTACCCTGTGAAGTTGCAAAACTTTTGTCGGCTACTGCTTCAGTCTTTCAAATATAAAGCATGTCCGTGTGCGTCTCTAGCTGCACGATTTTTAAATCTCAAGTAGAAATTGTGAGATAATATTACACTGTTTGGGAAAAAAAAGGAAGAAAAGTTCAGTTTAAATTGATGTCTTAACACTCTGTTAATGTTCGACTTCCAGTATTTCCGTAAAAGTTTTGTGACATAAAAAAAAAAGCTTTTGCAGGTTTTGCACTGTCGCCCACAGCAGCAGGGAAAGGTTACACACACACGCGTCTCTTCAAATCATAAAACTGCAGGGATCACTTTGGGAAAAATACTAAAGGATCTTTTTTTTTTTTTTTGCAAAACTTTTAAGGTCGTCACCTCAGCTCTAACTCTAAAGCTGTGAATGCTTTCTTAAGCGCGTGACTTTTTACACAAAGGTCAGATATCAGGGGAAGCCACACGTCCTCTAGGATCTTAGGATCGTGACAAATGGTTGCAGGTTTCTTGACTGAAAACAAAATGTAAAAAATGACTTTTTCTGTCTCACTTAAAGTTCGGTATCCAGTGAATTTATGTGACATCGTACAGATCTGTGTGTAACTTACTCTATTGCTCTTTAGGTTGTTTTTGTTGCCTGACATGGATGATATAGATTCAGTAGTTTGATACTTATAATGGCACCCTAAGGCACTTTGTAAATAAATCAAATGCTTGCAAGTGACCTCAACTTTCTAATGTAGGTGATCCAGACTTTTTGTTGTCCTGCTTTTGCTTCCCACTTTGTTTTCACGCACGATCCACTGCCGCCTCGTGTACGGTCGTTCCTAACTAAGTTGTATGGCCTCGTAATTTTTTAGTCTTACATCCACGGCTATCATGCATGTAAAAAAATATTTCAAAAGTTCCTTTAAAAATGTTCAAAAACATTCAATTTAGCAATCCATCAATCCATTGCTTTTCAAAAACGTTCCGCTTTCCAGACACTGGATATTATTGTATCTTACAGTCTTGTTCGTAGCTGCTATTAAACGTCAAAACAGTTGACGACTTCCTAAAGAGAACCTCTGCTTGTAAAACTCTTTTCCCCTATGTATGTGTGAGACAGAGTGGGAGAGAGCGCAGCACTTTTTCCTGTGTGAGTGTGTGTGTGTGTGTGTGGAGACAGCCATGGCTTACTCATATGGCTGCAATATGTGAAGTCTCTGCGGTGAAGCTGGGAAGAGAGAAAGTTTTGAGAGAGAGAGAGAGAGACACTGAAACAGAGAGAGAGGGAGGGAGAGAGAGAGAGCGCACATGGAGCGAGGGAAGTCAGAAACGTCCTATTCAACTAGCTGGAATGTATCTCCTGTGTTTTATTGATGGTTTGATGTTCTGTAAGACAAGAGGAACAACTGTAGTGATTTTGTGGGCTGCCATGCATTTTTTCTTTGGTCGTTTCCAAGCAGTGCTGCGTTACAGGGGGAAAAGTTTGAGATGGAGTGTAAAAGGCCAGACGGCAGCATGCTAAAGACAAGGAAATGCTTCCTAAGCTTCAGTTTAATAATAGGTATTGTTCCTGACAAATTTCAAGCTAGAAAGTAGATTGTTTTTTGTGTGTAAAGTTTTTGTAAAACATACTTAAAATCAGTGTCATAAAAAAATTAAAGTTGCCTCCTATTTGAAAAAATAAAAGCAAAGAAAGTGAGGAATAAAATAGTGCTGTCTTTGAGTAGGAGCCACAAGTGTTCTTAATACAAAGATGGTAATATGCACATTTTTTACAAGTGGTGGGTTAAGAACTTACACTGTAAGATCAATAACCTCACCTACGCTAGGTAAGAATCAATTTTAAAAAAGTTTACCGGATTGATATAAGTTTTGTCAAACTTCTGCAAATCTTCTGCTGTATCTCTTCTTCACGATACAGTCAAAGTTTTGAGGTATGATTCAGTGTTTTATTTGCCTTACATTCCTAAAGGGAATGCAAGTAATAACTCCTGCCAATCAGAGCTTCAGTCTCTCTGTCGCTGCTGTTCCTCTTCTTCTGGTGCGGAATGACGCGTGTCCCCTCTCCGAGTTTTTTGTTCCTCTTTATTGTATCATTATGTATTTAAGCTAATCTTGGCTAATTATTGCCCTTGTGTAAACGGGTGCTCTGGTTGTAGATTGCATATTTACATGCTAGCAAAAAAGCTAATCCCATCAAAAAGCCTGTTGCCCACTACAGAGGAGTGTGTAGAAGTGAAAAGAAAAGTTGTCCCCCTGATGTGAGGAGAGAACAGCCCTCTAAAATTAGTTGAGCTAAATATTTTGCATTGTTGAGACATTTTAGGATTTAGCCTAACTGTTGGTTGCTACTGGAGTGACTGAGGTCGCACCAGTCACGCCAGTTTTAAAAACTTGGATGTTTGGAGTTTCACTTCTGTTTTTTTCTGATAGGTAAATTTTTAATACATTTATTTAACATCTCCAAACCTCTTGAAGTCAATCTGAGCAACAAAGCAGATGCTGTATTGTTTAAACAAATCAAAATCAGTAGAGAGGGGGATGTTTTTTTTGCTCACCGTTTTTAAGTGTTTTTCTTCCTTTGGACACACAAATCTCATTTATTTCCAGTTTCTGAATGCAGTTATTTATGATGCTGAGCTGTCTTAACTCTGTGTTTTCAATAAGCAGGAAAAGATAGCTTCTATTAGAGCAATCAGCCGTTTTTCATCTCAGCCCCGCTTGCAGTTCAGATGAAGGAAAACCTCCATTTGTCACGGATAGTTTATTTAAAGAACAAACCTTTTCACAAGGCTTCTGGCTCTTTTGGCTCTAAGCTCTGTAACTCGCACTTTTTTATTACCCAGTCTCTTGTTTTGCTCCTATCCCAAGGACACAATTGTTCTTAACTTATTTAACTGTGCGGGCACATTGTTTTGGCTCTTTCATTGCTTTATATTAGCTGCTTGTAACGTCTGTGATACAGGGATTTGAGCTCATGCATTTACTGGAAGTCGCTCTGGAAAAGAGTGTCTGCTAAATGCCCAAAATGTCATCCCCACTCCGTCTGTGGTTAGTGCAGCCTTGTTTAGGCTTGAGTTTGTCTCTAATGTCTTTGGTCTTATTTTAGACTTTTAAGTCTGTCTTTTAGACAGCCTGCTTCAGATAACGAGCACATGGTCTTGGTTTAGGGTGAAATGATTCTTTTTTCCCCTCTCCTTTTTTTTTTGTATTTTTTGGGACAGACTTATCCGAAATATGGGACAATTTTCCCTCCTTTGATCTGAGAGAGTAAATAATCCTTCTGTCACGATACAGTCGAGACCGATAAAGTGGCGTTTGAGCGGATTTAGGCATATTCCAGTAGAGGGTGATGACACAAGCAGCCGTATGGCCTTATGCATATAGAGACGATGCTGTCACCAAAAGGTTTCATGTTCGAACCCCACCACCTGCTTACTTATGGGACTTCATGTCTAGAAGTATCAGTTAAAATCTGTGAAATATTCAACAGATGATGTTTGCTCTAAATGCTGCATTTTCTGAAAACATTTTTAATCCTCTGCTGAGTACAACTTTGGCTCCTGAGTTAGTTAACGAAAGCTCACTTGCCTGAGGAATCTGCCGGCCTGTCATGTGATGTGATGTGTTATGAGTGTATGTGTTAAGAGTCCTGACTGCTTTGATTCGGCATCGAACTTGGCACGCTCATGCATCCTGCGCACCCAGACGTTCAGTTATCAATCACTGTTCATTTGAGTTTTGACCTTGTGTGAAACACAAGTGGATGATTTGTTCCGAGGTTGCGTTTAATTAACTTTCAGATAAATCAAAACCTAATTGAAAATGAATCAGTGCTCATTTCCTTAATCATGAGCAGATCAGGTGCCATTTCCCAATATAAGGGTTTAATAAACAATAGTAGTCGTTCCTTTCGCTCCATGTGTTGCACGAACTTGGCTTCATCCTTTAATCATATGGACACATTTTCCACAAACTTTGCGTGCCTTTTGAACTGCTGCTCGTCTTCAGCCTTCCTCCGAGCTTCGCTGCAGGCGTTTGTCCAGAGTTTTGTGAAAACTAAAAGGAAAAAAAAAGCTTGTCGTTGATGAGTGTATGTCATTAGGATAAAAAAAGGAACTTTCCTATAAACAGCTGTTAATAACTCTCTTGAAACAAAGTAGACAGAGTGTTTGGTCTTTGGAGTGTGATCAGATTTGTGTGAATAAAACAACCCTACATGTGTTTTAAATGTTTGTGTCACAGAGACCTTAATAAGAAACGTTTGGAGAGCCCAGAGTTATTTATTTTAACTCTGCCTTTTTTATTGAGACTTCATAAATTAAGTCCGTCAGACTATTTACACTCTGTTGTATTAGAAGTGAAAAATATGTTTGATACATATTGTCCACTGGCATTATGGTCTTGCTCTAATAGTCGTCGATAGAGGCTCCATTTTGATGGTTTCACATTTAAAAATGGTGCTTCTCATTAAAAGGTAAAGTCCAATGACACGAGCTTGTAATCGAAAAGACTAAATAACGAGCCAAACCTGCAGGAAAAATCATTAAAGGGGGGAATCGATTTTGGTATTGAGGTGAATTATTGTGGAATTGCCATTTTTAAATTTTTAATCCCTGCACAATGAATTTTAATGATATTGGCCTATTTCTCTTAGCAAAAGGCTTTTAAGAGATTATGGTTAGAAGAGTGGACCAAATATACTTGAAGCTGTTAAATCAGGACCTCCTGGTATTCTGGTACATTTATAATTTCATATATTTATACTCACATGACAGTACATACGTTGGAGATAACTTATTGCATTTATTTGCTTAGATTCAGTTTTATTTTTTTTAGATATTTGCTCTCTTTTGCAATATTCCTGGTTGTGTTACCTCAGACAAGGATATTAGAGCCTTTTCTGCTACATATAGAAGTTTTACCGCTACTTGTTTTTAGTAAAAAAAAAACAAACTTGAAATGCATCAGTGTACCACAGTTATTATGTAGATTGACTTTTTTTTGTTTGTTTTTTTTGTGCCAGTGTTCAGTACATGCATACATGCTGTATTCAGTAAAGTTTTGTCTGTTTACAGTTACAACCGGGAGATCTGTTGTCAGAATATCAACTTTCAACAAACTTTGTCACATATGTTTCTTTGCATTCTGTATTTTATTGCTGACAGTGTTTCAGATTTGTTTCATTACTCTTAATGTTTTTGTAAAGAAATAAAAAAGAAATGGCTGTATGTTACTGTGACGAAGAATAAACTAACTCCATAAAGGAATAATAAGACAATATCACCAGTTAATCTGCAGGTCAGAACTGTGGCTGTCATGCAAATAATTGTAAAAAACAGTTTGTCTTTTCTCTTCATTTTGTGCCACTATAAAGCAAAAGACATATGAAGAACAGCAGTAAGGTCCTTACAGCCAAGCTCTTTTTCTTTTTCGTGCTCAGGTCGACCGAATATTTGCCTCATCCAGCTGATGGAAACACACCTAATTCAATTTACAAATGTTGCAGTAATATTAATAATATTATATAATTACCAAGTTTTCAACCAGTTGGAGTTCACATTTTAATTGAAAATTTTCACAGGAAAATTCAGGACTAATGTGAGCTTTTATTCCACTTTGCGATATTAGAAATTAACCAACTCAAAAAATAAACAGTTCGTTCTGCTTATTCTCCACTCAGGTGCCATTAAACCGCAGCAGAGGAAGTCGGTGCAACGAGTTGACATCATTTAAAGAACACTAGTCAAACCTCAAGTGCTGGAAAGAAAATAGTGATGGAAAATTTGACATTTCTGTTTTGGTTGATTTTATACAGGTGACTGGAAACGATTGTAGTGATACTGCATAATGATCCTATTAGGCTTATATAATTGAGATCATGCGATTATGCAATAATTGTGGCAGGCCTAGTAAGAACATGAACTGAGTTGGGATAATGGTTTTGTAATGCAAATATTATACATACATTCATAACCTTGAGCAGACACACTCATTTATGTCGTTGCCGTATGTCTGCGGTATATCACACAGTAAAGAATAATGAGAAGAGTATATAGAGGGTGATTGGGACATGCATTTAAATTTGTGCCGTTATGAGTACATTTGTATACGGCGCTCAAGTGTTCCCGTGAGAACAGCTCCATCTGTAATTCCTTCCAGTTCTCACACAGCACCCAGCAGACAGACAGCAAAAATTATCTACGGAAAATGTGACAGTGGCATAAGTGGCACGAATTTGAATGGGATTTATATTGCAAGCTTTCTTGTGTTGGGAGCTGAAAATGCTGTGCAACACGCAGATGGAGAGAATACTGAACCGGTTTCCTCAAGTACTGTATGCTTAATTCAGTGAGACTTTTCTCGAGTAGAAGTGGCAGTTTTGGGGGATTTTTTAAATCGAGAAAGCTTCTTGGGTAAAAGTTGTCTTACCCGAAAGTGAAGAAGACAGAAGTTGATTGATTTCGTGTGAAAGAAACCTGTTTAGTTTTTGCTGTGAATCCGCGCATCCACCTGTTCCAAGATTAAGTATTTTTCTCCGTTGTGAGTTTGAAATCAGTACTTTATCAACAAGTTGTAACACGTATGACAGATAAGTGCTAGAAGAGCTGTGTGTCACGTAACACTACTTTTCTTTAAGTTACTGTCAAGCCACATCTGAGTTTTTGATGTGGTTGTTTTCTGTCTGTACAGGATTTTTAGCCTTTGTAGTTCATTGATATGGCGTTTGTTCCTGCTGAGTATCTTATAAAATCAGTAAAACACAATAATTGTTAACGTGCAGTGCTGGAGAACATTCATCTCCACACAGTTCAGCTCTGGTGATAAATGGCTATCAGTTATTGTAACGGTCTATCAGCACTTATCTCCCTCCACTGAGGTCAAATCTGTCTGATTCACTGCTCGCTCAGGATTGAACTGACTCACTGATTGTTTATTTCTGTACTGAAGGGCAACTGTCTGTTCTGTCAACAGTCAAAACCAAAAACATACACATGCTTTCCTCTCCGGTTTCTCTGTAAATGCCTCCTTCACTCTCTCTGAATCTTTATCTCTGAATCTCTGTTTCTCTTGTTCTTACTGTACCATGAGATCAAGAAAGGCAGTTGGTATCACGTGTGCCAGATCGTACTTTAACTTTTGTTTTTTGCTTAGAGATTGCAGTTAACTGTCTTTTCAATTGTAAATACACCCAGACATTTGTTTGCTATTGCGTTCTTTCTCAGTCACAATAACATTTCTTCCCAGATTTGATGTGGCAGTCCCCATTATGGCAAACATGCCTTTTCTACAGCACATGTCTATTGCCAGCTACTATCTCTTTATTTCATGTGTGGGTAGGTTGCGT
The DNA here is from genome assembly GCA_029874485.1 of Naso brachycentron. Taxonomy (NCBI): domain Eukaryota; kingdom Metazoa; phylum Chordata; class Actinopteri; order Acanthuriformes; family Acanthuridae; genus Naso; species Naso brachycentron. Next base: position 9,355,469 of record JAQFJA010000008.1, read on the forward strand.
GTACGTGCACACCCTGTCAATCATGATGTCTTATAAGAACATTTTAAAAAATCACTATTTTGATACGTGGATTTGTGTTTTCCGTATGTGCATGTGTGTGTGAAATATGAAGCGATTTGTTTCATTTCTGAAAGTGCATGCAGCCCTGTTGGAATTAGAGGAAGGGGACTCATTTTTACCGCTTTTAAAACTAACGGGCTCCCTTTCTCTGCTGCTCACACACAAACATGCAAGCACAGCCCCATTAGTATTGTAGTCTGGGATCTGGCTAAAACATCTGGTGGCTAAGTAACTTTTCAAAGTAGTCTTTGTCCTCACTCTCTGTGTGCGTGCCTGCGTGTGTCTGTCAAAGTGAGTGTTCGTATGTGTGTGTGTGTGTGTGTGTTTGTCTGCATAAGGGGCAGACTTTTTATGGCATCCCGTCAAATTAAAACTATGATTTAAAAGACTAACAAGTACTTTTTTTTTTTTCTCAATAGGCGAATGGCCACACGAGTCTCTGCAGATCCTTTGCACATGCTTCTAGCTCTGTAGACTTTTTGCACTGTCGAAAAAAAATCCATCAGAATAAATTTAAGCATGGATCTAATAGCCGTAATTCATGAATGGCTTGAGTTGCCTGTTGTGTTATTTTATTCATACAACTCTAGTTGCTCCATAGCAGAGGGATAGTGGGAAAGAAAGCACAGGGAGATACGACACCCTCCCGACTTGCCTCTGGTCCAGCTTGACATTTCTGCCCAACTGTGAAAGAACCGGTGAAATGGAGTTAGATACAGCTAACAGCCTCACCTGTTCTCTGCGGGGTGGTGGTGGGGGTGGGGGGGGCTTTGGTTTTTCTGATGCTGTTAAATAATCCCTCAGTAGCAGCTCTGGGCTTTAGAGGTTACAGCCCTGCAGACAGTTTGAGCTGATGCCCTCAAGGCTTCGCTTCAAACCACATAAACTTTGAAAGAAGTGGTGATTCATCTTCTCTTACAGCAGTCAGGAGTGCTTAATCGGCATATTTAAAGGCGTAGCATCTCGTCCTGCTGTGAAAACTTGAAAGTTATGTGTGTATCGTATATAATGTCGGACATAATTTGATCTAAAATGAAATAGCTGGTTACACTTAACATTTTAAAAGAGTTGTTATTTGTATGTGCTCGTATCGGATCAGTACAAGGTATCGGCCACCAGCCAAATTTGGGCATTGGAATCGGTGTGAGGAAGGAAAAAATGGTATCAGAACATATTTAACAGGCATGTCGTTTTACAAAACAGGAGTTGCATAGGATTTTCTTCAAGGCAATATGACCCCAAAACAATCATTATTAATTGTCACATACTTTGGTTACTATTATTGAAACAACATCTTACTTAGGGCCTAAACAATTAGAAAATAATGGACTTAAAATCATCAGCAACAACAGACATGCTGATTAAATAATTATCGTTTATTATTTAAAAACAAAACAAAACAAGCCCTTCCAGATCCTCAAATGGGAATATTTTTCTGTATTTTTTCATCCTCTGTTATAGTCAAATGAAGGTCTTTTGGTTTTGGACTGTTGATCAAACCAAAAGACATTTGAAGGCTTCTCCTTGAGCGTTTCAAAACATTTTACAAAATAAGTAAGTGATAAGTCATTGCTGGAATGAAAATATGATTCTCTGTCCCTTACTGTGGACCTCCAAATGTAGATTTTTGTACTGAAAAATACTCAGGAAATCATGGATAAATAGCATTTATTTAACACATGCAGAAGTTAGAAATACGTATTGGTCGTTGTATGTCAAGTATAATGGACTCCTTTTCGGAATCGGAACTACCAACCTGACTGAGAAGTGTTAGTGTTGGTTTCTCTCCTTCTTTAGATTAATTGCACAGCTCTAACAGCACCAATAAAGCTGTGGTCAAAGTGAGATTTTTCAACATCACATCCACATCCTTTGTAAAAAAAAAACAACAACCCAAAAACAAATAAAAAAACTATCCAAGCAGCCTTGAGTGATAACCGCCTCAAGACTCACCTTTGGGCCCTGAACCAGCAGCTTAAGACCACAGATTTATGAATCATGTCACTGTCATAAGTTACTTGTCATGGATAAGAAGTGATTTTGATGGTCAGCATTTTTTAAAAAAGATTTCATTGAAAGGGGAAGTCTTCTGTTGGTAGAAACTCTGTCCACCAGTCCAGTGCTCTTCTTCAAAGGATCTGATAAGTGAGACTTGTCTTTTTTTTAAATGTCGTCTCTCGTGAAAGAAAGAAAAGTCGACTTGCTGATAGGTGTGCATGTGTAACAGTGTGTTTTTGAAGTGTCTGCAGTTTGTATGCAGCAGTGGATGCATGCGTAGATGGATGAAGGAGGTAGGGAGGGGTCTTTTTTGAAATGGAAATTCAGGGGGCACACATCTGGGGGTCTTTGAGACTTTTTTTTTGGTGGGAGGGGGTCAGAGGCCCACAATCACAAGTGTGTGTGTGTGTGTGGTTAGTAGGGGGTGGGGGTTAAGGAAGAGTGGATGAAAAAGAGTGAAGGGGAAAGAGTAGTTTCTCATTTCTGGAGAGGTAGGAGGGATGAGATAAGGGAAATGGGATGGGAAGATCTTTGGTGGGTGTTAGCAGAGACGGACTGACAGATTAATGGTTGGATAAAGAGATTAATGGATGGTGAGAAGGACAGAGAAGTGAAAGGAGAAAAAAGATGAGGAAAGGGTGCAAAACTGGACAATGTTAGACACCAGCAGAGAGGGAAAGGAAATGTTTGGAACAATAGGCTGAAATAGAAACAGAAAGGATGGACAGAGGGACAGACGAGGAGCTCATTTGCATAGACCGAGGAGTGGGAGGAGGCAAAGAGGGGAGAGAAAAGGGGGCAAAAGATCACTTGCTATAGTAGAAAACTTTACGGCTGACAGTTAAATTTACTCCGAGCTGTGAGTGTGAGTGTGGTTGTGTGGCTGTGTGTGTTGGGGTGGGTGGAAAAGCACAGTGGGGGGCATGGCGTTTGTTCCTCAACATGGCTTTTGGGCTTTTTAGTGCTTCACACACAAGTTGTCTTCTCTCTTTTTCTTTACGGGCCCATTTCACCTAGCTGTGAGAATCTTACTCTCTCTCAGATTGTTGTTGTCTCTTTTGTTATGCCTCTCTTTTGCTTTCAAAGACAACTTACATTAAATTCCCCTCACATATAAAAATGTCAGTTTAATGTCTGACTTGTATTAGTTGGGAGGAGGATCAAGAAACCAGGACAGACGACGTGCTTTGACAATCCGATTGTGACTTTTGTGATCTCTCTGTTGCTTGGACAAATGCAACTTTCACACCTGTGTAAAACATGACAAATGTGTGCTTAAGGTGCACTTCATGTGTCTTTACTAGAGTTCTATAAAACCTTAGGGGATGTGTCTGTTGTGAGATGAGATAAAACAAGTGCTCCACCGTGTTTTTATTTTTCCAATAATATAAATCTCTTCAGGATTAGTTTTGCAAGGCGTAAAGTAGGGAAATGCTCCGGATTTATCTTGTCTGGTACTCCAAACCACTTTAAATTTGGTGTCATGTCTTGAAGGATGAGATAAAACAAGCATTTATTGCTTTGTTTTTCGTGGTGTATTCCAGTAATATTGCACCACGAGGCGACAACTTCCCTCAGACTATACATAAAAGGATTTTTAAAGCAAGGAGTCTCAAAGTGTTGTCTTCCCTGAATCATACCTAAGAGTTAGGCAGCTTTGACAGCGCTCAGTTTTATAAATGAAAAACGGAGGAGATGGGAGAGATGCAAGGATGGAAAAAGGAGTGAAGAAAAACAGCATGTGGAGTGATAAGGAACAGATCTGTGCAGATGGGTTAGCAGCAGTGGTTGAAAAGGTGAAAGAGAAATGTGGAGGGCAGCACCGTGAAAAAGTCCCTGTTGAAGCAGACAGGCACACTCAGACAGCATGTGGAGTGATGAGTTCTGGAGCTGTTTAATATTGCATTTAGCAATATGCTGCACCTTATTAAAACGCTCTGTATGCTCCAGACTTCATCATCACAGATTGTAGATATTAGCATATACAATGTGGCCATTTTATTAAGTGCACTTGTAAAATCCAATACAGCAGCTGAGACATATTTTCTACTTTCCAAGAGAAAATGCTCAGGTTTGATTGACAGTAGTAGAGATTTATTAATATAACTACAAGTTGTTGTTGTTTTTGTTTTTTTTGAACATAGGCTGTGGTGGTTTGGAAGTGGTCTGCAGTGGAGCCTGACCAATAAGGGAATTTTGAGGCCAATGCTGATACTGATATTAGAGAGCAAGAAAATCATATATGTTAATATATTTGACTTGATATTTAACTTATCTGCTCTGTATTTGGTGACTTATTTCGCTTCAACCAGCAAGTAGGGAGCCCAAACTGTACCAGATGACTCTCAATTAACTGACTGTCTTAAGTTTATGATTAAGTTGTTTTGAATTGTCTGTGATCAGCTGAATGAAGATTTTGAATCTGTTGAATGATCAGTGAATTGATTTTAATGCTTTTGTCAAATAGCAAAAAAAAGTTTCCATCAATTCTCAGAAACTTCTGTGTTAAATAAAATTTGATTGTTCGAATTAGTTTCTGTATCTTTTTGCAAAATAATAGTTGGAAACATCCTTGCTGCCATCTAGGAAAGTGTAAGCTGCTTTGGCGTTGAGTCGCTACATCAGTTCTGTAGCTTTGAAAAAGAATCATAGAAAAGGAAAGTTAATGGCTCTTAGGCTCTTTGTTTGAGAAATATTCAGAATATGCAGATTCAGTAATATTCATAAATATCACAGAATGTTTTCATTGCTGTGAAAATCAGGCATAAAAGAAATTACCATGACTCACTGATAGTATCATATTTGGCTTTGAATTTTGATTAAAGTCCAGTTTTTGAATGGAATCCAGCCCTGCATTGACATCACTGTGGCCCTGAAACCTCCCAGTCTCGCTTGTCGATGGTGTTCGACAGGGAAATGCTGCTTCACTTGGCCAGCGTGCAGATAGAAGGGCTCTGGAAAGGAATATAAAGTCAACATTGTGGGTTGAAAATGTTCCGTTGTGTGTCTGTACGTCTGTGTTTGCGTGTGTGCGCGTGTGTGTGCATGCGTACGTGCGTCTTAAGTTTGTCCAGACATTTTTCCCGTCGGGCCGGCCACTCACAGGAAACGTCCGATTTTCTCCAGGAGTGGAAAGTGTGTGTGTGTGTGTGTGTGTGTGTATGTGTACATGACGGAGAGTTGTGTTGAGCTGCAAGTGTGTAGCAGTATGTGCAGGGTGTCGTCTATCAGCGTGTTTCTGTCTGAGGATGTGCGTGTGTGTGACTGACGTAATGTTTGAGCTTACCCGGACAGAGACAAACCAAACCATGACACACATACACACACAGGCACACACACGTATATAATATATATGTATATGCAGGGCTGTGTGTAATCAGATATGCCAGACTTGCGCAGGCTGGTGAGATGTATGTGTGTAATGTGTGTGTTTTTGGTGGAGCTGCAGTTTGTTTTCCGTATTTTGGGGGGAAAGACAGCGAGGCAAGCGTCAACAATCAGCATGTTGATTTATGCAGCTACTAGTTCCTTCCATTACGCCTACAACTACCACTGAAGCAGAGTTTGTTCTCCATTATTTTTGATGTATGAGAGTCTTAGCCATGGAGAGCAAGGTCAAAATCAACAGTCCCGTGTTGATTTATGCAGCTCCCGGTTCCCCGCTCCTATCGTACATCAAGGGGGGACGTTAACACCGTCCGTCCAGGCAAATGCGGATTCTGCCTTGACTGTGGTTGGTAAGTTTGTCTCCTCTACCAGCCACAGCAGCAGTAGTTCACCCCGCGGCTGCTGCTGCTTCAGCCAAGAGACCAGAAACTTTTTCTTTCCTGTTCAAAACATTTAAATCTCTGATAAATCTGTCAGTTATTCTTTTAGTCCTTTTCTTAAACTTTGTGTTATTTATTATAGTAAATAAACTGAAGAATGACGCAGCTATTTTAAAGGTAAACTTTTAATTTTTATTTTTACAATATTTTCATACTTATAGATGGCAAATAGTAATGCTGAGGGGTTAATATGTTGTGCTTTTTTTAAGTCTTGATTGGATTGATTCATTAAAAAATATTTGGTGTTATTTGTCGTGCCTAGTGCACTAAGGTGCATACCTTGTGTTGCCCTCTCTGCTCAGGGATCTTTGATGCATGTCAGTCCTCCTTGCTCTCTCTTCATGACATTTACTATACTCAAAAAATGATCTCAATAAAACAAACAAAACTCAAAATTCTGAGATTGGTGGCTGCATTTCAGCATATTCAAGTGTTGTGAACGATGCCAATATCCAACAATAACCTTACATCCGCAGGAAGTTGTGGGCTGATTTGTTTTGATTCTGATTCTTTTCATTCTTCAGTCGGGGCTAAGATGCACTAAGAGAACATATTTTTTACAGGGAAGTGGCAGTGTGTCAGTAACTTGCACTTGCGTCTGTGTCAGTCAGAGCAAAACTTGAAAGCTCTGGGCGTTGCTTACAGTAATGCAAAGACAGACCACACCCTCAGCTTTAACCTCAAGAGCTGAAGAGATCTGGTTGATCAAGGTTTCTGATTGATGTCAAAATCGTTGGCCTGATCCAGACATTGTGTTCTTGTCTCATAACACGCTTGATAGTTTCTGCTTTGTTCTGTTGTTTTGTCTCTACTTATCTACATTTTGAAGCTGCCTACATTTTAGAGCTGACAACTTAAATCTGTGTCGAGAAGGTGTAAATTAGATGAGAAACTGAAATAATTACAAGTTTTGTGCACAGCATGGGTTCATCTTATGGAAAAAAAAATGTGAATATGTTATTTGCTGTATTTGAACACTGAGAATCACTTAAATTTAGGCTTGGTTCAGAGGATTAATTTTATTATCCTAAAGCTGTTGATTTTTTTTTCTTGCTTAATTGATTCATCATTTGGTCCATGTCAGAAAATTGTGAAAACTGCTGTTCGTAATTCTCCTTCAGATTGTTTGTTTTGTTTGAAAACCATCCAAACCCCCAAATATTTAATGTCCTACAAACGAGAGTCAGCAATTCCTCTTATTAGATGAAACTGAGGAACATTTGGCTTTTTCAGATGAATTCTCTGATCTGCTTATTAATTAAGTGCATAATTCTTTTGACCGAACTTTCATTTAAACTCTGTAGTCGCTGGTCAAAAGCATTTCCTTTGGAACTGTGAAACATTATATACAGTCTGTGTATCAGTACAGAAAATTTGATGCAAACGTCAGCAGTTGCTGTCAGCTGCTCCTCAACTGCTCACAGTTGGGTTGGTTTTTTGACATGCCCTCCACAGGGAGCTATCACGTTAGTATTTTCTAGCCAAGGTCTGAAAACCGTATTGTTTCAACATTTCTTTTCCATCAGAGTGGTGACTAACTGACTTAAACTGACCCTTGAGAGTTACCATACCGACTGTAGCTGTTGATAGAGCAGAAGATACACTTTTGAAAAACTGATTTTATATATATATGTGTATATATATATATATATA